>CM071926.1:109438836-109500589 GCA_016081115.2 Rehmannia glutinosa
TGGTGATTAATCGTGATACCTAAGTGATATTATTATCTTTGTGTGATCATCTTGAATGTTATTAGTATGTGATCAATTTGGGACTTTGGTGGTTTGTAGTAGTTCTTTCATCCCTTTCGAGGAATCATTATGTACCGTCTAGCTTTATTGTCAATGCTTCACTCGAACCACCGTGATGCCACATTTGTTTTGTCAATCAAAAATCGCCTGATACTCCGACGAGGTGTTGAATTAGATGAAGCATCATTGGCATTTTGATTTATGAGAATTTGTTGGGACTTGCTTGTGATGCTTTTCAAATTCAGTTTGCGAGCTCCCAGAACCATTTCGAAAACTCTATATGAAAATAATTAATTTCATTAGTATGTGAGCTAATAGAAGACAAATTTAAAAGATGCAACAACACAATTTTTGAAATGCCAATTTTTCAACAAAACCCCTGCTACATATTTCATCCAGTTATAAATTCTCAAGAAGAAAGTGATGGACAACGTGCCTGAGGGATTGTATGCTAGATAAATAACATTGTATAACTAATCTGATTTATCATGATATAACTAATCTGAAAATAATTTAACGATGTCATTGTTTTTTTTAATTTTCGAGATTTCCATAATGTATTCAAAGAACTAATACACGACAACATGTCTATATTAGCAACCATCTATTAGCCAGCCACAAGCAAATTCATTTGTCAATTGTTCAAATAAGAACAAACAAGAATCGATCTACTGTCTAATTGGAAAAAAAACGTAAAATAAATGTAGCGGGGCGGGTCTCACCGGACCCGTTGTCTTTGCTAGTTCCAGGGAAGAATTAACATATCTATTATAATTGATAACATATCTAGAATTAACATATCCATTATAATCGATAACACTAGATGCAATACACCAAAAAAAAAAGAAGAATTTCATCACACACACGCAAAAAAATTTATGTTTCATATTAATCAAATATATTTCTAAAGCAAAACATAGCACAAAATTCTCAAATCAAGCAACCTACATATTACATATAAGCAAGTCGCAATTTCGCATAAAAACCCGAAACAGTATTTTTGTGATTTCGGTGAAGAAAGGAGACATTACCAAGATTGATTACTATACACCTGATTCACGACAAAGAAACAATCGATGTTTTTACAATATTATTAACCTAATGGTTGACATATATATGACCGAGAGTAAAAGGCGAGGGTGGAGAGGGTTACGATACTTATGTTTTTCTACTTTAATTAGAATAGAGTATACCTTAATTAGATATAAAGAATAAAGCGCCAAACCAAAAAAAAAAATCCGCCACTTTTTTTTTTTTCTGAAACCATTTCATTTTACTTATTTATTTAACTATTTATTTATTATCTATAAATCTTGTCCATTAAACACAAATATTCCGAATTCAGGATTAACATTAACCATATCCAAAACTCATATTTTAAATTTTATATAAAAAATTGGCAAGGAAATCTAATAAATAAATTAAAAAATAAATACAAACATGTATAGCTCATATTGTAATCTAATAATTTCATCATCAATAATGAGTTTATTTTTATCGCACCAAAGATGCGGTGGTTTAGCAATTTGTACCCTTTTTCGTCCCTCGCCCTTTTGTTTTTCGCCATCGCCGACAAGCATAAGGTTTCAAAGATTCAGCTCGCGTAGATGGTGCTTGGGCCCGATGTGTGGTTGTTTGGGTTGCTGGCCGGTGAAAGGAACGGTGGTTGATATGGTTTTGATTTAGGAAAATTTTTAATTTTTGTGTTGGATTCATGCCAAGGTTTTTTTTTTTTAGCAAAAGAAGACTCGACTCTTCAATCTTGGTTGGAATTATCGAAAGTGACGGAGGTGTACCGGGTATATTATTGAACATAAGTTAAAGTGGTGAGTGAGCTATAACATTTTATTTTTATTTTTTTGAGGAAATGGTAACATTTTAATTTTAAATAATTGCGAAAAGTGTATTATACAATGTGATCAATTCTATCAATTGAATACAACCTTTTTACTTTAACTGCCGGGTGTTATTGAGAATGTATCACCAATTTTGCAAAATAAATTACTCTCGTAAGAATGTTTATTTGGAAAATAGCTTTATATATACTTATAGTGATTATAATTGACAATTAAGATACAAAACAATAATAATGAATAATCAGATTAAATGTACAAATAAATATTATTTAATATTTCAACATTTATTATTTGGATTGATAGCACTTTACGTGCAACACATGTATCATTTATAAGGATGTAAGTGAATAGAGCTTTCGCCAAATAGCTCGTGGATATGCTCGGACAACGTTCGTTTATGTTCATTTATTTAGTTAAACGAGTATAAACGAACATATTTTAGGGCTCGTTTAATAAACGAATGGAGCTTGAACAATTCCATACCCATTTACAGTGGCATAGCCAGGATTTATATTGGGGTATGTCGATATACGGAAATGGGGTGCGCCGGATAAAAAATAACTAAAATGCATATAAATTCTAACTAATTTTTTTTCTAAAAAACAATCCTATATAATTTTTTTTAATAAAATGGGGGAGGGAGGGGCGAGCCAGGTTCCCTGCAGCTGTTTCCCTCCCTCCGCCACTGCCCATTTACTAAAAGTATCGTGAACAAGCTTGTTTAGTTTTTGTTTATAAATATTCATGAACAAGCTCGTTCAATGTATTTATAGACTTGTTCGTGAACAAGCTCTCGTTAAGGCTTGACTAATAGCTCGATTATTTGGAAAAATATAATTAAAAATATTTTATTTAAATAAAATCAAAAAGATTTAAAGACCCTACAATTTTTGAATAATCTAACTAAGCTTAGTTTGTGTATTTTCTCAGATTTGGTTACTGGCTTATGTGATTACATTATACTAAGTATTTTTCGATTTTTCTTTGTCTATTTTGATTTAAATTTCTTCTACATATGTTGGAAAATATGATTTCTTGATATGATCCAGCCTTGCAACGAGTAGCGGTAGTATTTATCAGTATTGTCTTTGAAATATTTTTCAACATATGTCAAACAAGTTAAGCTTGGCTCCGCTCGGCTAATTTATAACCCTAGTCTTTAAAAAATACAACTTATTGTCAACTAATATTTCATAAATTTACACGTAACTAATATCTTATTTGAATAATATACTTATATTTAAATACCATATTATTTGAAAAGTAATTATTGTAACTATATCAATGTTTAAATTATGCAAAAATTACCGTTTTTAAAATTATATTTTATTTAACATATAATTATGGCACAGAGTCATTCAAACTTATTGGAAAGTAACAAGTAGAGCTACAATTTTGTGGACATCAACTCCTGAAGTTCGATTTCAATTAGGCAGAAAATTCACTAAATCTTCTAATTATGCGTTCTTTTTGCTATTTCAATGGATCTGAAAAGGCACCACACAACGGCCACTGCTCACCTCTAGGAATGGTAATGGGATGGGATGGCGCGTGTATCTAAAGACTGAGACCCAACCTATTATGATTTTAAAGGTCCCAGACCTGTTAATACGGAAAATAAATAGGTCATGTCGACCCGTGTGTCAACACGATTGTTCTATTAAACCCATGCAATTGTATATTGACGTATTGTTTTCATATTTTGTGATGTTTTGGTTGGTTATATGATGTTGGACAAATTATCAGACAACTTATGTACTTAATACACCCCCAATATTACCCAATTTACCCATCTCCCAATTAAACCCCGCGATAAAATCCCAATTCTCCCCAAATATAAAAAATCTTCTTTTTGGACGAAGCCCTTATTGACCCACCTGAAAAGAATCAAAAGAATATAACCATGTCCCGGTGGAAAATGCAATTTATTTTCGAGTTCTGGATACGCGTATTGTTTTCTTCATCTTTCTTGTGACAAAATATGTATACAAAATTGCGTTTCTTCATAATGAGCCGAACACATAATTATTTTAAGGAATAATTATAAGCATTAGCTATGGTCTGTCAGGGTTAGCTTAATTACACAAAACACAGACGAATTGAAGAAGCAAAAAGTTAGAAAATGGTATACTAAAAAAGCATCAATTGACATTGAGGAAGAAGATATATGATGTTGGCCAATAACATAGAACTTTAAAAAAGGTTGTTTAATACCATTATATTTTTAATTTGGGAAGGATAAATTGGGAAAGATTTGTGGGTGTATTAAGTAAATATATTATATTTAAAAAAGGTCGGGGGTGTATGAAAGATAGGGGTGCATTAATAGATTTTGGGGGTTTAATAGCGCCTACCTTTGTTTATTCTAGTCAACAAAAAAGTACTTTTTTTGAAGTTAACCCTCAAACTCTGTCTGTCTCTCGACTTTGCAGTTCGGAGTTTGAGCTCTCAATCTCGCCTCTCACTTCTCTCTCTCAGTATCTCTCAGTGCAATTTATCCTAATTTAACTTCTAGAAAAAAGAATCCAGCAACCCCATTGAGATCTCATCGCGACTTGCTCTCTCCCTACTCCTTATCAAATTTCTCACATATTTATCTCTATCTCCAGCCACCAGCGAACAACTCCGCTCCATCCTTAAATCACCACGACATACACCGGCGATCAACTCTGCTCCTGCTCTAATCACCCGAAGATTGATTTCCTCCTATAAACAGAGAGAAATATATTGATAGGTTATTGTATGCCAGGTGTGTTCTCTTTGATCTTATGCTCTTGTTCTTTGTGTGAACATTACAAACTTAAGTCTATTTCAGACTTCTACATTTGAGAATTTATTTAAAATCAGGTTTTTTCATCACTCTATTTTTGACACTAGCTATTAGGCCATCTCCAACCCAAAGTTCTATTTTAATGCAACTTTTGCACTAAAATAGTGTAATTTATGCACCAAACTTAAAATCCATCTCCAATCCCTCTACTTCAAATTTTGTACTAAAAGGAACATTGAATATTCTTTATTATTTCAATACAAAAACTATTTTATTAAAACCAACTATTTTTAACATAGTATTATAAATTCATATTAAGTGATTAAAAATATATTTTTTATTATAACTAATTTATAATAATATATTAAATAAAGAATTTAAACAATTAATAACAAGATTTAAATAGAGAAAAAATGTGGCATTCAAGTAGATAAAATTAAAAATACTAATTAATAATACAACCAAAATAAACAACTAAATTAATAATACAACCAAAATAAACAACTAAATACATTTTATAACATATTCTAATATAATAAAACTAAACAAAAAACAAAAAAAAATGAAAAAAAAATAAAAATTCACGCTATCTCTTATTTAAGTTATTGTCTATTCTCTATTGCAATTTTTTCCCAAATTTTTTTAATCCTATGTTTTCACATTTGAGTTTATTGTGTGCTGACCAAATGTTCCTTTTTTGTTCATTAAACAATGTAATTTGTAAATGTAATCGTAAGGATAGTAGGTGTTGCAGTCTTAGCAAACTTCAAAAAAAAAAAAAAACTTTAAGCAAGTATTATCTTGTGGGCCAAATTTTGCAGAAATGTACAATCTGGATATCAAATTGGTTTGAATTTTTATTTTATCTGATATTTCAGTTTTATCAAATTCGTTCAGCTATTTGTCGTCTCAATTTGGGGTCCATATTCCAGAAGGTAAATTTAATTTGATTTGGTGTAGAAAATCTGAACCTAATCTCCATGATTCTAGGAATTAATTAAGATAATCAGAATATTCTGGAGATATATTCTGGAGATCTGCTGATTGAGGTTTCCTAGTTTAGTGGAGGAGATCATGTCTATATTATGTACAGTATCATTTCCTTTTATAGTGTAGGAAATCATGTATATATATTGACAATAGGCTGTACAATATTATGAAGTAATACACATTACAGAGAATAGTTTAATCAGTTTCTTTATTTCTTCATGGTATCAGAGCCCTAAGGCTAGGGTTCCTGGGAATTTCTGATCTGCCATTGGCCTTCATTGCCAGATTTGTTTGCTCTTATTTTTTTTGTAGTCCAGCCTTAATTGCTGGAAATATCCTTGTTATTACTACTCTAAAATGACAGAAAAAACTTCCTCTACACCAATTTCTGATACAAACCCCACCACTGAAAATGAGCCACAAATGAAGAGCATCGGTGAACTCCAGAATATCCAGCCGGCTTACAGATTAAATGGGCGAAATTATCTGAAGTGGTCGCAATTAGTTCGAACCTTTTTGAAAGGAAAAGGAAAGTTGCAGCATTTGTTAGGCACGGGACCGAAAAGTGGAGAGGTTGGCTTCGAAGCATGGGATGAGGAGGATTCCATGATCATGTCATGGTTATGGAATTCAATGACCCCTGAAATTAGTGATACCTGCATGTTTCTCCCTACATCAAAGGCGATCTGGGATGCATTACACCAGACATATTCCAAGGTGAATGATGCGGCTCTCATTTACGAGATCAAGACGAAAACTGCAGCAGCAAAACAATGGAGCAGATCTGTGACAGAGTATGCAAATTTCCTACAGAATCAATGGCAAGAATTGGATTATTATAGAACAATTGATCTGAAATGCAGCGAGTGCGCAGTGGCTGTCAAAAACTTCATTGAACGTGATCGAGTCTATGATTTTCTTGCTGGATTAAATTCTGAGTTTGATTTGGTGCGCATTCAGATTTTAGGGAAACCTGATGTCCCATCTCTAAATGAAACTGTGTCTTTAATCCGAGCAGAGGAGAGTCGCCGGGGAGTCATGCTGGAATCTACACCAACAGATAGTTCAGCGCTTCTTACCACAAAAAATAAAAATTTGCAGTTGGACAGATTCTCCAACGCCCAAAACAATCGCCTTGACATAACAAAAGCTGTGAATAAAGATGACCTTTGGTGCACTTTCTGCCAGAAGCCAAGACATACTAAGGAAACTTGCTTGAAATTGCATGGAAAGCCCCCTACCGTGAGTGGGGACCTAAAGGAAGCATCCAAAATGACGCAAAGGAAGGCTCACATGACCACACAGGAGGAAAATCAAACTCTTGGAGCGTTTAGCCTTACAGAGATTGAAAAGCTAAAAATTTGTTGGGATCGCTTGAGAAACCCGAGGTAACCAAAGAAAGTTGCTCCTTAACCCTCTCTCGGTGAGTCTCTAAACTCTTTTGGTTTAAATGCATCCGATAAAGCATTTGGGAATTCTTGGATCCTCGACTGCGGCGCCTGCACTACCATATGACACACACCTCAAAATATTTCAAAGATTTATACACCTTGTCCAAGTAGTAGAAAAATAATGGTCGCCGATGGAACTACAACCACTACTAAGGTGGGGAATAGGAGATATTCATGTTACACCTAATTTGATCCTTCAAATGTCCTCCATGTCCCTCAATTATCAACTAACCTTGTATCTCAGCATAAGCTCACCATTGATCTAACCTCGTCATGTTATATTTTTCCCTCTTATTGTGAATTTCGGACCAGGCTTCGGGAGGAGGATTGGACTTGCTAAGGAGCATAATGGACTCTACTACTTGCATACACCGGATCAATCATAGTCAATAAAGTCCTGTTTACCCATTTCTGTTTTCTACCTCCAATAAAGATGTCATTTGGTTACATCATAAGCGTCTTGGTCATGTGTCTTTCTCTACTTTAAAAATAATGTTCCCCTGACTGCTTCGGAATAGATGATCATTCTTTTCATTGTGACATATGTGAGTATGCGAAACACAACCGTGTATCTTTTCGAAATCGGTAATAAAAGATCTTCTTCTCCATTCTTTCTAATTCATAGTGATGTATGGGGCCAAACTATCCCAAATATCTCGGGTCAAGGTGGTTTGTGACGTTTATAGATGATTGTACTCGAGTCTCTGGATATATTTGCTTAAAAATAAGTCGATGTGAGTCATACTTTTACACTCTTTCATGCAATGGTCAAAAATCAATTTGGTACAAAAATCAAAAGTTTTCGATCCGACAATGCTCGAGATTATTTTAATCAAGCTCTCTCGTCTTATTTTCAAAAAGAGGGATCATACATGAGTCATCTTGTATCAAAACTCCACAACAAAATGGAGTAGCCGAAAGAAAAACCGACATCTCCTTGATATCACTCGGGCACTCTTGTTCCAACATAATGTACCAAAACTTTTTGGGGAGAAGCCGTACTCACATCGACTTATGTTATAAAATACTACCTTCTCGGGTGTTGGGTTTTAAAAGTCCACTAGAAGTCATGTCCAAATTTTATCCGGATATTCAAGTTCATTCATCTTATTCCGGGTGTTTGGGTGTACATCCTTTGTTCATGTTCATTACAATAATCGAGGAAAGTTGGACCCTCGGCTCTTAAATGTGTTTTTGTGGGGTATTCTTCGACTATAAAGGATATAAGTGTTACCATCCACCTACTAGAAAGTTGTATGTCTCGGTACGTCACATTTGTTGAAGGGAAGCCGTATTTTTCTACTCCTCATTTTAACGAGGATCAATCTACACTAGAAAATAACAAGTCCTCCCTACTTTTGGCTTACCATCACTTGAACTAACCCCATCTAAATCGTAGTCAATCAAATCTAACCCCGATCCATCACTCCAAAAGCCCGAAGAAACGAAAAAAGGAATGATATGATCTTTGATCATTTTAGGTTTGATCGGGTGTATGCAAGGAGAACGATAATATTCCAACACCAAGGCAAGATCAATCAACCAACCCAATCTTTGAAATGAGGTAACAAATTCTGAACCAAACTTAACTCCATCACAACTTGAGTCAACTTCTACATCGCAAAATTGAGCCTCTTATCGCCGATCATGATTTACCTATAGCGATAAGGAAAGGAACTCGAGAATGCACCAAAAACCCTCAGTATCCCCTGTCTCACTTTGTCTCTTTTGAAATTCTCACCAAGTCATAAGAGTTTCCTCTCAACCTTGAATTCAATCCCAATTCCCAAATCTTTATCGAGGCATTGTCAAAGGAAGAATGGAGGCTTGCTATGAAGGTTGAAATGGATGCAACCGGAAAAAAATGAAACATGGGAGCTAGTTGATTTACCCAAAGGGAAAAGAAAGTTGGGTGTAAGTGGGTATTTGTTGTTAAATTTAAGGCATACGGATCTCTAGAGCGTTACAAGGCAAAAGACTTGTCGCGAAAGGCTATACTCGGACCTACGGTGTGGATTATCAAGAGACTTTTGCACCTGTGGCAAAGATGAACACAGAAGAATTTTGTTATCATTGGCTGTCAATTTTAATTGGGGTCTACAACAATATGATGTGAAGAATGCATTTCTTCATGGAGAGTTGGAAGAAGAGATATACATGATCATTCCACCAGGTTTTAGCAGCAGTGAAACAAACAAAGTTTGTCGATTAAAGAAGGCTTTATATGGCTTGAAACAATCTCCACGTGCCTGGTTTGGTAGGTTTGCCAAGGTAATGATTGCCAATGGATATAAACAAAGTCAAGGGGACCACACTCTTTTCATAAAACACTCGGCTGTAGGGGGAGTAACAGCCTTATTGTATATGTAGATGATATAATTGTAACTGGAAATGATGAGAATGAGAAGAAAGCTTTAAAACAACGCCTAGTTGAAGAGTTCGAGATAAAAGACTTGGGGAAGCTGAAATACTTTCTTGGTATTGAAGTGGCTAGATCTAGCCAAGGAATTTTCATTTCTCAGCAAAAGTATGTAACTGATTTGCTCAAGGAAACTGGGATGATAGCCTGCAAACCGGTTGCAACTCCAATTGAGCAAAATCACAGATTGGGAGAGGCACTTGGAAGTAAAGCCGTGGACAAAGAGATGTACCAACGGTTGGTGGGGAAACTAATCTATCTTGCACACACTCGGCCAGACATAGCTTTTTCAGTCAGTGTTATTAGCCAGTTTATGCATGAGCCGAAAGAAGTTCACTTACAAGCTGTGTACCGAGTTCTCCACTACTTAAAAGCTCATCCTGGAAAAGGATTGTTGTTTACAAAGGGCTCAGATATCAGTCCAGCAGTTTACACAGATGCGGATTTTGCTGGATCACCAGTGGATCGAAGATCAACTACTGGGTATTGTACTTTCCTCGGAGGAAATTTGATATCTTGGCGAAGTAAAAAACAGAGTGTGCTAGCACGGTCAAGCGCTGAAGCGGAATTCAGAGCAATGGCAGCTGGGGTATGTGAGTTGTTATGGGTGAAGATAATTTTGACAGACTTGAAAATCAAGTGGAATAGACCCATGAGACTCTATTGTGACAATAAATAAGCCATAAGTATTGCTCATAATCCAGTGCAACATGATCGTACAAAGCATATTGAGATAGACAGACATTTCATCAAGGAAAAGCTGGACAGTGGTCTGATTTGTACGCCATACGTTCCTACAGGATCCCAACTAGCAGATGTCTTAACAAAGGGACTTAGCAACAAATCATTCGACGAAAATATCAGCAAGCTGGGTATGCAGAACCTATACTCACCAGCTTGAGGGGGAGTGTAGAAAATCTGAACCTAATCTCCATGATTCTAGGAATTAATTAAGATAATCAGAATATTCTGGAGATATATTCTGGAGATCTGCTGATTGTGGTTTCCTAGTTTAGTGGAGGAGATCATGTCTATATTATGTACAGTATCATTTCCTTTTATAGTGTAGGAAATCATGTATATATATTGACAATAGGCTGTACAATATTATGAAGTAATACACATTACAGAGAATAGTTTAATCAGTTTCTTTATTTCTTCAGTTACTCAGTGTTATGTGTTGGTGTTGTTAATGTTTCAAACTTAATCACATTGATAACCTATTCAAAAAGGTACATAGATCGTCGCAAAATGCTAAAATAAATAAAAAAATATAGATAGTTAGCGGCAAAACTGTTTGAACTTGTTGCTAATTTTAAAACAAAAACGAAATAAAAAATATTTATAAATTAATTTACTCATGACGAAGAAATTTTAGATTTTAAAATTGTGGATTAGTAGCACAATGTGTCTAATTTTGAAAAATAAGTGTTTCTTGTTTGATTATACTGAACAGTAGGGGAGTTCTGGTCATGACATTAGTTTAGGCTTAATTTAACTGCGATATTGAAACATATCCCACTATTGATTGTGAATTCGAGTGTAATATTATGGAGCATATTTTTTTTAGTTATTTGCTTCATGTGATTTTTTAGAGATGTAATTTATCCCTGAATGATTTGCAGAAGTTGCATCTGTCCAGCTTAATTTCAAGTACAACATATTTTTATTAGTTTTAACTATTGGTGCTTGATTGTTGTTTGATTGGCTTTGCTTGTCAAGAGCAGAGTTGCATTTCTCATTGTTTGTTCTCTAATGTGGTAGGGTAGTCAGTCAAAAAACCATGTGATTCATTTCTAATTTATTTACCATATGTGTCTGCCACATTTCTTTAGCCTTCATCCATGCTGTGTTTGGTTGCCTCTATATATCTACTTGACTAGTAATTCATGATTGTAATCCAGAAACACCCATATTCTTTGTTTTTGGATTGTTTGCTTGTAGTCTATAAATTAATAATGGATATATTTTTTCATGTTATTCCTCATGACGTTGATGCTTTTTCTTGATGAACTGATCTCTTTTTGCAGAATAGGAGATTTTTAGCTTGAGATTGAGCAAGAAATTGTGTTGAGATTATTTGAATTTTGCAAAAGTGCTTCTTCAAGATTGCAGAACAGAGTTTTTCAACATGTGGATTCCTCATGCGCTAATGCTTCGTCGTCTCCATTGCTTAACTCTTAGTCTTAGCATAGTTTTTTCCTATTTCCAATTTAATGTTCTTTTTGACTTTTGGGATTTGAGTTGTGTAATATTTACAAACTATTGACATTTAAAAACTTGATATTAAGTGTTATGAAATATCTTTTTTTATTTATGAAGCGTACAACACTTGTAGCTAACACCTCGAATATGCCGGTGGCTGCTCTTGAGGCTTCAATTTACACAGGAATTACTATAGCTGAATATTTTAGAGATATGGGCTACAATGTCAGTATGATGGCGGATTTAACATCTCGTTGGGCGGAGGCATTGCGTGAAATTTCTGGTCGATTGGCTGAGATGCACAGTGGATATCCTGCTTATTTAGCGACACGTTTAGCATCCTTCTATGAGCGTGCTGGGAAAGTCAAATGTCTTGGTGGACCTGAAAGAACTGGAAGTGTCACCATTGTTGGTGCTGTTTCTCCTCCGGGAGGAAATTTCTCCGATCCTGTTACATCTGCAACACTCAGTATTGTTCAGGTTTTCTGGGGTCTAGACAAAAAACTGGCTCAGGGGAAGCATTTTCCTTCTGTGAACTGGCTAATTAGTATTATTTTTTCTTGTCTGTATATTTTGCACTTTTTAGAAATTCGAAACAATTGTTTTCTAAAGTATCTATGAGAATATTTTTTGTCCTATGGGTTATGGCTAATTATCTTACCCAGAATGCATTTACTCCAAATGATAAATTTTGCCCATTCTACAAGTTTGTTTGGATGATGCGCAACATCATTCATTTCTACAATTCGGCTAATCAGGCGGTGGAGCGGGGAGCTGGTATGGATGGACAGAAGATAACATACACCCTTATCAAGCATCGTCTAGGAGATGTGTTTTACCGTTTGGTTTATCAGAAATTCGAGGATCCAGCAGAAGGAGAGGAAGCCCTGGTTGCTAAAATTTCAGAAACTTTATGATGATTTGACTGCTGGTTTCCGCAACCTTGAGGACGTAACTCGATGAATTTAAAACAAATCTTGTTTTTATTTGATTAGTGTTGGTTGTTGCATTCTAAATTCTAGGGACGGCAACGGTTTGGCCAAAGTAGGGACCCGCCCCGCTTAGGAAAATTAAAACCTGGGACCTGTCCCGTCCCGCTTTGTGACCTGCCCCCGCCCCATCTTAGAGCCGTTACCTGGCGGGTCCAACCCATTGGACCCGCAACCCACCCCGGACCCAGGCGGGTTTTGAATAGCCATTACATGTTACCCGTCCCGCGACCTAGTTTGACCATATCACGATGAAATTATTTGTCATTATAGATCAATTTTCTTGTATTATATAATTAGTGAAGAATTATTGTTTCGTCATATAAAAATTACCATGCATGACAATAAAGTTGTCATGAATTATATATGTACATCTTCAATAAATTTTCTTATTGACAAATTTGTTTATATTGTCAGTGAGTATAAATGTTTAAGACGAAATAATCACATCACATCTTAAATCAACTAACTAATGACGAATTACTATTTCTCATATATAATTAATATTTGTGACAAAACAAATTGTCATAAAATTAATATGATTTGTCTTCAAAAAGTTTACCTTTCAAAGTTTTGGCAAAATATTTTGTACCAATGTAAAACGGCAACGAATTCATATTCATTGTCACTATATACACACTGTGTTGACGAAATAATATTATCACTATTTGTTTTGAATAACTAATGACAAAATATGATATTGTCATTAAAATAAATATTTTGTGATACCAAATGTCGTCACCGATTATTACAAATTTATCACTTTATGATTTTCGTCATAACTATTGGTGCGAAATTCTACCTATAAAAATTATTATGACGGATTTCAGTTAATTGTCATGAAAAATGCAGATTAGTGACGACATAGAAAATCAATAGTGACAAAAATAAATGGTGTCGTAAAAGTGTATTTTATAATGAAAAAAATTAAATTCGTTATTGTTAATGAACAAATTATGACAAATCGTTATGCGTGGAATTTTTTTTGTTATAAAATGTGTGATTTCTTGTAGTGACTATTGGAAATCGATGTTTCCAGGAATTTACTCAGAACTTCCTAAGAATACAAAAAAGCAAAGGGGACAAATGATCACCTTGTCTAAAACCTCTCGAGCAAGGAAAGTAACCCACCATTGAACCATTTAATAAAATCGAAATTCGGGCTGACTGCAGAATAATCTTGATCCATTGAATGAAGGTAGCAAAGAAGCCAAATCGATGCATAACATGAAGCAGGAAACCCCAACTCAACGTATCAAATGCGTTGATGTGCTTTTTGGTCAACAAAGGAAAATAGGGAGTTTTGATATCATGGGGGAGTAATTCGAAATAAAAGACAACCAAACAAGGGCTAATTATACCTTTTTATTGAATTAACTGAGTAGATCATGTCTGGTCGGCTTTCGGTTTTTACAACTTAATTTTGTCTTTCTTTCGCTCTCTTTTGATACTCTCCTATTTTTTATCTTTTGTTGTCTGTTTTCTCTCTTCTTTTTCTTGTTGTTTTTCTTGTCCCTCTATTACAATCCATTTTGCCCTTTTTATACCCAATCATGGGGTATAATTGTTCAGGTAGTGGGACACTTGTCCTTTTCTCAATTACTCCTAGGATATCCTATAGGGTGTATCTAGCTTACTATTTGCAACTTTCCCTTAGAATAATGGTGCTATTTACGGCGCGCGTGGGGAGTAGCCATGTGTTGGGAGAATCTTCTTGACCTTGAGGGGATATTGTTGCTTTTGAGGAACTTATTTTATTGTGGGCATGTTTTCTTGATCGTTTGACTGACGTCACCAGGGGGTCGCTCTCGTCACATGCGCCCTACTCGGTAAGGTGCTCGCTTGAGTCCCTGCCTGACTTTGCTCTGCTGGGTTGAGCTTGATTTGTGCCACGTCAGCAGCTCGGCAGCTTTTGTCATTTGGCTCGATCGCTTGCGTCGTCATTGGCTGAATGGGCACATGGCTTTATTTTTGTTGAGCTCGGCTTGGATGTCTTTGTTCTTCCTTGGGTCAGCTCGGGTGTCATTAATGGACCCCAAGTTTAATTCTGAGGAGGGAATTTATTCTGAGTTGGATTTAAACTTTAAATGCTAATCATGAATCTTAATTGAAGGAGAAACCTTAAATGTCTTCAGTTACTGACATCTGTCAACTGGCATTAAATGCTGAAAATGGCGCATTAATTGGGTGCTATGATGGCCGACAGGTGGATTTCAGCGGTTGGACCTCATCGCACAGGAAACGGGGAGACATGACCATTTTTGCAGGGATATGATGTTTCCTGCAGCCTTCTGAATCCGAAAAGACACGCCTGTTAGGCTGATGCATCACTCCCGAGGGAAGTTATCCGATAAATACCCCACCCTTCTTTCATTTCATACTTTCGCATCCGTTATTTTTCGAGCATCATCATCAGAGACCGAGCGGAGTTTCCAGGTAGGGCTTAAGGTACCAGCGTCGAGAAACTTAGGTACATTTTCAAATTTCTTCTTCCTTCCATTTTTCTCAAAAAATATGTCTGGTTCAGATGATAGCCAAAATCGCAACCTTAGCATCGAGGTTGGGATAGAGGACCCCCCTTCTGACCCTTCTGTTTCTTCTTCCCCAGTGAGAAGGGTTCCTCCTACAAACCCTATCTTCATAGACCTTTCTAGCTCAGAACAGAGTCCCGAGTCAGAGGCACCACTTGAGGAGACACACGTAATTTTCTATCCTACCCCGGTGACAATATTCCGGGAAGGTCAGGTATACAAGCCGGGTTTGCCTCAAGAGGAATCGGGCAAAGAGATTGAGCATTCGGATAACCATTCAGACAGATCTACTGAATTCATGGATTCTCCTCGTGATGATCTCGAGGAGGCCAGGGGCTCAGAGGAGGTTGGTGCAGAGGTTCTGCGGCCCGGTGGCTCAGAGCATGATGGGCACCGTCATGGGGACCCGAGGCAGGGTGGTGGCCCCCCATTGAATGTAGTCGAAGACCGGACTTAATGTGTCCAGATCGAGCAGGTGAGCATGATAATGCCGAGGGAATTAGAGGAGCTGCACTCAAAATACATGATTCCCTCGACAATGCGCTTTTGGCACCCGGACCCTGCTGAGGTGCCTGAGCATCCGCCAACAAGGTGCATTACTATGTATTCCCACAGCCTGCTATTCGGGCTGAGGTTCCCGTTGCCTCGTTTTATAACAGAGTGGTTCTGTGAGTGGAACTTGCCCCTATCCCAGGTGCATCCGGTGACATGGGGTTGGATTCTAGGGGGGTTGGTGCTTTTTTCCAAAGACAAGTACCCGCACCCTTGTTTTGAAGAGATAAACGAGTTATTCCTTTGGAAAGCGACTCCCGGAGCCCAAGGACGCCCTTCGGGTTGGTACTTCGTGCAGACCTGGCCTGGCTACATAGATGGGCTTTTTTCTAGCCCTCCTCAGTCCCTGAAAGAGTGGAGGGATAAATGGTTCTGGGTCGAGGGCGACTGGTAGTCCGGCCGGGAGAGCTCGTTCCTTTCCCCACCGCTCATTTTTCGATACGATTTCAGTAAGCACTTTCTCTTGTTTTCAGATTTTTTCTTCCCTTTTTTCTTGGGTCATTGACATTTTGTTTCTTCTTACCGTGCAGGTAATCGGTCTTCTTCGAGCGGTCTCTCCAGGGCCTTTGTGAATCGCCTGGAGAACATCCAAGCCATACCCGAGCCAGACAGGAAGATACAAATTTTTGCTACTGAGGCGGAGTTAGCGGCAATGGCGCTGCGTCGGACTGTCCTGACGCGTCTCGAGAACGAGGAGGAGGAGGATCAAGGCCGGAGCATAGCCCGACCAGGGTTGAGCAGGTAGTTCTGCCTTCTGCGACCCCTGTTGGGCAAAGTGTTGGGAAATTTATTTTGTAGATTTTGATGAATGCCATGTAAAACTTAAACTAGAAAGTTGGCACCCTATTTTTCTTGTAATTTTCTTTGTAATAGATAGGGGAAAAGCCGAGTCAAGTCACTAAGCACCTGGAAATATAAGAAGTCAATCAAGATCGAAGTGAAGACTCACTTGTGGAACAACCGAGTATGGCCAAGAAGGAAGATCAAGAACTTGATGAAGATGTATCAGCGAGGAACATCTGTGTGAAGTGTCAGTCTTAAGTCATCTCAAGAAGCCAAGTCATAAGTTGAAAGTGACAGGTTGAGTCTTCAAATGATTGGAGCAAACTCAAGTCACCTGGAAAATAGCGAAACCAAGAGAAGTCAATGAAAGAAATCCGTTGCCGCAGAAGTCAAGAACATTACTTAAATAAGTAATACTTCCATGCTGCCAGGTCTTAAAGCGCTCGTCCAAGAAGCGTGCAAAAGGAATAAACAAATGGGAAGCACTGCACCTCTTATCAGAACATGAAAAGCTGAACACTCATTTAATACGAGGAAAGGTCTACATCTCAAGATTGAAGACCAAGAAAAGACAAGCCAACGAACACTAGTGTCTTTTGAAAATCAGCCTATCTCTTCAACTTGCGATTTTTGAAAGTTCACTATAAAAGGTCAGGAATCTCATTGAGAAAAGGTTACAACCACGAACGAGCAAGCATTATTCAAACTATAACCTGCAAAATATTCTCAAGATATTCAAGCAAAATCCTCAAGCCTAAATCTCGAAGGACACCAATCCAACACAAAGCTGTGAAGGAAAGATAACTTCAAACTGTTGAAGAGGAAACTTTTGAAGAATCAAAAGGGGTTTACTTTCCAAGGAGAATTGTAGGAAGGTTCAAGATGGAACCAGTATCAAGTTATTGGAGGGCTTCGTGATCAAATCCAAGAAGCTTGAGAAAGTGAGCTGAGGTAGCAAGGCAACTGCCCTGTGAAGAAGCTGAGTCGGACGAGAAGCCATCTTTGTGACCAAGGCATCTCTAGACTGAGTCCAAGGAGCAAGTCAGCTGTATGATCAAGACTTGTCTCTAGACTGATAACCACTTTGTGAACTGATCATTACTTAGTGGATTCCTCCAGGAGTTGGAGAAGAGAGGATTAGAAGAATTACCCCATCTTCGAACCTCTATAAAAACTATTTGTGTCATTTACATTTCAAAGACTTTTATCTCTCGCATACTTATTTATATCTGGCGATAAATTGCTATCCAATTGATTAATAACTAAGTGCTAAAATCAAGTGTTAAAACAAGTTTAAAACAAATCAAATGGTGTTAAGTCTTCCGCTGAAAAACTCAACACAACCAAGTTAAGTTTCAGGTTAAAAAGTTGAGTTATTCTATCAACCGCTCTATCGAGTCCGCTGAGTGGCTAACTCTATTTGAATAACCAACTTAGTCCCTCAAGGACTTAGGCTTGCTTGTGTTAACTCTGTAATATTTTAAAAGGACTAAAATTGAAAAGTTGGTAAGGTTTATTCAACCCCCCTTCTAAACCTTACTTACACCCATTGGGACCTACAAGTGGTATCAGAGCGGTTGGTTCATTGAGCCTTCCGCACTGGTTACTGAACTAGATCTCTATCTTTTCTAAAAGATTTTTAACACTTGTATTTTAAAAATCTTTCATTCTTAGCAAAGTTATTATCATGGAAGCAAATCGACACGCATTCCTATGTTCACTATTGAGGAGTTTGATGACCGAAAATTCGTATGCGGACTCATCTATCTCACTTCTACATGATGACATGTGGCTAGTGATAGAGGATGGGCCACCGCAAATCGAAAGTGAACACAACCAAGAAGAAGCAAATTTGCGCATGAAGGAGAAGAAGCGGTGGTGCAAGACAACCCATGGTTGAGAAACCAAGGATCGAGTGGACCAATGATGACAGAAAGAGATACAACTTGGATAATGTGGCCAAGGACATTTTCTACAAGACATTGGACAAAGCAATGTTCAATAAAGTCAAATCTTGCAAATCTGCAAAAGAAATATGGGATAAATTAACTTTAATTTGTGAAGGATCCTGAGCAAATTAAAGAAAATAAATTGTCTCAGAGTGTACAAAAATTTGAAAATTTTAAAATGCTTGCAGTGAAACCTTGATCACCGGATGCCGTTCACCAAATCACAAATGATCTATCAAAGACTTGGAAAGAATATACACAAAAGGAAATGTGTATGAAGATTCTAAGAAGCCTCCCAGCTGAATGGGAAATGAAAGTCATGGCTCTGAGACATTCAATGAACCTCACAACAACATCTAATCATGAGCTATTCTCAGATCTCAAAGCTTATGAGTTTGAGATAAGAAGAAAAGAGCAAGAGGAGATAGCTATACCTAAGACAAACCGTGACCGATAGGCAAGGATGGAAAGAAAGCTGAAGTCAAGGAAGCCATAGACCAGGAGGAGATTGCCCTGATGGTTAAAAGATTCAACAAGTTCTTCAATAAGAACTATAAAAGAAACAAGGGTGAATCCTCCATGAGACATTCAACTCCTTCCAAGTCAAGGGAAGACAGGCCACCCGAGAGAATTGAGCACCAACGAGTTAAGTGTCAGAGAGCTGATAACCCAAGGACAGAAAGAGCTGATCAAAGAGCTGAGAACCTGTGTTGGAATTGCAGACAACCAAGACATTTTGCAATTGACTGTTCCTATCCACCAGTCAACAAGTACATGGATGAAGAAGAAAGAAAAGTCTTCAAAGAAAGAAGACAGGAAAAGAAGAAAGCCATGTTGGCTACTGAGACTGCTGAGACAGCTAAGTCGAAAGAAGCAGCAGACTCAGAGAGTAGTAAAGCTGACTACTCAAGTGATTTGGAAGAAGAAGCAATGATTTGTCTAATGGCTAAAGAACAAGATCAACCAGACCAAGAAAATGAGGTACACTCTAACTCATCTCACTCAGATTCTAGTGATAGTGATTGTGATACACACACTTCATCACCCACTGATCTTTATGATTCATTAGGCAAAACGATGAAAGACTTTGAGCACATTAAATCCTCACACACACTATTAAATGAGGAAAACAGCCAACTCAAAAGCTAAAACTCACAGCTGACAAAGGAGCTGAGTATTCTAAGTCACATAGCTGGTGAGAACAAGGAGCTGAAGACCGAAAATGCTAAACTAATAGCAGAAATAACTGCTATAGAAAAGAGGGAAAATGATCTCAAAAATGTGATTGCTTCATTTACAAAGGCATCTAAATCATTGGATGACCTTATCATGAGCCAAAAAGAATGTGGAGATAAGACATGCATAAGATTCAATCCCTTTGTGCACAGTCAAACTCCAAGAGTGATTTTGGAAAAAGGATCTTCAAGTAATGAAGCATCTCAAAAATCCAAGACTCCAAATGTTGCACCCACATTCATTCCAAAGCACAATCACAAATAAATTGGCCTTGGATATAAAGGGAAAGGAAAACAGCCAGTTGAGTATACTGAGAGGACATCTGAGAAGAAATCCAGCAGAGTTCCTCTGCAAACTCCAAATAGGAAGTATTCTGTGAAGAATAAATAGAGCTACCAAAAACCCCAGAAGTTTTATCAAAGAAACACATATGATGGGAATGGTAGAAATTACCCGAGCCAAGCTGATTGGAATAATGTGAAATATCAGCAAAGTCCAATGGAATACAAGCCTAAATGGTAAAGACCTAGACCTCAACAAAGGTCATTCCAAAGGCAAAAGAGCTATTATCAGCACACATATACACCCAGGTACTACACTCAGAAATATCACAACCACCCAAAGAAGGGAATTGCTAAAACACACACACAGGCATACAGACAAAAGAGACAGCTGTATGAACCTAAAGCCCCCAAGCAATTTGCCAAAGTGAATTATGATTATGGCACAGATAAATGGCAACCTCTTAGAGTCAAGTCATTTGGCTATAGGTTGGTTGGATCATCTTACATCACTAACCCCTCAGGACCCAGGCAAGCATGGGTACCTAAAAACTAATTTCCTTGATTGCAGGTTCAAGGAACAACCGAAAATGCTAAGGAACCTGGTACATGGATAGTGGTCTGCATTCCCGGACATATGACAGGCAACAAGAAAAATTTGTCAAGATTCAAGGAGATTAGAGGCGCAAAAGTCATATTTGGAGGAAATGAAGCTCCAGGGGAAATAAGAGGCACTGGATCCATCAAGAAAAATGGATTGGAAATCACAGATGTCGCTTATGTTGAGGGACTCAACTTTAACTTGCTCAGCATAAGTCAACTTTGTGATAAAGGCTACAATGTTGGATTCAATATGGGAGTGTGCCAGAATAAAGATGCTGAATCAAATGAAATAGTGCTACAAGGATCAAGATAGAAAAATATGTATATGGTAGACAGTGTCTACTTTGCCACAACAAGCACCTATCTCATTAGCAAAGAGCACAATCGAATCAAGTTGGTACGTGGGCACAAGAAGTCGAGTCATCCCGAACTTCAAGACAATCAACAAGCTTGCAAGGAGTCATCTTGTGGAAGGATTGACAGACTCGATGTACAAGAAGGAAAGTGTATCGATGCATGCCGGAGAAATCAGATCAAATCTTCATTCAAGGAGAAGCCTAGTCCTTCTTCAACAAGGATATTACATCTGTTGCTTATAGATTTATTTGGTCCAGTTGATTATTCAAGAAATAAGTGGAAAGAAATACACCTTAGTGGTGGTAGATGATTATTCAAGATATACATGGACAATCTTCATGTGCAAAAAGAAGAAACTTTGCAGAAGTTACCTCAGCTGATGAGAAGAGTTCAAAATGAAAAGAGCCAAACCATTATAAAGATAAGGTCTGATAGAGGAACTGAGTTTGTCAATGGGATAATTACTCAGTATTGTGTTGAAAATGGTATTGCTCATGAGTTATCTCACGCAAAGAACCCCACAAAGAGAATGGAGTAGGCGAAAGAAGGAACATAACTCTCAAGGAAGCTGCAAGGACCATGTTTGTTGAAGCTAGACTACCTAAGAGATTTTGGGCTGAAGCCATCAACACTGCATGCTATACTCAAAATAGATGCATGATAAATAGACAACTGACAAAGACTCCCTATGAAATGCGGACAGGAGAAAGCCAAATGTTGGGTACTTGAGAATATTTGGATGTAAATGCTTCATCCACAACAATGGCAAGGATAATCTAAAGGCTTTTGATGCTAAAGTCGATGAAGGTATCTTTTTGGGATACTCAAAAAAGCAAAGCCTATAGAGTGTTGAACAAGAGGACTATGGTCACATAAGAGTCTATTCATGTGGTTTTTGATGAACCTAATGTGAATGGAGAAGACATTGAAGAATTAGGCGATAAAATTGAATCGACCCAACTATGTAGAAGAGTCCTTATGTTGAAGTCAAGCAAGAGTAGTCAATCAAGATGAAGATGAGATAGCTTGAATTTCAAAGACAATGGAAAATATGTAGTGAATGATAATGAAAGAGTCATCAAGTCAACACAATGCGAGACAATTTGAACCCACCGATTTGCTTCAACCTTGATGTGAGATAGGCGAGAGACCATCCACCGTGAGCTAGTTATTGGAGATGTGAGAGATGGTGTAAGAACCGCATCCGAGCTCGGAAAAAGCAATGTTCACTTGTTTTATTTCCCAAATAGAACCAAAAGATGTGTCTCAAGCATTGGATGACACACATTGGATTCATGCCATGCAAGAAGAACTGAATCAATTTGAAAGAAATAAAGTATGGGAATTGGTGCAGAGACCAACCCATCAAAATGTTATTGGCACAAAATGGGTTTTCAGAAACAAGATGAATGAGGAAGGATCTGTGGTAAGAAACAAAGCAAGATTGGTAGCTAAAGGGTATTGCCAAGAAGAGGGAATAGATTTTGATGAAACCTTTGCACCTGTTTCAAGATTAGAAGCAATAAGGATGTTTCTTGCCTATGCTGCTCGCAAGAACTTCACTGTATATCAAATGGATGTGAAAAGTGCATTCTTAAATGAACTGTTAAAGGAAGAAGTCTATGTTGAACAACCTCCAGGTTTTGAGCAGAAGACTATTGGAGATAAGGTGTACAAGCTCAAGAAAGCATTATATGGATTGAAACATGCACCAAGAGCATGGTATGATACATTGTCTCAATTTTTAACTGACAATGGATTCACCAAAGGCAAAGTGGACAGAACACTCTTCAGAATTCAAGATGGAGAAAGTATATTACTTGTTCAAATATATGTGGATGATATCATTTTTGGATCCACAAATAAAGAGCTGTGTGATAAGTTCTCAAACCTCATGCAAAACAAATTTGAAATGAGCATGATGGGAGAGCTGACTTTCTTCCTAGGACTTCAAGTTAAGCAATTGAAGGATGGAACTTTCATAAGTCAAACAAAGTACACCAGAGATTTAATGAAGAAATTTGGTATGGAAGAGAAGTCTTCCGTGAAAATACCAATGAACACATCGATTAAGATGGACATGGATGCGGATGGTAAGGTCAGAGATCAAACAAGATACTGAGCACTCATTGGATCATCGCTCTATTTAATGACCAGGAGACCGACATCACCTTTGCTGTAGGTGTATGTGCAAGATTTCAATCTGCACCAAAGGAGAGCCATCTGACTGCAACTAAGAGAATCCTAAGATATTTGAAGGGATGCCAAGAAGTCGGCTTATGGTATCTAAAGGAAGGTGGATTCAAGCTAATCGGTTACTCAGACTCTGACTATACTGGATGTAGAGTTGACAGGAAGAGTACTTTAGGTACATGTCAAATGCTTGGAAACATATTAGTTTCCTGGTTTAGTAAGAAGCAAACTCAATAGCCACATCCACAAACCGAAGCAAAGTACATAGGCTGGCAACAGTGCCCAAGTTTTATGGATGAGACAACAGCTGAGAGATTATGAAATTGAAGAAAAAAAGATTCCAATTATGTGTGATAACACAAGTGCTATTGCAATCACTCAGAATCCTGTGTTGCATTCAAGAACAAAGCACATTGATGTCAGATATCATTTTATAAGAGATCATGTTGAAAAGAAAGACATCATTTTGGAGTATATCTCAACTGATAAACAGTTAGATGACATATTCACTAAGCCCTTATGTTAATCAAGATTTGAAGAGCTTAAGCATGAGCTATGGTTAATTGAGCTGAGTTAACTCTCAGAAGACTCAGTCAAAAGAGATGGAAGATAGAAAGTGAGAAATGAACATGTTTTTCACATCAGCCAAGTGAATCAGCCATATCGGAAAGTCAGCTGTATCGAGTTAGCTGACAGTTGAGTCGCTTAATGAAAAGAGAGAAGAAGAGTTCAGTCATTTGTGAAATAAGCTGAGTCATTTACGAGCTAAGTGACAAATACGCAGTCGTTTCAAATGAGCGGGAATTTTTTTAAGGATGATGTCAGCGTAATAATGACGAATCTGATCAAAAGTCGCACAGTAAGCATATGATTGGATATAAATGCTGCCTCATTAAATGCGAGGAATTAAATGCGGTTTGACGTGCTAAATCTGAGCCGTTGATCTTGATCAAATTTCAAAAATAAAAAACTCGTCCTTTGATAACCCTTATATAGGGTTTTCAGTCTTCTCTCTCACACTTTACTGAAAACTGTTCATCTTCAAAGCAAGTTCATTTCTCTCTCGCAAACCCTCCGAGTTCTCAAGCAAGTTTATCAAGTTTTATTCGGTAAAACTCTCTGCAAATTGCACCAAAGTTCGATTTTGTTAAGCTATCAAAGCAAATCCACGCTGGATCAACCGTGGATTTTGAAGGGATGGTAAAGCAAGGTTCAGATGAAACCCTAGTAAAAAAGATAGCTGTTATGCTAGAAAAGTCCAGTCTTAGGCCTTTTCTTACTATGGAGTACTCGCTCACCTACCTTGAAGAGGTGGCAGAGTTCTATGTAAATGCGGAGGTGCAGGACAAAGGAATCAAGTCCTCCGTCCACCGCAAGGACATCATGATTACTGCTAAGGACCTTGCGAGCAATCGTTTATTGCCGCCTGAGGGTATAACGAAATAAACGGGCGATGTTAACTTGGCTGCTGCATGGAAAGAAGTAGCCAAACCAGAGTGTGCTGTGAAGGTAGTCTAAACGGCTGAGAAAAAGTTGCTGAAGGACGACTATCACAAGCTGATGGATGTCGTCGCCAAGTGTGTAGACATGAAGTTTGGCAGCTTCAATCAGCTGTCAAAGACTAAGCTGATCGTCATGGCTACGATCATGGAAGGAAAGAAAATCAACTGGCCGAGTTCGTGTGCAAATGACTCGCGAATGTTGGGAACAAATCGCGTACAAGGAAGATGGATCCTTTGGAGGATCACTTTCGGATATGGCCTGTAATTGGCCATCGATGGAAGTAAAGGGCATTCCCCTTCAACATGGAAAGCCTTTCCATGTAAATAAGAAAATGTTCGGGCTAATCTTTCAGAGCCCGGAAGAGAGCCCATGCGAAGAGGGCGGATACAAGTGAGGGGAATCACCGACCCCGAGGACACGATTAACCTCCCCTCCCAAGAAGAAAGTCAAAGAAAGAAGGCCGCCCTGCGGAAAGAAATAGGATGCACCTGCCCTCTGACTGTACCCAGTCACTGCTCGGCGGTAGTCTCTCTCCCGCCCTGCGGCCGGCCGAGAAGGAAGCACAAATACCTTCTCGGTATAAGAAAGAAGAGGACTGCCAAGACAAGAAGGACAACTGCCTCTAAGGAAACTCAGGCATTTACTTTCGAAGAACTGGAGGAAATAGAACCACACATTCCTCTGGTTAAAACCAAAAGAAGAAGGATAGTTAAGCTTTCAGAGCGTGAAAGGACAACTGAGTCTGCCACTCAGCTGGAGAAAGCTTCCGAGACTGCTGACACTCAGGAAGTGCAGCCTCCTGAAGTAGTTGATGAAACAACCAAGTCTGCTGAGGGTGATCAGTAGAGGCCCCAAGAAGACCCAGCTGTGGAGAGGACAACTGAGGAAAAAGAAGCAGCTGAGACAATTGAATCTTCAGCTGAAAAAGTTGTCTCTCCACCTGCTACGGACGCTGCTGGAGGAGAAGAGCAACAGAGCATGCTAACTTCCATTCCAGAACAACAAGGACAAGAAGAGGAGGATGAGGATGATGATGTTATCGTACTTTCTCCTATATATCCAGACATCCAGCGCCGTCTACGTGAATGGAGGGCGTGGAAGCTAAGTCACTCAAGGGTGCAGTTTGAACGCCCTGAGTTCATAGAAGAAGAGGAGGAATTGTTCGAATTTCTCGGCATCACCAAAGTAGTTCAGGCCCTTGATGAAGACAACTGCTTAAACATCTTGCAAATTTTCAAGGAGAAGGCTCAAGCCAGAGCAACTGAGGAAGCTGAAGCTCTCGAGAAAGCCAATATATGTCCTCTTACTGGAACTCTGGAACACACTCACCCTCATATAGATGTGTTGTCAGAGAGTGATGAAGATATGGATCCTGTTGCTGCAAAGTGCAACAAGCTATAAGGGAATCCAGGATGTTGCATGAGCAACACATGTTTGAAGGACCAGGAGAGTCCTCACAATCTCTCCTGCAGATAGACCCACTGGGAGTAGTGCAACAGATTGCCACAGTTATTACTGAAACTACATCCCCTGTGCACCCGGAAGAAGGGTCCAAGGGAATTGGCGATGAAACTGGGAATTTGGGCACCCAAGTTGAGCCAACCCCTACTGAAGTTGTGTTACCACCTGCCCCCACGGCTGAGCACTCAACGGAAGCAACCGCGAGTCTGGAGAAGAGCGACCCCATCACCAGTCACTCAGTTGGTGTGCCAGCTGAGGGGGAAACTCACTCCACTGCAGCAGGGTCGTAGCTTGCTGGATGACTCCATACTGAAGAAAGGAGGCAAAGTGGAAACTGAAAAAAAACCACAGCAGATTGACACTAATGAAGCTCGGATAGTTGAGTCTGTCCCAGCTGAAGTGTCAGCTGCTTTGTAGGCTAAGGACACTGCTATTGCAGTCGAGGCACATGATGAAAATGCACCGGGAGTTAACACTCTGGGCAATGAAAGTGCAATCCAAGGGGTTGAGACTCCTTCGGATGCCACGATCCAAGACCCTAAGACAGTTGTGTCTGTCGAAGGGAATGTAGAAGGCCTCTCTGCAGTTGAGACTGCTGGAGGTGTTGAAGGCCCAAGGGAGGTTGAGACTTCTCTGGGTAAAGCTCAAGAAGTTGAACATCCCTCCCCGTTAACATTCTTGAATGAGAAGGAGATTAGTGCACTTCATGACTCCCAGGAAAATCCTGACATATCATTTTTGGGATCTGAAGATGAAGCTGAGTCCACACCTGTTGAACATCAAAAGGACCCAGCTAAGGATGTTCTCCCATAGACAAGTCTGTCAAGTTTCAAAGATGCTCGTCAAACATTCAACTTTGATGATGAACCAAGCCCCAAAGTTTCATCATCTTCCGATGACGCTGATGTTGCAGCCGAGGAACATGTAATACATTTAGAAAAATCTACTAAGACCGAAGAAGCTGTTAAGACAGCTGAGGCTCAGTCAGCTGGCCAACCACTCAACAAGGCCCAGCTAGAACCGAGTCATTTGTGCAGGCTCCCAAAGCTGCAGCAGTGCTGACTCAACCAGAGACATCACAGGCACAATCAACACAGTCAATCCCATATGTACGAGATGATGCCTTTGAGCAATTATTTCCCTTTTCACTTGAGCTGCCAGCGCTAGAGGCAGAGACAGCTAAAGAGCAGCGCGGATACACCGTCCGAGAAGATCCAGTTATCCCTACCGACTCCATTGTGCCAAAGCAGACTTTGACTTCAATCTTTGAATGGTTTTGCCAATCAATCAGTGTGACAACTGAGATCCGTGAAGTCTTCAAGAAAATCTGTGAGAGATTGAGAAGATAGAATGGCATCAGGCCTCATTAGATCTACGTCTGGGCACTAGAGATGCCAACCTCACAACAGAGTTATGAGGGATTGTGGTACATATCAGGGAGTGGTGTCGGCAGTGTAATGCGATTCGAAAACAGTTTCGATATTTTAAGGCATTGTACAATAAGATGCTTGTTTGGAGTCCGACAATGCTTGATATGAAGCGAGAGATGCGGCGTATATGGAAAGATTGCATGCCTCCCATACAACTGAAATGGAGTTACTGCGTGAATTTCATCGAAAAGAAATTCTGCGTGTTGAGGAGAACATGAATACAAAGTTCAGCCTTCTCATGGCTGAAATGAAACTGGTGGCAGCTCAATCAAAGGCCACTCGTTCAGAATTTCGAACAGCACATGCCGCAACAGACTCCAAGCAGAACTCGCTCTCTCAACAGACTGGACTTTATGCTCGTAGGAATGTTTCCAGGGGTTTCTCTCTCCTTTGATGATGCCAAAAAAGGGGAAGAGGAATGCCTGAGGAAATTAAAGGAAGAAATAGCTGAGAAGCAAAAGAAAGAAGCAGCTGTTGAGAAGAAGAAGGGAAAAACAATTGAGGGGGAAAAGTCAAAGGATTTGACACTAGTGATTGCTGAAACCCCTCAGCAAGGTCATGTCACAGCCTCAATAATCAGCAAACTTCCAGTAACTCTGCCGATCGAACACTCTGCTGTGCCCATGTCAGAGAATAGAAAGATTGTAGTAGCAGATTAGTTAGAGTTCGATAAAAAGACGGATGCCCGCATTGAAGCAGTGATGAAACAATTCGGTGGCATTCCGGCAGGGAAGGATCAAGATGCTATTCCAGATGACGGATCCGAGCCAAGATCTATTGAAGAATTTTTAGACGTTCAAATCCGAAGGCTATTTCAAGAATATGTCGGTAGCCCAAGCCTGGGATCTGTACTGGGAGAAGGGTCTGATGATATGCGAAAAAGGCGATAGCGGCAAGAGACTACGGAGCCATTCAAATTGGTAAGCAAAAGACTCCTGTAGAGTATACACCCAGAGGAGGAGGAAGAAGTGGTGGAGGAAGAGGTTTTCGACCTAGACCTCTACCAAAAATATCGAATATGTAGATCCAGGTAAGAAGGGAAGGATCTACTAGGCTGGGTACGATGAAGTAGAAAATCTGGAAGTGGTTAGAAATAATGCTGATTATGTGAAAAGAATAGAAGAGGAAAACAGAAGACAAGACCAGCTATGGGAAGAAAGGAAGAGAAAAGATGCTGCTGCGAAGAGAGCTTATGAAAAGAAGAAAGCAGCTGAAGATGAAAGAAAAAGAAAGGAACCGGATGATGACAGAGCTGAATATGAAAGGAGGAGGCAGCGAAGGAGATGAAGTGTTGCTGTGAACCCTTCATGTATTTTACTTTTGTAAATACATTGTTGTGTAAGTCATCTGTACTTTCAATAAAATATTTTGTATTTGTATCTTAGCATAGACGCATGTAATTTGCTTAGATTTAAATATGCTCTGATACACTTTGTAAACAGCTGTGTAAAGGACAAGAATGCTATGATCAATAAAATGATTGATTCTACGCATACATTCTTTGTTACTGCATTGTCTGTATGTATCCTTGCTGTTTACATATTGTTTAATGTTTTTAAGTTTTGGCATCATCAAAAAGGGGGAAATTGTTGGGAAATTTATTTTGTAGATTTTGATGAATGCCATGTAAAACTTAAACTAGAAAGTTGGCACCCCATTTTCCTTGTAATTTTATTTGTAATAGATAGGGCTGGAAAAGCTGAGTCAAGTCAGCTAAGCCTGGAAATACAAGAAGTCGACTGAAGACTAAAGTGAAGACTCCGCTGTGGAACAACTAAGTATGGCCAAGAAGGAAGATCAAGAACTTGACTGAAGTTGTATCAGCTGAGGAACAGCTGTGTGAAGTGTCAGTCTAAGTCATCTCAAGAAGCCGAGTCATAAGTCGAAAGTGACAGTCGAGTCTTCAAATGATTGGAGCAAACTCAAGTCACCTGGGGAAATAGGCAGCATCCAAGAGAAGTCAACTGAAAGAAATCCGTTGCACAGAAGTCAAGAACATTTCTTAAATAAGTAATACTTCTATGCTGCCAGGTCTTAAAGCGCTCGTCCCAAAAGCGTGCAAAAGGATAAACCAATGGGAAGCACTGCACCTGGTGTCAGAACCTGAAAAGCTGAACACTCATTTAATACGAGGAAAGATCTACATCTCAAGATTTAAGACCAAGAAAAGATAAGCCAACGAACACTAGTGTCTTTTGAAAATCAAAATTTTCTTCAACTGAAGGCGATTTTTCAATATAAAAGGCCGAGGAATCTCATTGAGAAAAGGTTACCTGAACCACGAACGAGCAAACATTATTCAAACTGTAACCTGCAAAATATCCAACACAAAGTTGTGAAGGAAAGATAACTTCAAACTGTTGAAGAGGAAACTTTTGAAGAATCAAAAGGGGTCTACTTTCCAAGGAGTATTGTAGGAAGGTTCAAGGTCGAACCAGTATCAAGTTATTGGAGGGCTTCGTGATCAAATCCAAGAAGCTTGAGAAAGTGAGCTGAAGTAGCAAAGCGGTAAATGCCTGTGAAGAAGCTAAGTCGGACGAGAAGCCAGCTGTGTGACCAAGGCATCTCTAGACTGAGTCCAAGGAGCAAGTCAGCTGTGTGATCAAGACTTGTCTCTAGACTGATAACCACTTTATGAACTGATCATTACTTAGTGGATTCCTCCAGGGGTTGGAGAAGAGAGGATTAGAAGAATTACCCCATCTTCGAACCTCTATAAAAACTATTTGTGTCATTTACATTTAAGCACTTTTATCTCTGCATACTTATTTATATCTGCTGATAAATTGCTATCTAATTGATTAATAACTAAGTGCTAAAATCAAATGTTAAAACAAGTTTAAAACAAATCAAAGGGTGTTAAGTCTTCCGCTGAAAAACTCAACACAACCAAGTTAAGTTTCAGGTTAAACAGTTGAGTTATTCTATCAACAGCTCTACCGAGTCTATTGAGTGGCTAACTCTACTAAATAACCAACTTAGCTGTCCCTCAAGGACTCAGCTGTTTGTGTTAACTCTGTAATATTTTAAAAGGACTAAAATCAAAAAGTTGGTAAGGTTTATTCAACACCCCCTTCTAAACCTTACTTACACCCCTTGGGACCTACACAAAAGGTGGCATTTCCTGAACAAGATGTTCCGCCACAAACCGGGCCGACCCCTCCTGGGCAAGTGCTTTTGCCGGTCGAGAGGACCGAGCCGGTTGAGCAGGTTTGGCCAACTGACACCCGGGGTAAGCATGTTTTGGTGAGTTCCGTATTTTTACTTCAGTTATTATTCTTCTGTTGCACTTATCACGTTGTACATTGTGGTAGGTCATACGGGAGTGAATTTGTTTGCCCGTCTTCACCGGGTAAGGTAAATGGCTGCTCGCGGAGCCGAGGTGACTGCTAGTCCGACCACTGATGCCGAGACAGCAAGGAGGGAGGACATTCGACAAGGCAAACGCCTGGCTGAGGGCGACCGAGGGGATGAGGAGCCTCCATTGCAGAGGAGGAGGGGCAGAGTGGTGATTAATGATCCCGGGGAGACTGAGCAGATAGGGCAGACCCCGCAGGTGCCACCAATACATGTCCCTCCGTGGGAGAATCCAGACGGTACCCGTCGAAGGGTTTTCTCCGATGATTTAGGGCCAGAGGCCCATTTCATTCCTTTGCATCCTGGTCGGGAGGATGCCTGTGAAGGTATGGTCGGTCGGTGGCCGAGATGGTTCATATAGTTTGGTCAGTGCATGACACCGACCAAGGAGCAGGTGTCCTTTTTGCCCGGAGCTGGCCGAGCAGCGTGGGATGTGCTGCCCAAGCTTGGACGACCGACATTGAGCAGTTCTGCTTAGAGACCAAGTGGGAAGAAAAGGCTTAGTATGCCATGGGACTGTCTGGTAGGATCATTAGCATGCTGTGGCATATGGTCGGTCAGGCTTAGGACCTCGAGAAGCGCCACACCAACCTTCAGTAGGCCCATAATGATCTGTTTGGGGCCCAAGCGTCCTTGGAGTCCCGGAAAACTGAGGCCGTGGCCAAGGCCAATATGGAAAGAAAAAATGCAGAAGAGGCTAGGGCCGGCTGAGATGCAGCTCATAAGGCCACAAAGGAGCTCCGTGTGGAGGTTGAGGACCTGAGAAGGCAGGTTCCCGCGTTCTCTGGGGAGCTTGAAAAATGGGAGGTCGAAATCCGGGGAGAAATGGAGGAGGCTTCCCAGAAGCGAGTTGAGGAAGCTCAGGCTGCAGCTCGACTGGAAGCTATCCGGGCTTATAAAGACTCCGAGGAGTATGCGTATATGTTGACGTGCGGGTATGCTACCAACATTGGGGAGATCCTTCATGATCTTAAAGAGGGAAAATCCGTGGCCGAGGTGGAGGAGGAGCTCGACCGACTGAACGTGGACTTGGATGCACTTCGTCCTTGTTTTCCCGATACTGCTCCCCTAGCTCAAGAGGGGGAGGCCTCTAGTGACCCGATTGAGATCCTCCCTCCGGCAGGGACCCATCCTCCTACTTCTTAGTATTTTTGTCATTTTTTATGTTTTGAAATAGTTGGTTTCTCGGGCCTTGTAAGTACTTGGCCGCAGGCCCCCACTGTAAATATTTCCTTTATGAATGGAATTTTCTCTTGTCGTTTCTTTACTCTGCTGTATTTCTGCTTTATGAATGGAATATTTCTTTTAAATAGATGTATGAATGGAGGGCTGAATCCCTGGTTTTCCTGAATAGATAAAAGTAGATGTTAACAAGTGTCGTGCCAAGTATTGTGCTTAGTTCTGACCGAGTCTTCTCAGTGAAATAATTTCCAATTATTGCGCTTGGTGCATGGCCGAGTCTTTTTGGTGGAATCATTTCCAAGATTTTTGTGCTTGGTGCGTGGCCGAGTCTTTGGTGGAATCATTTCCAAGATTTTTGTGCTCGGTGCATGGTCGAGTCTTTTTTGTGCTCGGTGCGTGGCCGAGTCTTTTTTGTGCTTTGTGCATGGCCGAGTCTTTTTTATGGGAGTCTTTTAGTAGAACTCACAGAACATCAAATAAAAAGATAATCTCCATTTCAGTACATATTTAGCCTGTTGTAAATACTTCAGAACATCTCCACCGTGTTGGATTAACTCCTAGGAGAATGGATCAAGTAAGATGTCCAGAAATCCTCGGTTTTACTGATAGTATTTCTTCAAGTAGGTTACATTCCATGGATGATTGAACTTTTCCCCGCTTAAATATTCGAGCTCGTATGCGCCATTTGACAAAGCCTTGCTGATTTTGTACGGGCCTTCCCAGATTGGTTTTAATGGGGTGGGCTCGGCCCCAGTGACTTTCTTTAAGACCAAGTCACCGACTTAGAACTTCCTTTCTTTCACCTTCGAGTTGTAGTATCTTTCACTCCTTTGTTTGTATATAACATTTTTCACCTCGGCATTACACCTCTTTTCTTCTAACAGATCTAGTTCGGCCCTCAAGGCGACTTCATTCTTTTCTTTGGAGAAGCTAGTGATCCTAAACGTTGGGGCTCTGACTTCCAGTGGAATCACGGCTTCAGCACCGTATGCAAGGGAGAATGGCGTCTCTCCTGTGGCGGACCGATGTGTCGTTCTGTAGGCCCATAGTACCCCGGGTGGTTCCTCGGGCCAATTTCCTTTGGCTTCTTCCAGTCTGGTCTTCAATGTATATTTGGGAATTTTATTTACCGCCTCAACCTGACCGTTAGATTGTGGGTGGTATGGAGTGGAGAAGTGGTTCTTGATATGAAATCTTTCACAAAAAGCTCGGAATTTCCTGTAATCGAATTGTTTCCTGTTGTCCATCACTATTGAGTGGGGTATTCCAAATCTACATATTATCGACTACCACACAAAGCTGGTGGCTTTTTCCCCACTTATTTTCGCTAAAGGCTCTGCTTCGGCCCACTTGGTGAAATAATCTACTGCGACTATGGCATATTTGACTCCCCATTTGGCAAATGGCCAAGGGCTAAAGATTGAAGTGAGTTGTTTGGGATGGTACCTGACCCGTGGAGCAAATTTTTGACATATTTTGCATTTCTTTACTATTGAGATCGTGTCTTGCTTGAGGGATGGTCAGTAGTACCCTTGTCGGATCAATTTGTGTGCCAGCGTTTGACCTCATGCATGGTTTCCGCAAATCCTCTCATGTACCTCACGTAAAACGAGTTCTTCCTCGGTTTCGGACAAACATTTGAGCAGTGGGATTGAATATCCGCGCTTGTATATGACACCGTCCACTAGGGTATACCGGGCCACCCGAGATTTGAGAGCACGGGCTTTGGTCTTATCTTCCGGCTGGATCCCGTGTTCCAAGTATTGAGCGATTTGGGTCATCCATGTTGATTCGGTTCCTTCACTGGCATTCACCTTGTGATGTTTATGATGGGGTAGACAATTGAGTGACCGAGACCTTTTTGATCAGGTTGGCCCCCGAGCTGGATACCAGTCGAGCCAGGGCATCTGCCTGTGCATTCTCACTCCTAGGGATGTGTACTACTTTCACCTTGAATGGTGAGATTCTGCTTCTCGCGAGCTCCAAATATTGGGTTATCTTTGGTTCCTTTGCTTCGTAGTTTCCATTCATTTGATTTACCACCAATTGGGAGTCGCTGTGGATGAGCAGTTTTTTTAGTCCTATGGCGGCTGCCATCTCTAATCCCATCAGTAATAATTCATACTCGGCTTCATTGTTTGTCGTCGAGAAATTGAATCGGATGGCCGAGGAGAAGCATTTATTTTCTGGGCTAATTAAAATGATCCCCGCTCCAGCTCGGTCGGTTGTGGAAGAGCCATCGACCAACAGTTTCCATTCTTCTTCTCCATCAAATTTTACTTGGATGGGTGGGGTGAATTCCGCGATGAAGTCTGCTAGGGTTTGCCCCTTTATAGTTGTTCGTGGCTCGAATGTAATGTCAAATTGGCTGAGCTCGATGGCCCACTTGATCATCCGACCTGAAGTATCAGGTCGGTGTAAGATTTTCTTTAATGGGTGCTCGGTCAATACAATGACCATATGTTCCAGGAAGTACGGCCTCAATTTGTGTGAGGAGATGACCAATGCGTACGTTAGTTTTTCCATTCGGGGGTATCCTAGCTTGGCGTCGTGTAGGGCTTGACTGACATAATAAACTGGATGTTGGGTTGAGCCATCTAGCTGTAGGATTACCGAGCTGACGGCGAGATACATGTACAAGTTTTTGCCTCGGATTGGCTTTTATAGGATAGGGACGGTCATCGGTGTTGTTTGAGCGCGTCGAATCTTTGATGCGCTGGTCGGTCCATTCAAGCTCTTGTTCTTTTTGATTACTTCAAAGAAAGGTCTACACTTGTCGGTTGACTTTGAGACGAACCGGCTCAGAGCGGCTAGGCGGTCCGTCAAGCTTTGCACCTTTTTCACTGAGTTAGGTGGTTCTAGGTCGATTATGGCCTTGATTTTGTCTGGGTTGGCTTCAATCCCCCTCTGGCTAACCATGCATCCTAAAAACTTTCCTGAGCCGACTTCGAATGTGCATTTTTTTGGGTTTAACATCATTTTATACTCACATAAAACTTTGAACATTTCATTAAGATTTCGTAAGTGATCAACCGCAAATAGAGATTTCTCAAGCATATCATCTACATAAACTTCCATGGTGCGCCCTATCAGCTTTTGAAACATTTTATTGACTAACCTTTGATAGGTTGCTCCAGCATTTTTTAGCCCGAATGGCATCATTTTGTAGCAGTAGATCCCTTTAGCCGAGTAGAAAGAAGTATTTTCTTCGTCGTCTGGATGCATTTGGACACTGTTATAACCACAATATGCGTCCATGAAGCTCATCAACTCGTGACCTGAGGTTGCATCGACCATGTAGTCTATGTTCGGGAGAGGGTAACTGTCTTTTAGGCATGTCTTGTTTAGGTCTATGAAATCGACACAAAGGCGCCACTGCCCGTTGCTCTTCTTTACCAGTACGGGGTTGGATACCCTCCGTGGGTAGAGTGCCTCACGAATAAATTTGTTATCCATGAGCTTACCAACTTCGGCTTCCAACGCGACACCTGTCTGTCCGGGCTAATTTTCTTTGCTTCGGATCGGATCACCGTCCGCAGTGAGGTCAATGTTTAGTCGGTGGCATGCATGTTTGGGGTCAATGCCAGGCATGTCGGCGTGAGTCCACGTGAAGACGTCCAAATTTTTGCTTAGGAATTCGATGAGCTCTGATCGAAGTGGTTCTTGTAAATTATGACCTATCCTGAGTTGCCGCACCCTGTCTTGCTTATCGACATCCACTATGTCCACCTTTTCTACCAGCTCGGCGTGCTTTCGCTTCTTACTTTGTCCTTCCTTTTTCTGGAGTAATTCTTCTTCTATCAACTCTTCTCCGGGTCATTTGTCCGTGATAGGTGACGCAATTGTAACCCCGGTTCCTGCTTGAGGAGCGTTTTGGCCATTGGTATTTTGGCCAACCTGAGTTCCCTGAGGTAGGTCCTCATTTCCTTGTAAATTTCTTGAGTTCTTACTCATTTTCTGAAAGGAAAAGAGTTGTTGAATTTTTTCGCTGGAAATATTTAGGTAGGTGAGAGAATGTTACTATATTTTTCAGAGCCGCCCTCCTTCTAGCGCCAATTTGTTGACGTGCTTTTTGGTCAACAAAGGAAAATAAGGAGTTTTGGTATCGTGGGGGAGTAATTCGAAATAGAAGACAACCAAACAAGGGCTAATTTGGCCTTTTTATTGAATTAACCGAGCAGACCATGTCTGGTCAGCTTTCGATTTTTACAACTTGATTTTTTCTTTCTTTCGCTCTCTTTTGATACTCTCCTATTTTCTATCTTTTGTTGTCTGTTTTCTCTCTTCTTTTTCTTGTTGTTTTTCTTGTCCCTCTATTACAATCCATTTTGCCCCTTTTATACCTAATCATGGGGTAATAATTGTTCAGGTAGTGGGACACTTGTCCTTTTCTCAATTACTCCTAGGATATCCTGTAGGGTGTATCTAGCTTACTATTTGCAACTTTCCATTAAAATAATGGTGCTATTTACGGCGCGCGTGGGAAGTGGCCATGTGTTGGGAGAATCTTGTTTACCTTTAGGGAATATTGTTGCTTTTGAGGAACTTATTTTATTGTGTGCATGTTTTCTTGATCGTTTGACTGACGTCACCAGGGGGTCGCTCTCGTCACATGCGCCCTGCTCGGTAAGGTGCTCGCTTGAGTTCCTGCCTGATTTTGCTCTACTGGGTTGAGCTCGGTTTGTGCCACATCAGCAACTCGGGAGCTTTTGTCATTTGGCTGGGTCGCTTCGTGGCGGGCCGGAGCTGCCCATTACCGCCGTCGTCATTGGCTGAATGGGCACGTGGCTTTATTTTTGTTGAGCTTGGCTCAGATGTCTTTGTTCTTCCTTGGGCCGGCTAGTGAAGAAATAATGGACATCCATGCTCACATCGAGAAAAATAATTTCGAACAATCTTTGAAAGAAGGTCCCAGTAAATTCATCCGGGCCCAGGAACTATCCGAACCTAAAGCAAAAACCGTCTCCGGGATATCCGAGTCCGTAGGAATTACCATTAATAGAGCATTGTCGGCCGCCCCTACTTTCGGAGAAATAACGCGATCAATCATTGAATAATCCGTAGTAGCACCCCCTGAATCCAAAAATGGCTCCTTGTAAAAGGAGGTAATATGATTGGCAAGAACAACTGGATCATCAGAAAATTACCATCCATTATCAAACCATGAATCCCAGAGCGACTATCCTTAATCTGACAACGACGATGAAAGAACGCTGTATTATGATCACCATCCGTAAGCCAAGCAGTACGTGCCTTCTGTCTAAGAAGCTCCGATTGTAACAAAAAAGTTTTAGAAAGAGAAGTTTGAGCTTCAAACTCGAGCTTACCACGCTCAGCATTGTACCCCAGAGTCTCAACATCCGACTGAATTTGGCGCACTTTCTCCAGCTGAACATCCACCATGCGATTAACATCACCAAAAACATTCTTGTTCCAACCCTTAAGAGCCTCCCGCAACCTTTTGAGCTTCCACATCATACGCAGAAGAAAATTGTGAGAAGAACACAGTTGAACCCATGAAGAAGTAACAAAGTCCCGAAAATTATCATGACAAATCCACATACACTGAAAACAAAATGGAGCCGGACCTATATTAGAAGTGGACGAACACGATACTAAGAGAGGGTGATGGTCCGAGCAAAACACGAGGAAGCACCAAACCTTTAACCACTTGCCAGTGATTGAAAAACCGACAAATGGCAAGTGTTCGATCCAACTTCGCCTGCAGATGGGAAAAGGGAGAACGAGTGGCACACCACGTAAAAGAATTACCCATATTAGGCACTGAGAACAAACCAACATCATCCAAAAAGCCTCTGAAATCCTGGCAAGAAGCCTAAGAGAGAACACCACTGCCCAGTCTTTCATGATTACCCAAAAAAGCATTAAAATCACCGATGAGCAACAAATCATCAAGACCCAAATTCACTAAATCCAACCAAAGCGTGCGACGGTCAATGTGATTGCATAAACCATGAACGAAACCAACATGAAAGATCTGAGAGACCACCTGCACCTGAAGAACAATACACTACGAAGAAACTAGCACCTGCTGCAAAATCGTGATCCCCTGAATACAAAACACCCAAATATCCGCCCGACCATTGGACCGAAAATTCTGAGTCACAAACCTCTTACCTAAACTAGTCCAAAAGGAGTCAGAAATTGAAGTGATATCCACTTTAGGCTCACATATAGCCAGTAAATCAGGTTTATGTCTATGACACAAAACCTTAAGAATATTACGAGAAGCAATGTTCCCAATCCCCCGAATATTCCAGAAGATGCAATTCATTCGGAAATATACGGGGGAGAAATCCATTTTGGACGCATGGAAGTGTTAGAGGCAGATGTGTCAATCTCATTCGATTCACCATCTGCATAATCCACCCACCATTTATGGGCTGCAAATGTCAACTCCTTGGGACATTTCGAGTCAACCATTAAGGATAAAAAATGAATAGCAGGAGTCGACCCCTGAGAATCAGTCTTAAGAAGGCGTAGCTTGGCAGAGTCCAAAGATCGATCCCGTATAGCCTTACTGATGGTACGAATAGGTTTTTTGCGGCAGACTGAGAATATCAGAAGTAGTATGGTTGGAACCAGAACAAAACCGGAGGCTTCAGGACTGGATTACGAGCAATCCTAACATGAGATGAGGTAGAAGTTTCAGTAGAAGAATCCTTCTCCAATTCATGAGCCACGAAGGAGTTGCCTAAATGAATATTTGAGGAGCAAGGGACTATAGAACAGGATGGGGAGCCAGGACACATAGTCGACACCGTCTTATCCATTGAGTTATCAACACCTTTTCCTTTATCTTTAGACCTGAATCGGATTATCAATAGCACTGGTAATCCCCAAGATAAAGCTGGGGTCCTAATATTCCAAACTTAGCTCAAATATGTGCACCCATACACTAGTAACGGAAGTATTGACCTTGTATGAATTAAAGTCCGGGACCCAAGGAGAAAGATGAATAGTACCCGAGTTTAGAGCCCAATTAAGACGTGATTGCGCACGTGCTTTATCATGTGAGTTAGAGAATTTGACGCAAAAAATAACCTTTACCTAGAGGAATCAATTTCGGTCATTATGAATACCCCATATTTAAGAAAGCCATTTTTGAAGAGGTATAACAAGCCGTGCTAGGCTTATTACCTTTCCCCAAGATCACACGACCAATCAAAGAATATGAAAATTATAAAAGTCGTTGCTGGTAAACATTTTCATCAATCATAACCGAATAAAATTCGCCTTTTTTAACAAGATGAGGAATATGATTAATCTTACCAGAAACTATATGAGAAAAGGTTTTAGGGTTACTTGAAGCCGAGGAATTACCAGAAATAATGTTCGTGAATGTATGTCCCAAGTTGGGATCGCCTGCAAAAGTAACATGAGCCAAAAGTTGCAGATTCGCAGGGTTAGTAGGGATCGTCGTGGCGCCATGCATATTGAATCCCATAGCCAGAGGATTTCTGGGAACATGCATATTGAGGTCGTCATCGAGAACCATGGATTGAGGATGTCGTGTAGAACCAGTGCCCTAGGGGCCATCACCCCTGGGATGAAACAACCTCCAAATGATGAACCACCACCGACCCCCATCAAAATAGCTCTTGGGGCCAGCCCCCCATCAAAATAGCTCTTGGGGCCGGCCCCCCGTGTTTGGCAGCCATGGGGTTAAAGGAAGGATCATGTAAGGCCGCTGGGGGGCCATGGCCTCCCAGCCAATGGGGCATCAATCGTGAAAACATTGGAGACGGGAGCATCACATGTGAGGGTTGTGCATGGGGGTGTTCGTCGGGGATCATACTAGAGCCTCCCAAGTAAATATCCGAAGGGACTAATCCTATGTCAAAAATAACTAGATATGCCTTCGCCTTGGGGGGTTGTGATGCCGATGGGATGAAATTGGACTGGATAAATCCACCATAGATGTGAGAACCGTGGAGCGCGATGGATGAATTCTTGCTAGGGTTTTCAGAAACCCTTTCATGGTTGTTTGAAGATGGATGTTGAGTCAAGAAAAATCATGAATCGTAAAGGAAGACACCTGGGACGTAGACTACAAACCGTCGGACTCCTTTGACATCGCCATCAGACCTGAAGGAGGAGGAATTCGTGAGGGTGGATGCTGGCAGGTGGATCGTGTATCGAAGTTTGAAGTGTAACCAAAGAAGTTAGTTCCAACCATCTTGGATGCCGGAAAGGGACGAACGAAAATCAAAGAAGGATGTCGGCCGTTGATGAGAGCTTAGGGTTTAGGGAGAACCATCATCTTTTTCAGTATTTTTTTATTTTACAAACCACCTTATTCGCCCATTTACAATTTTCATACAACAACTTAGCATAAATTAAGTTAAAATAAATGATTAAGCCTTTATATGATAACCATAATTTTAAAAGATGATTTAAAAAAAAATTGCAATAACACAAACAATTATAATGATAATTAATGATATCTAATTTAATAATTTAGAAAATATTCAACAAATATAAATTAAAATAAAACCCAATCCAACAAATTTTAAAGGATTATTTTGCGGGAAAAATGAAACAAACAATTCCAAATTTTTCGAGCCCATTTTCATAAGTCCATTAGGCAATATAGCCCAAGACCTCTTCTAGAAATTTCTTATTCTAAGTTGTCAGATAACCAAAAAAAATAAAAAATACACGATTTGCACACGTGTAATAATCGCACAATATACATTGCACGTACGTGGAAATCAAAATGGAAAAGAAGACCTTGTGTCATAGGGTTCTTCCATTTTCAATAGCGCGCGCCGCTCACCCATCCATTGCCCATTTCAAATCTTGATATTCTCGTCATTTTGTTCAGCAATCTTTTGCCTTAATCTTCAAAATTAAGCCCGTCATCATCAAGTGATGTTTAGCATGTTTTTTATATTAAAATTATGAATTTTTATTTTAAATGTCTTGATTTTTTTTAAGTATTTTTGTTACATCTCGATTTTTTTCATTTTAATGGTTTTGGGGATTTGAAAATCATTTTTCCGAAAACTTATTCTTGGAGGGCTACATTCGATTAAGTAAAAACTTCTGGATCTAATTTCGATAATTTTTATATATCATTTACTTTAATTTAATTCAAATTATAACATGCTAAAAAGAAATAATATGCACGTCGGAGATTATTCGAGGTAAGTTTAAGCGATTTTATTTTATAGAATTAATTTTTTTCCTATAAAAACTTATCTAACAATATTTTTAATCTTTTTCAGTTAATGTATGATGTTTGACAATGAGATCCAGATTAGACTCTATACTTTTATCTTAAATTAGGTGATTTTTAAGACTTCATACTTTTTTTTTTTGAGGTTATAAGACTTCAAACTTAAAAGAACATATATTCATGAGTTTAAATTTTAATTTATATAAGAATATATGGTCATTAATTAGATTTCTATGGAATTTTTTGTGATTTCCTTTTTTTATGAAATACAATATATTTTTTAAATTCTTATCTGCATGTCGATAAATACTAGTTATATTGTTTTTGCGGGACTCTGAAAATAATTTCGTTGTAATTTTGTTTAAAAATTAATAGAACTCTCAATATATATTACAATTTGTGGCCATTCAGGCTATTGATGTGATATTATTTGTACTTAATTTTTTTCTTGTAGCATATATGTATTAAGTGCCTAAATATTTATATATCTGTATTTAAATGCCCAACTTGTTGTAATTTGTTTTTTTCAAAAGATTTAATTTCATTTTTCTGAAGTAAAGTAAAATGAAATTTATATTCATCTTATCGTTTTTCTTGGTAAACTATTTGATAAATAAACCTTTGATTTGCATTTTGTTTTGGTTACGACAATTACTATTTATAATGGATGCGAAGTCAAATAAATAAATACATCACATACAAAAAATATAGTGAACTAATCAAATAGTTTTGCAATAATAATTACTTTTATTATATTATTACAACCCTTGCATATTTGTGTATCCATGCATATTTGTGTACTGTTAATATAACTGGAAATAATATTATTCTGTTTCCACAATTCAAGATAAATTTGGATGAATGTCCAAAATAGGATATTCATATGAAGCGCATTCTGACATGTTATATCAAATAAGTTTAAAAATATGCTATTTCTATTACATCAATTTTGAAAATCATAGCCTTAGTAGTCATAGAAAACAATAATGACAGTGTATATTATTTTGTAAATATGAAAATTGGACAGTTCTGCAAAGCTTTGGAATTTATACGGCAATCTTGGAAATAATAAGCCATGCAATTTTACAACACGAGTTTTGCCATGAAAAAAAGAATTCCGTATCTAGTGGTCGACACCCTATACTTGTAGACAAGAAAAGAAGAAAACCATGTTGGCTGCTGAGACTGCTGAGCCAGCCAAGTGCAAAGAAGCAGCAGACTCAGATAGTAGTGAAGCTGACTACTCAAGTGATACAGAGGAAGAGGCTTTGATCTGCCTCATGGCCAAAGAACAAGATCAACAAGACCAAGAAGATGAGGTACACTCTAACTCATCTCATTCTGATTCAGGTGATAGTGACTGATACACACACTTCATCACCCACAGATCTTTATGATTCATTAGGCAAAATGATGAAAGATTTTGAGCACATTAAAACCTCTCACACACTTTTGAACGAGGAAAACAACCAGCTTAAAAGCTAAAACTCATAGATGACTAAAGAGCTGAGTACTCTAAGTCACATAGCTGATGAGAACACTAAGCTGAAGGCTGAAAATGCCAAGATTATAGCAGAGTTAGCTGATACAAAAAAAGAGGGAAAAAGATCTCAAAAATGTGATTGCCTCATTTACAAAAGCATCCAAATCATTGGATGAACTTATTAAGTAAAAAAGAATGTGGAGATAAGACATGCATATGATTTAATTCCTTTGTGCATAGTCAAAGTCCAAGAGTGATTTTGGAAAAGGGATCTTCAAGTAATGAAGAATTCCAAAAATCCAAAACACCAAATGCTGCACCTACATTCACACCAAAACACAATCACAATCATACTGGCCTTAGTTATAAAGGGAAAGGAAAGGAGCCAGTAGAGTATGTTGAAAGGACCACTGAGAAGAAATTCAGAAAGGTCCATCAGCAGACTCTAACAGAAAATACTCTGTAAAAGCCAAACAGAGCTACCAAAAGCCCCATAAATTTCATCAAAGAAATACATATGATGGGAATGGTAGAAACTGTCCAAACCAAGTTGATTGGAATAATGTGAAATATCAGCAAAGACATATGGGATACAAGCCAAAATGGCAAAGACCTCAACATCAACAAAGGTCATTCCCAAGGAAAAAGAGCTATTAACAACACACTTATGCACCCAAGCACTACACTTAGAAATTTCACAACTATCCCAAGAAAGCAATTGCTAAAACACATACACAGGCATATAGACAAAAGAGACAGCTGTATGATCCTAAAACCCCCCAAGCAATTTGCTAATGTGCATTATGATTATGGTGCGATAGATGACAACCTCTTGAGTCGATCATCCGGCTATAGGTTGGTTGGAGCATCTTATAGCACTAACACACCAGGACCCAGGCAAGTATGGGTACCTAAAAACTGATTTCCTTGATTGCAGGTTCAAGAAACAGCTGAGTGCCAAGGAACCTGGTACACGGATAGTGGCTGTTCCAGACATATGACAGGGAATAAAAGAAATCTGTCAAGATTCGAGGAGATTAAAGGTGCTAAAGTTATATTTGGAGGCAATGAAGCTCCAAAGGAGATCAAAGGCACAAGATCCATCTATAAGAATGGATTGGAGATCACATATGTTGCTTATGTTGAAGGCCACAACTTCAACCTGTTAAGCATCAGCCAACTCTGTGACAAAGGCTACAATGTAGGATTCAAGGGATATGCCAGATCAAAGATGCAGAAACCAATGAAATTGTACTGCAAGGAACAAGGAAAAAGAATATGTATGTGGTAGATTGGTCTACTGCAACACCAAGCACATGTCTGCTAGCAAGGAGAACAGCCAAATCCAGTTGGTTGTGGCATAAGAAGCTGAGTCACTTGAATTTCAAGCCAATCAACAAGCTTGTAAGGAGTCATCTTGTGGAAGGATTGCCAGATCAGTGTACAATAAACAAAGCATATGTGATGCTTGCCAGATGGGAAAGCAAATTAAATCATCATTCAAGGATAAGCCAAGTCCTTATTCAACAAGGATATTGCATCTGTTTCATATGGATCTATTTGGTCCAGTTGAGCCAGCTAGCATCAGTGGAAAGAAATACACCTTAGTGGTGATGGATGACTACTCAAGATATACGTGGACAATTTTCATGTGTAAAATGAAGGAAACACTACAGAACTTACCTCAGATGATGAGAAGAGTTCAAAATGAGAATAGTCAAACCATTATAAAGATAAGATCTTATAGGGGAACTGAGTTTGCCAATGGGATAATAACTCAGTATTGTGTTGAATATGGTATTGCTCATGAGTTATCAGCAACAAGGACTCCACAAAGAGAATGGAGTAGGTGAAAGAAGGAACATAACTCTCAAGGAAGTCATGACAATGTTAGGACAATGTTAAGAGATTTTGGGGATTGCTAAGAGAAACAAAGCCATATGCATACTACTCATAATAGATGCATGATAAGTAGGCAATTGACCAAGACTCCCTATGAGATTTGGACAGGGAGAAAGCCAAATTTTGGATATTTCAAGATATTTGGATGTAAATGTTTCATCCATAATAATGGGAAGGACAATTTGAAGGGTTTTGATGCTAAAGTCGATGAAGGTATCTTTTTGGGATACTCACCGAGAGTAAAGCCTATAGAGTCTTTGAATAAGAGGACTATGGTCACGAGAAGAGTCTATCCATGTGGTTTTGATGAACCTAATGTGAATGGAGAAGACATTGATGAGTTAGTTAATACGCCCAATCGACCAACTATGCGAAAGAGTCCTTATATTGAAGCGGGTGAGAGCACTCAACCACGATGATGATGAGATAGCTTGAATCTCAAAGACAATTGGAAGGTCTACAAAATGAATGAAGATGAAGAAGTCATTCAAGACTACTTAGCCGCGAGACGGTGAATCCATCAGCAGACTTACTCCAACCTAATGTGAGATAGCTAAGAGACCATCCACCGAGTTAATCGTTGGAGATGTTAGAGATGGCATAAGAACCAGATCCAGAGCACAACATGAAGCAATGTTCACTTGTTTTTTTTCCCAAATAGAGCCTAAAGATGTGTCTCAAGTATTGGAAGACACACATTGGATTCAGGCCATGCAAGAAGAGCTGAATCAGTTTGAAAGAAACAAAGTATGGGAATTAGTTCAAAGGCCAACCCACCAAAATGTTATTGGTACTAAGTGGGTTTTCATAAACAAGATGAATGAGGAAGGATATGGTATAAGAAACAAAGCAAGATTGGTAGCCAAAGGGTATTGCCAAGAAGAAGGTATAGATTTTGATGAAACTGTTGCCCCTGTTGCCAGACTAGAAGCAATAAGGATGTTTCTTGCTTCTGCTGCACATAAACACGTCACTGTATATCAAATGGATGTGAAGAGTGCATTTCTAAATGGACTGCTAGAGGAAGAAGTCTATTTTGAACAACCTCCAGGTTTTGAGTAGAAAACTATTGGAGATAAAGTCTACAAGCTCAAGAAAGCTCTATATGGATTGAAACAAGCACCAAAAGCATGGTATGATACATTGTCTCAGTTTCTAATTAACAATGGATTCACCAAAGGCAATGTTGATAGAACACTCTTCAGGATTCAAGATGTAGAGAGTATACTGTTTGTTCAAGTATATGTGGATGATATCATTTTTGGATCCACAAATAAAGAGCTGTGTGACAAGTTCTCAAACCTCATGCAAGTCAAATTTGAGATGAGCATGATGGGAGAACTGACTTTCTTTTTAGGACATCAAGTCAAGCAATTTAAGGATGGAACCTTCATAAGCCAAACCAAGTATACCAGACATTTAATGAAGAATTTTGGTATGAAAGCAAAGTCATCAGTGAAAATTTCTATGAATACATCAGTCAAGATGGACATGGATGCAGATGGCAAAGCTGTTGATCAAACCAGATATAGAGCCCTTATTGGATCATTGCTCTATCTAACAGCAAGCAGGCCAGACATCACCATTGCAGTAAGTGTATGTGCTAGTTTTCAATCTGCACCAAAAGAGAGTCATACGACTGCAGCTAAGAGAATCCTAAGATATTTGAAGGGATGCCAAGAAGCCAGCTTATGGTATCTAAAGGAAGGAGGATTCAAGCTGGTAGGATACTCAAACTCAGATTATGCTGGATGTAGAGTTGACAGGAAGAGTACTTCATGTACATGTCAAATGCTTGGAAATATATTAGTTTCTTGGTTCAGCAAGCAACAAATTCAATAGCTACATCCACGGTGAAGGCAGTACATAGCTATGGGCAAATCACAGTGCCCAAGTCTTATGGATGAGATAGTAGGCGAGAGACTAAGATATTGAAGAAAGAGAGATTCCAATTATGTATGATAATACTAGTGCTATTGCAATCACTCAGAATCCAGTGTCGCATTCAAGAACAAAGTACATTGATGTCAGATATCATTTCATTAGAGATCATGTTGAAAAGTAAGACATCACTTTGGAATACATCTCAATTGATAAGCAGTTAGCTGACATATCCACGAAGCCTTTATGTAAATCAAGGTTTGAAGAGCTCAAGAATGAGTTAGGGTTAATTGAGCTGAATTAGGATACTCAGAAGACTCAATCAGCAGAAGGGAGAATGGAAAATAGGCAAGTTTCATATTTCAGCCAAGTGAAACAGTCTAGTCGGAAAGTCAGCTGTATCGAATTAGCTGACAGCTGAGTGATGTTATGTGAAGATAGGAGCAGAGTTAAGTCACTTTGGATATAAATTGAATCATTTATGAGCTAAGTGACAAAAATGCAGTCGTTTTATTCGAGCAGGAATGTTTTTAAGGATGACGTCAGCGTAATTATGACTGTCAGTACAAAAACTGCACAATAAAGCATATGATTGGATATAAATGCTGCTGCATTTAATGTGGGAAATTAATGCGGTTTTGAAGAGTCAATCTTGACCGTTGATCTTGATTAAAATTTTCAAATTCCAAAAACCATCCTTTCAAGTCCCTTATATACCAAAATTCATTTTTCTCTCTCCTCACACAAACTCTCGTCATCAGCAAGCAAGCAAGTTTTCTCCCTGCAACCAGTTTGAAACCCTACTTTTCTAAGTTCAAGTTTTTTTGTGTTTTTCACCGGTTAAAAGTTCTGAAAATGGCTGCTACTCACGATTTCACCAAGCTTTCTGAGAAGATCCACTCTGGTGCGTCAGTGGATTTCAAAGGCATGATCAAACAGGGCGCTGATAAGGCCTTGGTGAAGAAGATAGCAGAAAAGCTCAAAAAGTCCGATCTGAAGGACTTTCTTTTGATGGTGTTCACGCATACGTATCTGTAGGAGGTCGCCATATATTACATGAATGCCGAGGTGCATGACGATGAGATTCGCTCATCCATCCATGGCAAGGCCATCAAAATCACTGTAAAGGATCTTGCTGAGCACTGTTTCCTACCCTCTGAAGGATCGAAGGACATCACTGAGAAGGATGTCAACTTGGCTGCAGCTTGGAAGGAAGTTGCAAAGCCCGAGTATGCTGCTAAAGCTGTGTATACAACTAAGAAGGATTTTGTGAAGGAAGATTACCACAAGTTGATGGACATCGTGTCCAAATGTGTGGATATGAAGTTCAGGAGCTTCAACCAGCTATCACGGACTAAGGCGATTGTGATGGTGCGATTATGCAAAGACTTTTGCCGGCGGCCGATGCCCCCGTAGCGAGACTAAGGAGGAACCTCTACCTTCCTCACTCACGATCGTGAAGAAGAAGCGCCGCCAATTCTCGTAAAGCAAAATGCATCAAAGAAGGATAATATTGAAACACGGACCTTCACCCTCGAAGAGCCTAAAGTGTGGAACCGAGAGATTCCATTGGTTGCCACAAGAGGAGACATCTGTTCAAGAAGTCGAATGGAGAAGACAAATACAGTAGTCCAAATGACTCAAATAGGAAAAGACCGTCAAGGCTGCGATGCTCAAGAGGAGCATTCTCAAGAAAAGGTTGATGAGTTCGAGAAGATCAGCGATCTTCGATCGGGTATTGAAGACCAGGTATGCACGGAGACAATGTGGAGAGAAGGAAGGAGCTGAGACAACCAAGACTGTTGAAGAAAAGGTTGTCTCACCCCCTCAGACTGATGTAGTTGAATTTGAGGAGGAGCAAGCTCCATTAGCCACCATTCCAGAGGATGGAGAGGAGGATATGATGATCTTATTATGTACTCTCCAGTCTATCCAGACATTCAGACGAGGTTACATAACTGGAGGAATTGGAAGCTGGATTACTCCAGATAACAGTTCATTCGTCCGGAGTTTATTGACGAAGAAGAAGAGCTTCTAAGCTTCATTGGAAATGTATCGGTCCAACACGCCCTTATGAGGAGTTTTTCATGGATGCTCTTCGGGCTATTAAGGAGGATGAGAAGGAGAAAACCCTGGATGTTGGGAAATTTATTTTATAGATTTTGATGAATGCCATGTAAAACTTAAACTAGAAAGTTGGCACCCCATTTTCCTTGTAATTTTCATTGTAATAGATAGGGCTGGAAAAGCTGAGTCAAGTCAGCTATGCCTGGAAGTACAAGAAGTCAACTGAAGACTGAAGTGAAGACTCCGCGGTGGAACAACTGAGTATGGCCAAGAAAGAAGTTCAAGAACTCGACTGAAGGTGTATCGAGGAACAAATTGTGTGTAAGAGTCGATCAAAGTCAATTCAAGAAGCGAGTCTCAAGTCTCAAGTTGAAGTACGGATGAGTCTTTCAATGATTGGAGCGATTTCAAGTCACCTGGGAAAAAGCGGCAGACGAAGAGGAGTTAATCGAAATGAATCCATTGCAAAGTCAAGAACATTACTTAAATAAGTAATACTTCCATCTTTGCCAGTCTTAAAGTGCTTGTCCCAAAAGCGTGCAAAAGGAATAAACCAATGGGAAGCACTGCACCTCATGTCAGAACCTGAAAAGCTGCACATTCATTTAATACGAGGAAAGGTCTACATCTCAAGATTGAGGACCAAGAAAAGATAAGCCAACGTACACAAGTGACTTTTGAAAATCAACCTATCTCTTCAACGGGCGATTTTTGAAAGTTCACTATAAAAGGGCTGGGGAATTCATTGAGAAAAGGTTACCGAACTACGAACAAGCAAGTAATATTCAAGTCAGAAACCCGCAAATATTCTCAAAGATATTCTAGCAAATCCTCAAGCCTAAAACTCGAAGGAAATCGATCCAACACAAGTTGTGAAGGAAAGACAACTTCAAATCTTTGAAGAGGAAACTTTTTGAAGAATCAAAAGGGTCTACTTTCTAAGGAGGATTGTAGAAAGGTTCAAGGTCGAACCAAGATTATCAAGTTATTGGAGGGCTTCGTGATCAAATCCAAGAGCTTGAGAAAGTGGTGACTTAGCAAGGCAACCGCCCTTTGAAGAAGTTGAGTCGGAAGAGAAGCCAGCTATGTGATCAAGGCTGTCTCTAGACTGTTGACCACTTTGTAAATAGATCTTTTACATAGTGGATTCCTCCGGAGTTGGAGAAGAGAGGACTAGAAAGAATTACCCCATCTTGAACCTTTATAAAAATTAACCGTGTCATTTATTTTTCAAAGACTTTTATATTTACGCATATTTACTTTATATCTCATTGTTAAATTCATTTGCTATCCAACTGATAAATAACCAAGACCTAAAATCAAGTATTGAAACAAGTTTTAAACAAATCAAAGGGTGTTAAGTCTTACGCTGATAAAACCAACACAACCAAGTTAAGGCTCAGGTTAAACAACTGAGTTATTCTATCAACAACTCTATCGAGTCTGTTGAGTGGCTAACTCTGCTGAATAACCAACTTAGCTGTCCTTCAAGGACTTAGCTGCTTGTGTTAACTCTGTTATATTTTGAAAGGACTAAAATCGAAAAGTTGGTAAGATTTATTCAACCCCCCTTCTAAACCTTACTCACACCCCTTGGGACCTACAATTGGTATCGGAGCGGTTGGTTTATTGAGCCTTCCGCACTGGTTACTGAACTAGATCTCTATCTTTTCTAAAAGGTTCAAATAGTTGTATTTTCCAAATCTTTCATTTTTAGCAAAGTTATTATCATGGAAGAAAATTTGACACGCATTCCTATGTTCACTGTTGAGGAATTTGATGACTGGAAAATTCATATGCAGGCTCATCTATCTGCTCTACACGATGAAATGTGGCTTGTGATAGAGGATGGGCCACTGCAAATATTAAAAGTGAACACAATCAGAAGGAGAGAGCATTTGCACTGAAGGAGAAAGAAGAAAGGCATTCTTGAAGAAAGACCAATCCTGGTTGAAAAACCAAGGACTGAGTGGACAAACGATGATAGAAAAAGATACAACTTGGACAATGTGGCCAAGGACATACTTTACAAGACTTTGGACAAAGCAATGTTCAATAAAGTCAAATCCTACAAAACAACAAAAGAAATCTGGGATAAACTAACTTTAATTTGTGAAGGATCAGAGCAAATTAAAGAAAATAAATTATCGGTTGCCATTCCGAAATTTGAAAATTTCAAAATGTTTGTAGGAGAATCTATGGATCAACTAGATGCAAGATTCACTGAGATCACAAATGAGCTTTCAGCTCTTGGGAAGGAATACACACAAAAGGAGATGTGTATGAAGATCTTGAGGCGCCTCCCAGCTGAATGGGAAATGAAGACTATGGCTCTATGACATTCAATGGACCTATCAAAAACATCCAATCATGAGCTATTCTCAGACCTCAAAGCCTATGAGTTTGAGCCGAGAAGAAAAGATCAAGTAGGCACATTGCACCCAAGACAAATTGCATTGATAATCAGGATGGAAAGAGAGCTGAACCCAAGGAAGCCATAGTATGGCGCCCCGAACCCGCTAGGCTCGGGAGCGACACTAAACTTGCTTGTTAGTATCGGGATTATATTATTGCGGAAGTTTTCTTGAAATAGATAAACTAATAAAATATTTAAAACTAGGTAAGATTGTTTTTCCAATAACGTGATATGTATATATATCATTACAAAAAAAAACAGCCAAGCAAAAGATTTGTACAAAAGAACTTCTGTTTATTACAAACCCATATTTTAACAAAATATTAACAAAAGGTGGAGGAGACCCGTTCCTCACTGTCATCAGCCCAGCTGCTTTATTCCTCAGCCTGTAATAGAAATATAACACATATGGCGTGAGTATAAAAACTCAGTGGGGAACACCGTAAGCAGTTATAACCAATTGTCACACGCATACAATTTATAAGAACCATTCATTCATTATTGACCAGACCCACTCTGTGAGACGGTCCATTAGCTAGCATTAATCCCGAAGGATTCATTTCATTTGGATTACCCGAAAGTGAATCTCATTCATTCATTCTCTGACTTCCCGAAGGAGAGTCCATTCATTTGTTCAAATAAACGACACATGGAACAACAATGATTATAACAGTACGACACACTTACGGATCAAGAGTTACCCCACCTTTATACAACTTCCGATAAAATACGAGTGATCGATGATGCTTGATATAAAAGTCGCATTTACTCAACTATGCCGCATCGCTAATTAGCTATTCTATTGTTTTAATTATACTCTATTTTTATTAACTTCGGATGTGATGGGTGCTTTGATTTAAGCTAGTCATCCGTCAAATGAATAGGGTAACCTAACATATATATAGCTTTACTTAATTAGATGAACTTAAGTTGGAAATTGATGAGTCAAGTTTGAAACAAAATCATACGTGGCTATGTTTGGTGTGTATGTGTGTTACTAATCTAACACAAAAGTGCTTACTAGGATCACTTGTAACTTATCTACTATTTTAACTTGATAACTTTCATAATATAAAACTATGTATAATTGCATGCCTCACCACGTGTGTGTATATGTGGTAATGGATTAACTTCATCTGCTACCTTACTAAATGACTTAGGCACTAGGAATTAGTAATTGAATGCCACGTAACTAAAGTAATTTCATGCATGCAGAAATTTAGTTACATTAGTATAATATAACTTAAAGTGTGTGTATATTTGCATGCAATAGTAACATACATAATATATATCATGATTAGCCTACTGATATATGTGTGTATATATATATTATGCCTTATTTTATATATAGAAAAACATTTTATATAATACCTTTTAGGTTTTATGTTATTCCTTTTAACAATAATATTATTCTTAGGCGTTATTTAATGAACACTATATATGTAGTACTTATTAATAAATAAACCTACTCATGAATTATTTATTAAAATTAATCGGAAGAATAACATGAAAGGTAAAACTCTAACGAATGCGACTTTTGAAAAAAATTGAGTCACTACACTCTCCCCTACTTATAAAAATTTCATCCTCGAAATTAACTTACTTGGGTTGGAATATGAGGGTATTTGGTTTGAATTTCATCTTCTCGTTCCCATGTTGCTTCATCCTTCCCATGTTTGCTCCATTGTACCAACACTAGAGATATTTCTCTATTTCTTAAGGTGTGAACTTTTCTACCCAAAATAGCTATTGGAGTTTCTTCATAAGTGAGATCGCTATTAATCTCGAGGTTTTCATAGTTAATGATATGACTAGTATCTGGAATATACTTTCTGAGCATCGAAACATGAAAAACATTATGGATAGCAGCTAAGTCTGGGGGTAGGGCCAAACGATAGGCCACATCTCCAATTCTTTCCAGAATTTCGAATGGACCTATAAACCTTGGCTTTAATTTACCTTTCTTTCCAAATCTGACTACTCCTTTCATAGGTGCCATTTTAAGGAATACCTTTTCACCAACTTCAAATTGTAGATCCTTTCTACGAGTATTAGCATAAGATTTTTGTCGGTCCTGGGCTGTTTTAATTTTATCTCTGATCTTTGTAATCACTCCAGTTGTTCGCTTAATGATTTCTGGACCTAAAATTCTCCGTTCGCCAACTTCGTCCCAATGAGCTGGTGATCTGCATTTCCTTCCATAAAGTGCCTCATATGGTGCCATTCCTATGGTAGCTTGATAGCTATTGTTGTAGGCGAATTCGACTAGTGGCAAATACGTGTCCCAACTTCCACCAAGATCCAACATACAAGCTCTAAGCATGTCTTCCAATGTTTGGATGGTCCTTTCGATTGACCATCGGTTTGTGGGTGGTATCTTTGTGCTAAAACTAAGGTTTGTTCCCATGGCTCTTTGTAAACTCTTCCAAATTTTGAAGTAAATCTCGGATCTCGATCAGACACAATAGATACTGGAACTCCATGTAACCTAACAACCCCTTCTATGTAAATTTGGGCTAAACGCTCCATGTTAAAAGTCATCTTCACAGGTAAAAAGTGTGCTGACTTTGTGAGTCTATTGATGATCACCCAAATAGCTGTGTAACCCTTTATTGTCTTTGGTAATCCGGTTACAAAGTCCATAGTAATATGCTCCCACTTCCATTCGGAATTTCCGGCGGATGGAGTAATCCAGATGGTCGTTGATGCTCGCTTTCACTCGTTGGCATGTCAAACATCTTTCTACAAATTCTCCGATTGAACGTTTCATGTTCCGCCACCAATAGGTTTTTTTCAAATCTTTATACATCTTCGTTCCTCCTGGATGAGCTGAATATGGAGTGTTATGAGCTTCTTCAAGAATTTCCTTTCTTAACTTTTCATCCTTGGGCACACATAATCTTCTTTCGTACATCAGTGTTCCATCTGGTGCAATAGCAAAACCCTTGATATAACTAGTGAGTGCTCGATCTTTTACCTTGCATAGAAATCCATCATTACTCTGAGCCTCCTTGATTCGGTCCCTCAAGGTAGGTTGAATTGTTAGTCTTTGCTATCATCGTTGCAATAGTGGTACTAGGAGGTTTCACAAAGATGATATTTAATTTGGCGAATTCATGTATTAGGGAGTCTTGTTGCGTAGGTAATTTAGCTGATTGTCCTTCAGTCTTTCTACTTAATGCATCAACTACTACATTTGCCTTACCCGGATGGTAATGAATCGTACAGTCGTAATCTTTAACTAATTCCAACCATCTTCTCTGGCGCATGTTTAGTTCCTTCTGTGTAAAGAAGTACTTTAAGCTTTTGTGATCAGTGTAAATTTCACATTTGCCGCCATACAAATAATGATGCCAAATCTTCAATGCATGTACCACCGCTGCTAATTCCAGATCATGGGTAGGGTAATTAAACTCATGAGGTTTCAATTGTCTTGATGCATAAGCAATAACCTTTCCACGCTGCATTAGAACACCCCCGAGTCCGAATTTCGAAGCATCAGTATAAATAACAAATCCTTCAGACCCATCCGACGTAGCTAAAATTGGTGCCGTAACCAGTTTTTGTTTTAGCTTTTGGAAACTTTCTTCGCATTCTCTTGTCCATTGGAACTTTATATCCTTTCGGGTTAGTCGAGTCATTGGTCCCGCAATCTTAGAGAAATCCTGGATAAATCTTCTCGTAATAACCGCTAAGCTTCAAGAAACTCCGTACTTCACTTGCATTTTTGGTGTTTTCCGGTTTATCTTGCCTCAACTTTGGCTGGATCTACCTCGATTCCATTACCAGTGACAATATGGCCTAGAAACATTACTCGGCTAAGCCAGAATTCACATTTGCAAAACTTAGCATATAATTTTTCCCGACGTAACATTTCTAGAACAATCCTAAGGTGCTCCTCATGTTGTACTTTACTACTTGAGTATATCAAAATGTCATCAATAAAGACTATGACGAACTGATCCAAGTATGGGTGAAATATTCTATTCATCAGATCCATGAAAACTCCTGGCGCATTGGACAAACCAAATGGCATTACTATAAACTCGTAGTGCCCGTATCGTGTTCGAAATGTTTGTCTTGGGGATATCACATTCCTTAATTTTCAATTGATGGTACCCTGATCTCAAGTCAATCTTTGAGAATACACTAGCGCTGTTCAACTGATCAAAAAGATCATCGATTCTCGGCAGTGGATATTTGTTTTTGATAGTTAATCGGTTGAGTTCTCTCGTAATCTATACACATTCTCGAGCGTTCCATCTTTCTTACTCGCACAAATAACACAAGGTGCTCCCATGGTGAAACACTAGGCCCGATGTAACCTTTATCTAACAATTCTTGAATTTGAACTTTTAACTCTTGCGCTTGTTTTAGTGCCATTCGATAAGGTGCTTTTGATATAAAGCGCTCCTCCAGTATCAAATCTATTGTAAACTCAACTCGTCTCCTGTCTGCGATGGGATTCCCTTAAATCATTTGGAAATACATCTCGAATAGTCTCGACTCTTTTTTGGGTACGTCACTATTGTTAACTCGGAAGTTTTGTACTCATTACATTAACCATGAATCCTTGACTTCCTCGCTTTCTTAACACCTTCATCGCTTTCATTCTTTGTTATTATTCGTGGTTCTACATTGCTCTTCGCACCATAAAAGGTAAATTTAAGCTCTCCAGTCCTTGAAAATCTATTTCCCTTTTGTGACAATGAATGGTAGCATGATTCTTACTTAACCAATCCATTCCCAAAATGATATCAAAGTCCTTCATTTCTAACACATGTAAATCAACTTCCATCTTGTTGCCATTTAGTTCTAGCTTTACACCTTTCACCATGCAATTAGTCTTAATAGTTTTACCGGAAGGAATGCTAACCTCTAGTTCAATATCCTCAAACTCATACTTTGTAAGTCAAGTTTCTTTGTAAAACTATCTCGACATAAATGAATGCGATGCTCGAATCAAATAGCGTAAGCGCTAGAACATTAAATATCGGCAACATACGACATGGTCTCCGTTTCATCTTGCTTTTGGTCTTGTGTCATGGCAAAGACTCGAGCTTTTCCCTTCTTTTCGGATCTAAAGTACTACCAAAGGGACATTCCATGGCTCGATGTCCTGGTTTATGACATTTAAAACATATATTACTCCCCTTGAGACATTCCCCTACATGTTGTTTTCCACACTTTGAGCATATTGATTTGTTTTCTAAGGTTGGCGCTCGATTGGCCTCCACTTCTTAACTTGTTGAACATTATTTCTTTTGTTACGCGGGTCCCATTTTCTCTTTCCGATCATGTCTTGCGGTTTTGGTAATGGGGCTTTAGATTCAAGTGGTCGAAACCACTTGAGCACGTTCCACAACTTCTCTATAAGTTGGTAGTTTTAGTCCCGATACTATTCCTCCTATTTCGGACGTAATCCCCTTTCAAATCTTCTAGATTTCTTCTCCATTTGATATCTCTAAATATGGGGCGATCGAGATAATTGATTAAAACGCCTTTCATACTCCATTCTTGGAAGAATTCCTTGCTTCAAGTTTAAAAACTCGGTTTCTTTTTGATCTCGAATATATTGAGGAAAATATCGATCCATAATTATCTCCTTAAACTCATTCCAGGTCAAAGTTTGTTTTTGTTCCTCTGTCATCGTCTAGCATGTGATGCCCACCAATGTCCAAAGATCCTCAACTAATTGAAAAATAGCACACCGAACCTTTTGTTCTTCCGTACATTCCATATGATCAAATATACGTTCGATTCGAGCAACCATTCTTCAACAACGGGTCCTTCTTTTCCTTTAAACCTTGGTGGTGCGAAAGCGACGAAATTGCTCGACCACTTCATTTGTTCGCATTTCTGGTCGTGGTTCATCACGTACATTGTTAATGGGAGTTTGTTGTTGCGAAAAATCCGTAAAGTGTTCAAAAGTCTCTAGCAAAGTTGGCTCCGATTCTCCAAAGATCGGTTGTAGCATGTTCTTGATTCGTGGGGTTCCCGGATGGATCATTTCTTCCATGTAATAATCTTCTTGGCATGATTCTCCTAAATACGCAAATTTTCGATGAGTTATATGAATATCGGAATAGAAATAAATGATATTTAAAGAAGTAGAAATAGAATCAAACCATAACTACGCATCATATTTTTTTAATATTGCAACCAGGGCTTTACGACCATCTTTATATACAATACATACACCAAAAATGAGACTACATGCTCAACCTTGGTATAAAACATGAGCCAGACGACCTACCATATATCCCTATGTCAAATGCAAAACAAGATAGACTCGATCTACCAAACTCGTATATATATACATCAAGTACACTACTGTTTTTTTTATATCTTTTAGGTGTGTGTGCCTCTATTATATACCCTCTCCTGGATAGGTAGCACTCCCTTGGCTTTCCTCCTCAAGATAAAAACTAGCTGGTGGTTGTCCTCCTACACGACCCTCTCTAGTCCGGCCCGATTCATGTGATGGAGTGACATCATCATACCACCTGTTGAGGCTCCACATTCTTACGAGTTCTATTCGGCTTCCTCAAATTGACAGTGGGCATCTTCGTGTGATAGTAGGCCTCTCGAAGGCAAGCAAGCCCGAGCCTCTTCTTGCAAACGAAAAGCTTTTCGTTTAAGCTTTTCACTTTGTGCTCCGATCGACGACCCATTGTTCATGTTTATTATGTTGTCGCCATATATGCAGAACTCCTTCACAGAAACGGTTGTAGTTAATTTCTGGCCCACCACAAGAATCCATTTCAACCATATCATCAAAAATCGTTTGGAGTATACCCTTGTGGGGGTTCCGCGTTGCTTCTAATAATCGCACTGATGCCTGATAGTCTGTGATGGTATAACCTGCACGCATTGTCGCAGCTCGTAGGCGTGTCATCATAGTAATATGACTTGCAAGATCTTGGCCAGGGGACTGCATATGTGTCGTATATCTACAGTTTGTCCAATAAGCTCTACTCGTGTTTCCAACATGTTTCCTAGCGGTGTGTATCATAGTCATCCTAAAACATTTATAAGGAAATACATTATCTATAAGTAAACTTCAATATTTCAACCATATCTTATAACAAAGGTTCTAAAATCATCGTGCAAATATGTTTATGATGGTGAAATTCTAAAGTATCACTAAATTATTCTATATTCTCATGATTGTTCCTTTGTCAAAATCAAAGTTGCGGTAATCATGATTCTAGTAAATTTGGTGTTGAGATATACATGTAAGCTCAAGAGAAATAAATAACAAGATAAAGGTTCGGAATAACTAATACCAAGGCATATAAGCTCAGCACAAAAATTCCTGGAAAAGAAATGAGAATTCATTTGACTATTACTAATTACTACAACTATAAATTATCAAAAGCCAACAACAGGGACATAAAAAAAAGACTGCATGCGAGAGAGATTAGTTTCCAAAGAGACATAACCAATTAACATAGACATGCAACATGAGAGTAATATTACTTTTATAAATCTTAATGACATGTTGCTGAGTGTGTAATGAATTAGCCTCCATTTGGCTAGTTATTACAAAACTTATGCACTAAGAATTAATAACAGATTGCCATGTAGCACATCAGTGGTTTCATGCATGCATATGTTTAACTTATACATATCTATATATATATAATATAATATATTTATAGCAAACTTATCTATTAGACTACATTAATACGTATATCATATTTATATATATAATATTAGGCATGCATATTAGTTTACTTACATGTATACACACATTATATTAATTAATGTCACTTATGCCTTTTATTTTATATATATTAATAATACATTACATGTATGTGCATATTGCAACACCGGTTTTCATATATATATATATATATATATGTGTATCACAATCAAAACTTTTCATGTTGACATGATCAAAATCTCGTAACCAATCATAATCTAACTTATGCTTCATATACAGAAAAACACTTAATTCACGCAATACCATAGGAATAGGCGCGGGACTGCAGACACGAGTACGGTTCTCCCTCGACAATACAATCTTTCATTAAAAATAGACTAATCAAACCCCCGTTTTTTTCCCAAATCTACAGAAAAATAGACCTGCTCTGATACCACTTTGTGGCGCCCCGAACCCGCTAGGCTCGGGAGCGACACTAAACTTGCTTGTTAGTATCGGGATTATATTATTGTGGAAGTTTTCTTGAAATAGATAAACTAATAAAATATTTAAAACTAGGTAAGATTGTTTTTCCAATAACGTGATATGTATATATATCATTACAAAAAAAAAAAAGCAAACAAAAGATTTGTACAAAAGAACTTCTGTTTATTACAAACCCATATTTTAACAAAATATTAACAAAAGGTGGAGGACCCATTCTCATCATTGTCATCGGCCAGTGCCCTATTCTCACTGTAATAGAAATATAACACATATGGCGTGAGTATAAAAACTCAGTGGGGAACACCGTGAGCAGTTATAACCAATTGTCACACGCATACAATTTATAAGAACCATTCATTCATTATTAACTGACCACTGCGGAGACGGTCCATTAGCTAGCATTAATCCCGAAGGATTCATTTCATTTGGATTACCCGAAAGTGAATCCCATTCATTCATTCTTTGACTTCCCGAAGGAGAGTCCATTCATTTGTTCAAATAAACGACACATGGAACAACAATGATTATAACAGTACGACACACTTACGGATCAAGAGTTACCCCACCTTTATACAACTTCCGATAAAATACGAGTGATCGATGATGTTGATATAAAAGTCGTACGACTCAACTATGCTGCACTGCTAATTAGCTATTCTATTGTTTTAATTATACTCTATTTTTATTAACTTCAGGTGTGATGGGTGCTTTGATTTAAGCTAGTCATCCGTCAAATGAATAGGGTAACCTAACATATATATAGGCTTACTTAATTAGATGAACTTAAGTTGGAAATTGATGAGTCAAGCTGAAACAAAATCATACGTGGCTATGTTTGGTGTGTATGTGTGTTACTAATCTAACACAAAAGTGCTTACTAGGATCACTTGTAACTTATCTACTATTTTAACTTGATAACTTTCATAATATAAAACTATGTATAATTGCATGCCTCACCACGTGTGTGTATATGTGGTAATGGATTAACTTCATCTGCTACCTTACTAAATGACTTAGGCACTAGGAATTAGTAATTGAATGCCACGTAACTAAAGTAATTTCATGCATGCGAAGTTTAGTTACATTAGTATAATATAACTTAAAGTGTGTGTATATTTGCATGCAATAGTAACATACATAATATATATCATGATTAGCCTACTTTTGATATATGTGTGTATATATATATTATGCCTTATTTTATATATAGAAAAACATTTTATATAATACCTTTTAGGTTTTATGTTATTCCTTTTAACAATAATATTATTCTTAGGCGTTATTTAATGAACACTATATATGTAGTACTTATTAATAAATAAACCTATTCATGAATTATTTATTAAAATTAATCGGAAGAATAACATGAAAGGTAAAACTCTAACGAATGCGACTTTTGAAAAAAACTGAGTCGCTACACATAGATCAGGAGGAAATAGCCCTAATGGTGAAAAGATTCAACAAATTTTTCAATAAGAACTACAAAAGAAACAACCAGGACATTTTGCAATTGACTGTTCCTATCCACCAGTCAATAAATACAGGAATGAAGAAGAAAGAAAGGTCTTCAGAGTAAGAAGGCAGGAAAAGAAAAAGGCCATGTTAGTCTGCGATCTGGCTGGGAAGTCAAAGAAGCAAGCAGACTCGAGAGTAGTGAAGTGACTACTCAAGTGATTCTGAAGAAGAAGCCTTGATTTGTCTTATGGCTAAAGAACAAGATCAACCAGACCAAGATGATGAGGTTCAAGGAACAGCTGAGTGCTAAGGAACCTGGTACATGGATAGTGGCTATTCCAGACACATGACAGGGAACAAGAAAAACCTGTCAAGATTCAAGGAGATGTTAAGCATCGGCCAACTCTGTGACAAGGGTTACAATGTTGGATTCAATATGGGAGTGTGCCAGATTAAAGATGCTGAATCAAATGAAATAGTCTTTGCAAGGATGAAGACGAATAACAAGTATGTGGTAGATTGGTCTCTTGCTACACAAGCACTTGTCGCTGCAGCAAGCGGCCGAGCGAATCAAGTTGGCTGTGGCACAAAAGACTGAGTCATCTGAACTTCAAGACAATCAACAAGCTTGCAAGGAGTCATCTTGTGGAGGGATTGCCAGAATCAGTGTACAAGAAGGAAAATATATGTGATGCATGCAGATGGGAAAGAAAATCAAATCTTCATTCAAAGACAAGCTAGTCCTTTTTGAACAAGGATATTACATCATTGCATATAGATCTATTTGGTCCAATTGAACCAAACAACATAAGTGGAAAGAAATACACCCTGGTAGTGGTGGATGATTACTCAAGATATACATGGACAATCTTCATGTGCAAAAAGAAGGAAACTTTCGCGGAGTTACCTCATTTCATGAAAAGAGTTCAAAATGAAAAGAGTCAAACCATCATAAAGATAAGATCGATAAAAATGGCGAGTTTGTCAATGGGATAATAACTCAAGTATTATGTTGAAAATGGCATTGGTCATGA
>CM071926.1:109500689-109815985 GCA_016081115.2 Rehmannia glutinosa
TTATTAGGTTACATATGTTCAGTTCTTTGCACTTATAAAATGAGATAATCCCCGATCAATTACTATCAATAAAAGAGTTTTAAGATCTATCTATTCACATTCTTTTCTTTCACACTCTATAAAACCTAGTAATTAGACAAATCATCGAATAATGGTTACATGCTTAGACAATATGGCTATTATGACCCTGCGAGTGGGAAGCTTGATCAATCACGACCTTAGAAAAATAATGGAGGAGAAACTGATTAAGCAACTACGGTAGCCATCATCATATATTGCTAGTTTGAGAGGAAGATTTCTCCTTTGATGCATGTTTAGCTAAAAATTTGGCAATATGGCCGCAACCTCTCTAACTATCGGGTTATACTTTAAAATAATTAGTCACTAAATCAAGTTGGCTATGACAAGAGAAGTGACTATATAAATCTTCTTGATTGGCTTAAAAGCATATATCATGTCTTAGATTTTACAATGTTTATATCATCTTAATTATTAAGGCCATTGTTTTGTTTCTAAGTATTAATCTAGGTATTATCATTATTGGTTTTGCGAGAATCGAAGTGTAGTCAATACTCAAAATCGGAAATAATTGCGAGCTCCACATATTTTAGTAGAACACCTTTTCCGTTCTTCAAAATGAAATCGTGAGTGTTATTAAGTAACCTCAAGTTGAAAATAATTCTTATTATTTTGTATAATTATTATTTTTAAAGTATTTGTACACTAATTTAGTTTTTTTTTTAATGTAAAGAGGTGTCTGGATGGTTACATATTGAGCAACAAGAAATTTGTGAATAAGGAAAAAACTTTGCAAGTTGAAAATAAGATAGTTGGGGACATGTGCTTTATATTTATCTAATAAGTACTCTTTTAATTTTGATGTCTAGTGTTTCGCTTTTCATAATTGTTAGTTCATAGTTTTCCATTGGAAATTTGGAAATTTAATATTTTCCATGTTGATTAAACAATCGTATTCTACTTAGAAATGTTTGGTTCTTTTTATTTTTCATGTGTGACTTTTAAATTTTGTGTATTTAAATCAAAGTATTAGTAACATGTACGTTGATAATCAATAATATTTGTTTCTCATCGGGAGATTTAATTTCTTTTTATGTAATGTAAATGACATAATATGACAAATTATTACATCATTACATATATGTATATATCACAATAACATCGTCTCCAATAATTCATTTCATGGATATTTATGTTGTCACATAAAAAATCTATTGGTGACAATAAAATGTTTGTGATGAAAACAATAATATTTGACAACGAATTAAGGCGATCAGTATACATATCCCTTTTGTGACAATATTCAATTGGTCATTAAAAATATTATTTTATGGCGACTTGGTATCGTCACATTTTGTTTCAGAAATTGTCACTAAAAATAAGTCATTTATGATGAATCCATATGTCACCAATAAATCTATCTAATGACGGTGGGATTTGTCATTACATATTCCTTTGTTATGACGATTTGGTTCATCATTATTCTATCTCTTTAGTGACACGTATCATTTTCGTCACGTGATTCTACTTTTTAATGACAAAACATGTCGTCATGTTTCAAGTTCAATATGTGACAATGAAAATTTCATCAATTAATCTTACTTTTTTTAAACAACTCGTTTTGTCATTTTATATACTCATTAAGTGACGATCAATATTTTGTAACTAAAGGAGACTCTTTCATGACGAATGGTATTATACATGACGAAAGTGTTAATGCAATGTGACGATGAATGTGTCATAATAATTTGTTGAATTTAGCAATATAATGATATTACTAAAATGTAACGTTTGGATGACAAATTGTTGTATCGTCATTTAAAGTGTTAACTTTAATGACAAAATAAAAATTTAGGTGACAAAAGTTTGATTATATAAATGGCAATTAAGCGTCATCAAAATCAGTAAATATGATGACATTGTTAATTTGCATCATCAAAAGTCATATATTTAGTGACAAATCGAAATAATCGTCACATAAACCTTTTACCACGAAATTTCTGATGACGATCATTATGACGCTCAAATTTCATCATCTAATAACTTTAGTGACGAAAAAGGACATTTATACGATGAATTTTATCGTCATGTTTTCTCTAATTTCTTGTAGTTCACCTCACGCCTTTGTGGCTCAAGAGGCGTATTGTTTTCCACTGCAGTTCTCTATGTCGATGACATTGTTATTATGTGTGAGCTTCTTCGGCTAATGCGTGTATTCTTCTCCAGATCCTCGGTATATGCTACTATTTCGGGTCAGGCCTTCAATCCTTGAAAATCGAAAGTTTTCTTCGGAATATTATGGGCATTTAGTCAGGGGCCTTTCCGAGCGGTTTATCTAGCGCCCTATCTTTAAAGGTGATCCCAAACCCGGTGTTTTGCAGCATATTTTTATAAGATTATTAAAGTTTAGAAGATGGAAGGGGATAACTTTTTCTATGGGTAGGAGAGTTTGCAGGTTAATTCATTATTACTAGTTCCTTTGTCCATACTATGATGATCTAAAAGTGGCGATCTCTTTGCGTAAGCAAATGGAGAAGGCCATAACAATTTTATTTGGGTTGGTGATGTTAATTCTAAAGGTTACATGGTGGTTAGTTGGGCTCGTTGTTGTATGCCCGAGGACAAAAGGAGGCCTTGGGGTTAGATCTATCATTGTGACTAATAATGTTTTTCGACTAAACTAGGATGGAAGGTTATGACATCGAACTTCGGTGGTTTTGAGGTTCTTCGTAAACGTTACTTCTTTTGTCGATGGTTCTATCCATCGTATGTTCTTACCTTCTTCTATTTGGGGCTGGTATTAGGCCTCGAATTGAGGACGATCTCGAGTCACGTTAGATCCCCGGGACTAATTCGGAGGTATTATTTTGGATTGATAATTGGTTGGGATACTCCATTGCTAATATGATTGGAATTCCTCAGGAGTACTGAGATACCTCTTTGGGCAACGTATCTCACGATTACTTCAATGATGATTCTTGGCATTTCACTCTTTCATTTTTGAGGCTTACTTAGATCTTGTCTCGGACATTGTATGCGTTTTCTATTGCTCCGTCCTTGAAGGATACTCGAATTTGGATGCACTCTTCGATGGGGGGGATTTCTTCAAAGATGCATATTCTCACCTTCATCCATCATCTCCCGACAATTGGGGTTCTTCGATTTGGTCACCTTATATTCTGGAAAGGCGTTCGATTGTGGCTTGGAGAGCGATTCACAATCGATTTGCGGTTCTGGATTTGTTGCGAAATAGGGGATTTATCGGCCCCTCGGCCTGTGGCCTTTGTTGTGCGCATCTTTGAAACCACTTGACCATTTATTTGTCTCTTATGTCTTTGCGAGGGGCTCTTTGGCGTTGGATTTTTAGTACATTTTATGTTCATTTTCATCTTGCTCACGTTTCAACGAATTCTTGGTGCACTTGATGTCTTTTTCCATTCGAACATGTATCTTTTTTATGGCGGCAAATGACATTATCTTGCATATACGGCTTATTTGGCATATCGAATGATTTGGTTTTTTAACGATAAGACCTGGACGGTGGATGCAATTATTCCAGCTTCGTGTTCTCGTTGTTGAGTCTTCATTGTTAGATCAAGGTTGCATGGATAATGTTCAATGGGATCTTCTTACACTTTGGAGACTTCACGTTAAGATCGACGAAAGCTCCAACCATGTGCAAGTTGATTGGCAAAAATTGCTTCCGGATGGATCGGGTGAATCGGATGGAAACGCCGGGAGAGCCCTAGGAAGGCTTACAACGTGCTGGGGTATTTCGAATTGCGGAGACTTTTTTCGGGTTGCTTTATGGATCGTTGTGGTCTGGATATGCGTTTGAGCGGAATTGATGGCGGCCATGTTGGCAATCGTTATGCATTTGTTAAGGGCTGGACTCATCTTTGGATTGAGTCGGATTCTGCTTATGTGGTGGATATTCTTCATAAACGATCTGCTACTGTTCCCTAGAGGCACTTGAGTAAATGGAGGTACACTTCACATTTGATATCTCAAATGGACTTGGTGGTTTCACATATTTATCGGGAAGGCAATCGAGTGGCAGACGTTCTGAGTAAGAAATCGCAATCGGAGACCTGGTGGGGCGTCCCTCGAGAGGACATTGTCCCCTTCTCACGGAAGACTATGTTGGCGACTTACACGTTTGTTAGATAATTCGTCCTTGTGCTTCTTTGTGTCATCTTTTGGAGCGTTTTTATGGGGGTACTCTTTTTCCTCGCCAGAATTTTCCCACCTGGGTGGGTTTTACCTTGGAGGTTTTAACGAGACCCCAACCATTTAGCTACCTGTTGGCTTGTGACGGTTTGCTTTTCTTTTGCAGTGTTGAATTTTCCTATGTTATTCATTTCGACTTTATTTTCCTTGGCTACAGTGACTTGTGATCATGATAACTTTTTCATTTTAATATATTTTCAATTCATTCAAAAAAATATGGTTATCATATCCTCATGTAATTTATTACAAATTTAATTATATAATAAGAATATACATTAATTTTAAGCATATGTTAACTCATTTCAACAATAATAAATTATTAAGAATATTTATTTATTATAATTATATTTAAATTTTAATACTTATCAAAATATGTATAAGATAATTTATGAAAATGTGAATTTGTGTCGCCAATTATATGTTGGCGTTTAGAGTCACCTATTGCAAGAGTTTGAATATTAGTTTGTGGCGACGATAAATCCAAAAAAAGCAGACAAATAATGTCGTGTATAAAGAAATATTCTAAAATTTATAATTTTAAATTAAATTTGTTCATCTAAAGTGTTTTATTTGAAATATGTATTGTACATTTTTATATTATCGATAATATGATTTTTATACCGATGTAATTTACGTCCACCCACGTATATCGCACGGGTATACAAAATACTTAGGTTTAACATTAATAATAGCGCCGGTATTCGGATTCCCGAAGCCAATTGAGCACATTAGATTCGAAGAGAAAATAGCATTATTTATGAAAAAATAGCAAAATTCTATGACGGAAGATTTTTGTTCCTTTTCTTTTTTTTTCTCTCTTTCTTTGATTTTTTTTTGAGTACATTTTTCTCTGTCACTCTATCTTACAATGACAAAGGAAAATTGATAGGAATATAATAAAATAGAATAAGATAAAATAAGAGTGACCAAATAGCAAACCGCCTTAGCAAATGAAGAGTGAAAGACGACGCTAGGCTATATTGTCAGCCCTTAACAGCGTGTTGTTTGTGTATATATGTAAGAACAGAACCCTTCGTTTTTCCAGGGTTACACCACCACTTTAACCACAACAACTTCGCACACAAAATAAATTAAACCCGCCATCTATTTTGTTCTTGGGGTTTCCGAGAGACGTGTATCTCTCTTTGTATACATAGTTTATAGACTATTTTGTACAGTGCAAACCCTTTGGATGTGCAAGCATACACCGCGCTTCGGATGGTAAGGCCCTTTTATGTTTCTTTTGTTTATCTATGTAATTCAATTGATTGGTGGGATTTCTGCTGGATTCTTGTTTAAATTTAGTATTATTTTTTCTCTAATAATTAGGTTTTGATTATGTATTTCCCCCTTCGTTGTTTTGTTACAGTTAATAGACTAGCAGACGGTAAGGTAAAATGGCGAGTATAAGATCGAGCTTGCCGCTGAGGCTTCGGCAACTCCTCTCTAGTGATAGGGCAATCGGTCCCTCTGTTAAACTTGATTCCGAGCCTGTATGCTCTTCTCCTATTTTTTTGCTTTTTTCTTTTTTCTTTTTTTAATTTCCTTTGTACTTGTATTCAAAACAAATATTATGCTGTGGATTAATGCTTACAGGCTTTTATTATAGTATAATAGATTGAGGGTGGACTTGAACCATAATTGCTTATTCATTATTGTGGGGATGTAATTTTTTGGAGAACAACTTTACCAGAATGGCTTTCAATTTGGTGATTTGAAGAAAGGCCTTTGCCATTTACTTGTTAAACTTGGTGGTGCAGGTGGGAGAAAGGTGTTTTTTTTTTTTTTGGGGGATGGGTGGGTGGGGGCGCTTATATTAGAGAAAACTATAGCCGTGTATAGCTGGCTTATCTTTCACGGTTTTGGTGCCTAATATTTTGATTTGCTTGGACCATTGCTAGATTGAGTAGATTAGATGAAGATAATTCCCCTCTTTCATTAATAATCTATTATATCCGGTAACCTTTATTATATAGGGTCCTTTGACTATGCCATATTTCAGATTAGGAAAATTTGTAATTTGTCAGCACTGCAGCTGTTTCCGTCTTATGTTGTGTATTTGTTTTTAAAACAGTTTTATCATTTCCATGACTTGGAAAATGAACTTTGGGGCTTTGGCCAATATATGTCGTGCCTATAACAATAATAATCTCGGAAATATTTGTTTGACGTATCACCAAATGTATGACTCTTTTGTACAGATGCTTATTTTTCTAACTCAATGGTGTGTAAACAGACGCCTTAGAAATTTGTCTTGACTGAAGTTTAAGTTTTTAAGTGGGTGAAGTAAGAATTAATCAATTAACTATGTATAGGTCCTCTAGGAATTAACAGTTTACGGTTTCATCCTGTTTTCTTTGGCAACCCTTTGTATGGAAAATAGGGACTTGTTCTATTTGGAAGAAGTATTATTGATTATTGTGTTGTATGTATATATTTTGACCATAGTATGCGTCAGCACTGTTTATGCATTTAAAATGAGGATTAAACGCCATCTAGACTTAACTCAGTGCCTAATTTTCTAGTGAAATTCAGGCGGAGTTTTAAAGGTGCAGCACAACTGACAATGTATATCTTATTTTTCAATAATAATCTTTTTTGCTTGAAAGATGACATCTATTGAATTGTAGGTCACACTGAACATGAAACGAGCATGAATAAGACTTATGCTTGAAAGTGGCTTTGCACTGTGAATGAACAAATTTAAATATTTGAAAATGAATGATTAACATTGAGGGCTGTGGAAAAAACATTAATCTTGGGTGCTGGAAACCGTTAATTGAAAATATGCCAGAATACTGTACTTTCCAGTTTGCTTGTGACGGACACTATTCTGGCGGAGAAGTTTTCTTTTTAATATTTGATGCAGGTCGTCCTGCATTCCTTTGTGGGGTAGAGCTTGTGAGGCATTACTTCTGCACTTGTCTAACTAATTTAGGAATAATGTTTTATGTCATTGCAAGTGCGAAAATGGGGAAAGGAAAATCAGAAATAAAAGCTGGTCAGCCTAGAACTACAAACCCAAAGTTGTAGAATTGTGGGAATCAGGAACACTAGATGTTATGGCATGTCAATAGTGTAAAAGAAAAGAAAAATATCATGCGCGGTGTCTTTCAGATCTAATATGGATTCTGTCCTTTAATCTTGTCTTGTCTATGAAAGCGACAGAAAACCTTTGTCATCGAGTCTGAGATGCTATTCTTGTGAAACATGCCCAAAAACTCATATGGTGATAGTTCTCTGAGAGATGAGTCATTTTTCTGTCCATTCATGAGGATTTAGTACTAATATTAGAGAGAGAGATAATTGTTGTTATGAGACATTTTTTCATTGATTAAGTGAACTAAACAAAGCTTACCAAACATTGCAAAGAACCCCTGCATGCGCAGGCTAATTATTTTGTGAAGAAAGCAAGAAAAGTGGATTGCTGTTGGCTCAAACTTACAGGGTTTCATCCTTCATGAAAATAATGACATTAAAATGCTGAAGGGGAGCAACATAGCTTCATTCAAGGGAGGTGGTTGTGTATTTATGTTTTCTAAGTATCTCTTGAACTTGGCATGCTCATATTTAATAACTAACACAAGAAGACGATAGGTTCGTGGGAATTTTTATAAACATTATCCCCATAAAGAAATCTAGAAACACCTGATCTTACACGTGTGTTGATTGTTGCATATATCAAGAAACATAATCAGATGGAAGTCTATTTTTATAGGTGATACTTAAGATTTGCAATTATAAATCATATCTTTTCCTAATGAAATAGATTGGAATAGCTTGGAGATAATTATACCATGAGCTTCTCATTACCTTGGTCAAATGAAAGCAAATGGAGAAAGGATACAAGGTGGCAGGTTTCTGACACGTAGTTTTGCACACCAACAGTTACATAGGATGGTAATAAACATTTATAAAAATGGAAATTGCATAAAATAATCACGAATATAAAGATAAGTTCCACTTTTGTACCAGAAAATTCCGAACTCAAACTTTTAAGGGATTTTAATTTGATACAGTAATTCTTGAATTGACTTGGGTATTATTTTATATTTCTAATCTTCATTTGTTTTTTCCTAAGCACACTTGTAAGTGATCCTTGCTTGCAATTCTTTTCGTATATGCAAAGTTGTTACATTATTTATTACTCCAATGAATCATTCCTTTTTTATACATCTGAACTATTTGTTTGTCTCCATGAGTATAGTGAATGCCTGATAGAGCTGTTATTTTCATGCTTGAGCAAAAAATTAATGGTGCTTTATAGAATATTATGCATCAGATTTAGGCCATGGCTTAAAAATTCTTGTTCATGATAGTAACTACCAGAGTGAGCTGTAATTAAATTATCTTTAAGCGTAAAATATTGTTTTTGGCAGAATATTCTTTTTACCATGATATGGGACTTTCTTATATATATATATATATTTATCCTATGTTATTTAATGATAGGCGAACATTGAAATTGTCCAAAGATTTGAGTTTTATGATGTTTACGACATACCTCGACCTCTCATACTAAATAGCGTCAATGACTTCTTCTCTTTCATTACTGTCGTTTGATTTTATTGCCTGGGCAATGCATCTTGATTACTTACTCTTTTGCAGCCTCCAAGGATAAAGGCTTTTGTCGACAAAGTGATTCAATGCCCATTGCAGGATATAGCAATCCCTCTCTCTGGTTTTCGCTGGGAGTATGGCAAGGTTGTTCAATTTGCTTGTCAATATCTTTTTTCTGTTGTCATCTCTTTGCTTTTTTTCTTATTTCTTACTTCTGTTCCAGGGGAACTTCCACCATTGGAGACCTCTATTTCTACATTTTGACACATATTTCAAGACCTATTTATCTTGTAGAAAGGACCTCCTTTTGTCAGATGACATTTTAGGAGACGTCAGCCCATTTCCCAAACAGGCAGTTTTACAAATTCTGAGAGTTATGCAAACTATTCTAGAAAATTGCCACAACAAGAGTTCTTTCACTGTTGTAGAGGTGAGCTGGTGACTGAAAATAAGAGCATTTTATTTTCATTGTTGGAGTGAAATGTTACTGTTTGTTTACTTGGCTTCCATTCACTATACTACCCAAAAGGGAAAAAAAAAGAAAAACTTATTTCTGTACGTCTCATATTATTGTTTATGTATTCTGGAATTGTGTGCGTCTTTTGGTCCTTTAGTTCAAGCCTATAAACTCTGTTAAACTCTGTATTTTCTTTCTCTTCAGCATTTCAAGCTCTTGCTTGCTTCAACAGATCCTGAAATCCTCATTGCAACTTTGGAGGCTCTTTCTGCATTTGTGAAAATAACCCCATCGAAATTGCACGCCAGTGGAAAGCTGGTTGGATGTGGGTCAGTGAACAGTTGTCTTTTATCCCTTGCACAAGGTTGGGGTAGCAAAGAAGAAGGCCTGGGTTTGTATTCATGTGTCACTCTACACGAGAAGACCGAGGAGGATGCATTATGCTTGTTTCCGTCCGAGATACAAAATGATTGTGACAAGATGCACTATCGCGTAGGATCAACACTTTACTTTGAGTTGCATGGCACGGTTTCTTCTGGGATGAGTGTGATTCACCTTCCTGAACTTCAATTGCGTGAAGAGGATGACCTGTCACTTATGAAGTTCTGTATTCAGCAGTATAACGTGCCTTCGAGCTCAGATTTCCATTATTATCCAGAATCAGATATGCCCGTGCATTTCGTTCCTCCAGAATATGCAGACTTTACAGCAAGATTTGTCTTCTTGCTTTTATTGTGCTTGTACAGTCAAGCGATTCACATGATGAACTTGTTTCCTTTTTCGCTAATGAGCCGGAGTATACAAATGAATTAATTAGGATTGTAAGGTCTGAAGAAATCATTTCTGGAACCATACGAACTCTCGCAATGACTGCATTGGGAGCACAGTTGGCTGCATATTCTGCATCTCATGAAAGGGCACGGATATTGAGTGGATCAAGCATCAGTTTTGCAGGTGGTAATCGCATGATACTCCTTAATGTTTTGCAACGAGCAATCATATCATTAAACAACCCAGTTGATTTGTCATCTGTTGCCTTCGTTGAAGCACTTCTGCAATTTTACTTGCTACACGTGATATCTTCTTCAAGTACTGGAAGTGTTGTTAGGGGATCTGGGATGGTACCCACCTTCTTACCCCTTTTAGAAGATTCAGATCCTACTCACTTGCATCTTGTCTGTTTAGCTGTGAAAACTCTGCAGAAGCTCATGGATTACAGCAACACAGCTGTAACCCTTTTCAGAGATTTGGCTGGAGTAGAGCTTTTGGTTCATAGATTGCAGATTGAAGTACATAGAGTGATTGACTTCATTGGGTCAAAGGATAACTCTATGACCATTGGTGAATATTCTAAACACAACAGTAATCAGTTGTACACTCAGAAGAGATTGGTCAGAGCTTTGTTGAAGGCACTTGGTTCTGCCACTTATGCCACAGCAAATTCTATGAGATCACAGAATTCTTATGATGTTTCTTTGACTCCCACTTTGTTGATGATTTTCAGCAACAAGGAAAAATTTGGAGGTGAGATTTTCTCCTCGGCTGTCACTCTTATGAGTGAAATGATTCAAAAGATCCAACATGTTTTAATGTTTTGTATGACTTGGGTCTTCCTACGGCATTCCTGTCATCAGTGGTGGCTGGAATACTTCCTTCTTCAAAAGCCATCACATGTATTCCTAATGGTCTGGGGGCTATTTGCCTCAACCCCAGGGGCTTGGAGGCTGTGAGAGAAACTTCTGCTTTACGCTTCCTTGTTGAAATTTTTACAGACAGGAAGTATGTGATGGCAGTGAATGAAGGCATTGTTCCTTTGTCAAATGCTTTGGAAGAGCTATTGCGGCACGTATCTTCATTGAGAGGTAGTGGTGTTGATCTAATAATTGAAATAATTAATAGAACTGCATCGTTTATGACACCAAGATCACGGCGTCATTGGGAAAACTTTGTGGAAGTGATGTAATGGACATGGATTCTGTGGAATCTGAGGACAAGGAAAAGTTAGGTGGTTGCTCACAAGTCGGTGAAGCAGATTGGTCAGTGCAAGGTATCAGTGATCAGCAGTGTGTGCAGCTTTGCATCTTTCATGTGATAGTACTTGTTCACAGGACAATGGAAAATTCTGAAACCTGTCGGTTATTTGTGGAAAAATCTGGTATTGAAGCTTTACTGAAACTGCTTTTACGCCCAAGCATTACTCAATCGTCTGAGGGAATGTCTATAGCTTTGCACAGCACTATGGTATTCAAGTGTTTTACACAGCATCATTCTACTGCTCTGGCTCGTGCTATCTGTTCTTCGCTACGGGATCATTTGAGAGAAACTTTGACTGGGTTCAGTGTCGTCTCTGGATCCTTTCTGCTGGACCCTAGGGCCAGTCCAGACCCTGTATTATTTTCTTCCCTCTCCTTGTTGAATTTCTCTTATTTCTCGCTGCCTCAAAAGATAATCGTTGGGTGACCGCATTGCTTACTGAATTGGGTAATGGTTATAAAGATGTTCTAGAAAATATCGGTCGTATTCATCGTGAAGTTTTATGGCAAATTGCATTGCTTGAAGACACTAAGGCTGGAGCAGATGATGAATTCGCTGTTAGAGCTAATGCATCACAGCAGTCTGAATTGGGCATGAATGATACTGAAGACCCCAGGTTAAACTCTTTCAGGCAGTTTCTTGATCCTTTACTTAGAAGGAGAAATTCTGGATGGAGCTTTGAATCCCAGTTTTTTGACCTTATAAATCTGTATCGTGATCTCACTCGGTCGTCGAATCTTCATCAACGACAGATTGTTGATGCACCTTCAAACTTGCAGGTCGAATCAAGTCAGGTACATCAGTCCAGTTCCTCTGATTTGACTGAATCCAGTGCTAGAAAGGATGATGACAATCACAGGTCATACCATCAATCTTGTTGTGATATGGTAACATCATTATCACTTCACATTACCCATTTGTTTCAAGAGTTGGGAAAGGTGATGCTGCTTCCATCTCGTCGGAGAGATGATATGCTAAATGTGTCTCCTCCTTCAAAATCAGTGGCTTCTACCTTTGCTTCTATAGCTATGGATCACATGAATTTTGGGGGACATGTAAATCCTTCTGGATCAGAGGCTTCTGTTTCAACTAAGTGTCGCTACTTCGGCAAGGTTATTGAGTTCATTGACAGTATTCTTTTGGATAAACCTGACTCATTTAATCCTGTTATATTAAATTGTTTATATGGACGAGGAGTTATTCAAACAGTCTTGACCACATTCGAGGCCACCAGTCAATTACCTTTTGCCATCAGTAGAGCTCCTGCTTCTCCTATGGAGATTGATGAGGGGAGGCAAAATCAAGTTGAAGAAGCTGATCACTTGTGGATTCATGGACCCTCAGCCAGTTATGGCAAACTTATGGACCACTTAGTGACTTCATCATTTATTCTATCGCCATTCAACAAGCATTTGCTTACCCAGCCTCTAGTACCTGGGGATGTTCCATTTCCCCGAGATGCAGAAACATTTGTTAAAATTCTTCAGTCCATGGTATTGAAGGCTGTACTTCCTGTTTGGACCCACCCACGGTTCCCTGAATGCAGTTATGAATTCATTAACACGGTTGTTGACATTTTTAGGCACATTTTCTCTGGGGTGGAAGTGAAAAATGTCGGTAGTAATGTGGGTCGTGTGGCTGGTCCTCCGCCGAATGAATCAACTATTTCAACCATAGTAGAGATGGGGTTTTCCAGGTCTCGAGCAGAAGAAGCCTTGAGGCAAGTTGGTTCAAATAGCGTGGAGCTTGCAATGGAATGGTTGTTCTCACATTCTGAGGAAACCCAAGAAGACGATGAACTTGCTCGAGCACTTGCGATGTCTCTTGGGAACTCTGGTACAGACTCAAAGGAAGATGTTACAAAGGAAAACACTCAGACTATTGAAGAGGAAGTGGTGCAACTCCCTCCAGTTGATGAGCTGTTGTCAACATGTAGGAGACTTTTGCAAACGAAAGAGACATTAGCTTTCCCTGTTAGGGATCTGCTTGTGATGATTTGCTCACAAAATGAAGGCCATGAAAGACCACGCGTAGTTTCATTCATCATCGAACAAGTGAAGCTTTGCAGTAACATACCTGACAGTGAGAACCAGAAAATGCTTTCTGCGTTTTTCCATGTTCTTGCTTTAGTACTTAATGAAGATGCAGCTTCACGAGAATTAGCTTCCAAGAATGGTTTGGTTAAAGTTACATCAGATCTTCTTCTACTGTGGAGTTGTTCACATGAACAAGAATCATCTCAAGTCCCAAAATGGGTAACTTCAGCTTTTATTGCTATTGATCGCCTTGCTCAAGTGGATACAAAGTTAAATGCTGATATGTTAGAACTTCTGAGGAAGAATGATATAGGCAACCAAAGTTCTGTTGTTATTGATGAAGATGAGCATAACAAATTGCAGATGGGGACACCGTTGAAGAATTTGGATTTACAGGAGCAAAAGAGACTTATCGAAATAGCTTGTGGTTGCATCAGGAAGCAATTGCCTTCTGAAACAATGCATGCTGTATTGCAGCTCTGCTCTACCCTCACGAGAACTCACTCAGTTGCTGTTAGTTTTCTGGATGCCGGAGGCCTGCATTTGCTTCTTTCAAGTTCGCAAGTAGCTTGTTTGTTGGTTTTGACAATGTTGTGGCTGTTATAATACGTCACATCCTTGAAGATTCTCAAACCCTACAGCAAGCAATGGAGTCTGAGATACGGCATACTTTTGCAACTGTTGCTAACCGGCAGTCTAGTGGAAGGCTTACTGCACGAAATTTTCTATCAAGTTTGAGTTCAGCTGTCCAACGGGATCCGGTAATCTTTATCCAAGCTGCTAAATCCGTGTGTCAAGTTGAGATGGTGGGCGAGAGGCCGTACATTGTCCTAATAAAAGATCGTGACAAGGATAAGTGCAAAGAGAAAGAAAAGGAGAAGGAGAAAACAGAGAAGGAGAAACAACAAGCTAATGATGGGAAAGTAACCGCTGGCAATACAATTTCAATGGCTCCTGGTAATGGGCATGGGAAGCTTCTTGATGCAAGTTCTAAATCCTCCAAGATACATAGAAAACCTTCTCAGAGTTTTGTAAATGTGATTGATCTTCTACTCGATTCAGTAATGTCTTTCATACCTCCTCCTTTGGAAGATGAATCTGTTATCAAGGTTGGCTCATCATCAACAGATATGGAAATTGATGTTTCTGCAAGCAAGGGTAAAGGAAAAGCTATTGCCTCCCTGTCTGAATCAAATGAAGCAAACAATCAAGAATCCCCTGTGTCCATGGCAAAAGTCGTATTTATATTGAAGCTCCTGACAGAGATTCTTTTAATGTACACTTCTTCTGTTCATATTCTTGTACGGAAAGATGCTGAAGTTTGCAGCTACAGGGGAATTCCTCAACAAGGTGGCACTCCTTGCTTAACTAATGGGATCTTTCACCATGTTCTTTACAAATTTCTTCCTTATACTAGAAGTCATAAAAAGGATAGGAAAACGGAAGTGGACTGGCGCCATAAACTGGCTAGTAAAGCCAACCAGTTTCTGGTGGCATCTTGTGTTCGCTCAACTGAGGCAAGGAAAAGAATCTTCTCAGAGATCAGCAATGTTTTTAATGACTTTGTTGGTTCTTTTAATGGTTTTAGGGTACCAAGAGTTGACATTCAGGCTCTCATTGATTTGCTCAATGATGTACTGGCTGCTCGGTCACAGACTGGTTCATACATATCTGCAGAAGCTTCTGTTACTTTCATAGAGGTAGGTCTTGTTCAGTCACTCACTCGAACACTTCGCGTGTTGGACCTGGATCATGCTGATTCGCGAAAGTTGTTACTGGAATTGTGAAAGTTCTGGAGTCGGTGACCAAGGAACATGTTCATGCGTTTGAGTCTGCTAATGGAAGAGGAGAGCAATTGGTAAAACCTATTGATCCTAGTCAGCCTAGGGAAGGAACTGGTGGTAGCTCGCATGCCATAGAAGCTACAGCTCACTCTAATGATAATTTAATGCCAAGAGACCAGAGTGAGTTGTTTCACACTGTCCAGAACTATGGTGGTTCTGAGACAGTCACCGATGATATGGAGCATGACCAGGATATTGATGGGGCCTTTGTTGCTGCTGTGGATGATTATATGCAGGAAAATACGGACACACCAAATCTTGAAAGTGGCCTTGACTCCGTGGGGATAAGATTTGAAATTCGCCCTGGTGTACAAGGGAATCTTGATGAAGATGAAGATGAAGATGAAGATGATGATGATGATGATATATCCGGGGATGAAGGGGATGAAGTTGATGAGGATGAAGATGGCGATGATGATCACAATGATATTGAAGAAGATGATGCGCATCATCTCCCACACCCTGATACTGATCAAGATGACCATGAAATTGATGAAGATGAGTTTGATGAGGAGGTGATGGAAGAGGATGAAGATGAAGACGATGATGAGGACGGTGTTATAGTTCGACTGGGCGAGGGAATGAATGGGGTGAATGTATTTGACCACATAGAGGTTTTTGGCAGAGATAGCATCTCCAGTGAAACTTTTCATGTTATGCCAGTTGAAATATTTGGCTCCAGACGCCAGGGGCGAACTACATCCATCTATAATCTCTTGGGGAGAAGTGGTGAAAGCGCTGCCCCTTCCCAGCATCCACTTCTGGTGGAACCACATTCTTCACCGAATGCAGGTCCTCCTAGACTATCAGGTTGCTGCCTTGTTTAATGATCTTCCTTTATCTTTTTGGGAGTATTCCAACTCACAAATGCTTGCCATCCTGTCTTTCTGATAAAAATTTGTATAGCTATGCGGCATCTAAGTTTCTATTAACCTTTTTCTTTGCAGAGAATAACCGAGACACATACTCTGATAGGAACTCAGAGGGTTCCTTGACACGGTTAGATTCAGTTTTCCGTTCACTCCGGAATGGACGCCAAGGACATAGATTTAATTTATTGGGCAATGAAGGCCAGCTAAGCAGTGGATCAAACTCATCTGTTATTCCTCAAGGGCTTGAGGAAGTACTTGTTTCCAGCTTGAGGCGTCCCTCTTCTGAGAAATCCTCCAACACTACTACAGTGATTGAATCCCAAAATAAGAATGAAGTCAGTCCGTCCTCAGAGTTTGCTGAGATGACCGTTGAGAATCAAAGCAGTATTGGAGGCATGACTGTACATCCTCCATCTTCAGAAATATTGGACAGCTCCAGAAGTGCTGATAATGCACCTGCTGCAAGTGAAAATCAGGGAACCGAAACAGCAAGTAGACCACCTCAGTCTGTTGAAATTCAGTATGACCAGACTGATGTTTTGCGTGATGTTGAAGCAGTGAGTCAGGAGAGTAGTGGAAGTGGGGCAACTTTAGGTGAAAGCTTACGAAGTCTAGATGTTGAAATTGGAAGTGCTGATGGACATGATGATGGTGGGGACAGACAAGGTGTTGGTGATACTCGAATGAGGAGAGTTAATCCTATTTTTGGGAATAGTACATCGATAGGTGGGAGAGATGCATCACTCCACAGTGTCATTGAAGTTTCAGAAGATCCAATTCGAGAAGCAGATCAAAGTGGCCCCCCTGAGGAAGAGCAGCATAATCGTGATGCTGAATCTATCGATCCTGCTTTTCTCGATGCACTTCCTGAGGAGTTGCGTGCCGAGGTTCTTTCTGCCCAACCGAGTGAAGCTCCACATTCGCAAAATCGTGAGCCACAGAATAATGGGGATATAGATCCAGAATTTCTTGCAGCACTTCCCCCTGACATCCGTGAAGAAGTTCTGGCACAACAAAGGGCACAAAGGCTGCATCAGTCCCAAGAACTGGAAGGTCAACCTGTTGAAATGGACACTGTCTCGATAATTGCAACTTTTCCTTCAGACATACGAGAAGAGGTATCTAATTCTTAGTGGTTTTTTTCAATTCTGTCCTTGTCATTTTTCTGCTTCAACTATAACTTCAATGTCGAATTCTATTAATTTTGGTTCCTACCTCCTTCCTGTCATCCCAGGTTCTTCTAACTTCCTCTGACGCTATTCTTGCAAACTTAACACCGGCTCTTGTTGCTGAAGCAAATATGTTGCGCGAAAGGTTTGCGCGTAGATATAATCAAACTCTATTTGGTATATATCCCCGAAACCGCAGGGGTGAGTCTTCTAGACGAGGTGATGGGTTGGATGGAGTTGGTGGTGTCCTTTCTCGTCGATCCACGGGCAGTACGTCCATTGAGGCGGATGGCTTGCCTTTAGTCGACACAGAAGGTTTGAAAGCATTGATTCGGTTGCTTCGTGTAGTTCAGGTATTCTTATCATCCACTAGAAGCTGTGTCTCTAGGTGTCTTTGTGACATGTAAATCTAACTCGTCTAATTTTTTGCAGCCGCTTTATAAAAGTCAACAGAGACTCCTTCTAAACCTTTGTGCTCATGCTGAAACCAGAATTGATGTGTTAAAAATTTTGATGGACTTGTTGATGTTGGATAAAGGAAATCCCCACTGATCTGAATGCTACAGAACCTCCCTATAGGTTGTATGCTTGCCAGAGTCATGTGATGTATTCTCGCCCTCAGTATGTTGATGGTAAGTATCTTTTCCAATTTTCATTTCCGGCAATTGCATTTAGTCAATTTCCTTTCCTACCTAGCTGAAGACGAGCATCCTGCTGCTGTCACAGCTGTCTCTTCTCATTTAGTACCTTCCCCGCATCTGATCACACACATTGTTTTTTAAGTCATGTTTTGGAAATGCAGATGCATTGTTGGTGTTTCCTATTCAACTTAACTATGAAAATGCTGGAATCTTTTTTGTGTTTCATCAGCAGATGAGTAGTCAGTAGAGATAATTTAGAGATGAATGTGTGCATCTCAATGCACATTATAGAGATCTAGGTTTTCATTTTTCAATTTTTTCTTCTGTTGTAATGGAATTTAGGTTTGCCTGTTCTGTTTGTGTCCCCCTTTAATAGGTGTTCCACCTTTGGTGTCTCGGCGAGCTATGGAGACTCTCACCTACTTGGCTCGTAATCATCCTTTGGTTGCAAAGCTATTACTTGAGTTGAGATTGCCACAACTGATCCTTAAGGAGTCACCGAGCTCAGAAGACAAAGGAAGCAAAGCTATAATGCTTCTTGATGAAGACATGTCAGAAAAGAAGAAATACCCGGAAGGGCAGGCATCCCTCACATTGCTTCTAAGCCTCTTGAATCGATCACTTTATTTAAGAAGCATAGCTCATCTAGAGCAGGTCTGTGTTGCAAAACATTAACTGTTGTAACTAGAATGTAGATTACCCATTGGATTTATGTTGACCTGCTTTCTTTCTGGCACAGCTGCTGAATTTATTGGATGTAATCCTTGATAATGCCGAGAAGAAGTCAAATTCATCTCGTGACCCAGGGACATCTGCTTCTGAACAGCCATCGGATCCTCAGGTTTCCACATCAGGTGTTGAGATAAATGTAGTTTCTGCGGTGCCACAGGAGGGTATGTTATCTATAAAAGCATCGTCTTCTGACGCAGATAGAGAGGAAAATGCTCGAAGTGTCCTGAACAATTTGCCAAAGCCGGAGCTTCAACTTCTGTGCTCACTTCTAGCACGTGAAGGGTATGCTGAAATATATGGCTACTCTTTTTTGCTCTCTTGATATTAGATTATGTGCCATATATGTTTCTATAACATATCCACACCCGTGTGTTTGAGAGTTCCGTAATTTGGCTCTTTAATCAAAGGGTTTAAACATTAATGATTTCACTTTAATCAAGTAATAAATCAGTGTTAACATTTAGCTCTTCAAACTTTAAGGGAATTGACTTTTGTGGTCAAGATCATAATAGCTTTGCCATGTAAAGTTACACGGAATGAAATCAATGGCTTTTGACCGGATGATGATCGTTCTTTTACTTATTTTGCATTGTAAAGGTTTATAATTGCCCTTAGTAGAAGCTTGTTTGTTGTTAAACTAGCATCTTGCTAGAATTTTCTAGTTCTTATTGAACTGAGATGAATTGTGGTGATCATACTGTAAGCATGCATGACTGTCCATTTGCTTTGTTGTTCCGTTTTTGTGGTATGTGACTGCAAGCTATACGGTTTGTTTTTCCTACCAATACATTGATAGTTGTGCTCAAATGCATGTCTAATTCGTAACTTCTTTTTTTTTTTTTTCAGTCTGTCAGATAATGCATATGCTCGTGGCAGAGGTGTTAAGAAAATTGGTGGCTATTGCTCCTATTCATTGTCATCTCTTTATCACGGAGTTTGCTGGTTCAGTTCAAAGCCTTACCAAGTCTGCTATAGAAGAGTTGCGCATATTTGGGGACTCAGAGAAAGCACTCCTTAGTACGACTACTCATGGGGCTCCAGTTCTCAGGGTCTTGCAAGCATTGAGCTCTTTAGTTGTTTTACTTCTTGATAAGGACAAAAAACAGCAGATTCTCCCTGATATGGAGCACACTGCTGCTGTTTCTGTGGTTTGTGATATCAATGCAGCTCTTGAGCCATTGTGGCAGGAGCTGAGCAACTGCATAAGCAAAATAGAGAGCTATTCAGATATGGTGCCTGATCTCTCACCTTCATCTGTTACACCATCCAGTTCGGTGTCTCCTCTTCCTGCAGGTACTCAGAATGTCTTGCCATACGTAGAATCTTTCTTTGTAACGTGTGAGAAGTTGCACCCTGGTCAGTCGGGCGCAGGCCATGATTTTGGTATTACTGCTGTTTCTGAAGTTGACGAGGCTATTGCATCTGCTAGTCAAGTGAAGACTTTAGGACCAGCTGTGAAGGTGGATGAGAAACATGTTGCCTTTTTAAGGTTCTCAGAGAAGCACAGAAAGCTCCTCAATGCCTTTGTCAGGCAAAATCCAGGATTACTTGAGAAGTCCTTTTCACTTATGCTAAAGGTTCCTCGATTTATTGATTTTGATAACAAGCGTTCTCACTTCAGATCCAAGATCAAGCATCAGCATGATCATCATCACAGTCCTCTGAGAATATCTGTGAGAAGAGCTTACATTCTTGAAGATTCGTACAATCAGTTGAGGATGAGGTCGGCACAAGATTTGAAGGGTAGGTTGACTGTTCATTTTCAAGGGGAGGAAGGGATTGATGCTGGCGGTCTTACCAGGGAATGGTATCAGCTGCTGTCCAGAGTAATCTTTGACAAGGGGGCGCTATTATTCACAACGGTTGGGAATGAATCAACATTTCAGCCGAACCCCAACTCCGTTTACCAAACCGAACATCTTTCATACTTCAAATTTGTTGGTCGAGTTGTGAGTATTTCTAGTATTTGGGCTGTGGATCAGAGCTCCGCTCCGTAACAGACATCTTACGTTTTTGAATATTTTACAGGTAGGGAAGGCACTATTTGATGGACAGCTCCTTGATGTTCACTTCACTCGGTCCTTTTACAAGCATATTCTTGGGGTTAAAGTGACATATCATGACATTGAAGCTATTGATCCTGACTATTTTAAGAATTTGAAATGGATGCTTGAGGTTAGTCTTGTTTAAAATTGATTCTTTTTCCTTTTGCTAATGCGCACAGATCTTCGGTTTGATTTGACCTCAGGAATGTTAACGATGGCTGTTGATCTTAAGTCCTAATTGTCCCTTGCAGAATGATATAAGTGACATTTTAGACTTAACATTCAGCATTGATGCTGACGAAGAAAAGTTAATTCTGTATGAGCGGGCTCAAGTAAGTATTGTTTTTCCTTTTTTTTTCCTGGTTACTTATGACTTGATACTTGTTAAAATTTACTTTTGTTGAAAAATGAGTATGACTTTTGTTATGCAGGTAACTGACTATGAACTGATCCCTGGTGGTCGAAATATCAGAGTAACTGAGGAAAACAAGCACCAGTATGTTGATTTAGTTGCTGAGCATCGATTGACAACCGCCATTCGTCCCCAGATAAATGCATTTATGGAGGGTTTCAATGAATTAATCCCTCGTGATTTGATATCTATTTTCAATGACAAGGAACTGGAACTCCTGATAAGTGGGCTGCCTGATATTGACTGTGAGTTGTTAACTTTCTTCTTTACTCTAAAATGCCTGATTGAACTGAGACTTTCTTGTTTCCTAGCATTTCTCAACAGCACCTTTCATTTCTCAACAACCCCTTTCGTTAACAGCCAATCCAACCAAAACAAATATTATGTTTTTTTCAGTGGATGATCTGAGGGCAAATACGGAGTACTCTGGGTATAGTACTGCCTCACCAGCCATTCAATGGTTCTGGGAGGTTGTTCAGGGATTCAGCAAAGAAGATAAAGCTCGCCTCCTACAATTCGTGACTGGAACCTCAAAGGTGCTTTGCCTTCTTTTGTCATTTTGTCTGAAACATTTTGGGATGTAGTGGTCATTAGTATAAGGTGGGGATTTATTTATTTATTTTGACGGATTTATTAGATTTATGATAATTGAATTTGGTAATATGCAATTTTTTGTTTACATAGTGTATTCTTTTAGCAATGAGCCAGCCAATATCAGTCTCTTTACATGCCTGGAAATTTGAATCCTTTCAGGGAATGGATCTCTTCCTATTGTCTGTTCTCCATTGGAGGCAGGATCCAACTAGAATTGTTAATGTCTAACATGTAGTTTGCCTAGTGAGTCCTTAGGCAATGAGCCCATATCAGTCTCTTGCATGTCTGTGAATCTCGTCTCTGACAATCAATTTTCTACTGCCACATACTACTCTGAATGTTTGGTGTTTGCCAGATCTCTGTTGTTATAACAGTGTCCATGAACTACTCTCAATTTTTGCATCGCTGCACCTCTTTATTATGTATTTGTATCTTGTGATGAATACCATTTTCCTTGTTGCCCCAACCCAGGTGCCTTTAGAAGGATTTAGTGCACTGCAAGGAATTTCAGGATCACAAAAATTCCAGATTCACAAGGCATATGGCAGTCCAGATCACTTGCCTTCAGCTCACACATGGTATGCTAACTCAGTTCTTTAAAACTTATTTCATTACTTCTTTGATTCTTGAACTGCATTGGTTGTTTTTGCTACTAACATTTTGGAACTGTATGCAGTTTCAATCAGTTGGATCTTCCAGAATATCCTTCAAAACAGCGTCTGGAGGAGAGACTACTGCTTGCTATTCATGAAGCCAATGAAGGGTTTGGATTCGGTTGAGTGCCAGTGAAACTAATGTGTACAGATAGTGTCATGTCAAAAAGGAAATATAATGACCTAATTCTTGACATCATTTTGAAGCTGCTTAAATAAAATGTCGATATACTGTACAGTGCAATATTTGCTTTGTCATTCTTTTAGCAGTTTTCAGAATTTTTGACCACCTGTTTCTTGTCCAAGTGTGGCAAGTTATGTGAAGCGTATACTTGTGCTGCACTGCTAAGTTAATTCCTATTTGGTTGTCAATTTTTTTGACCCGTGTGAAACTCAAAATTACCTGCAGTGTCCAAATAGTTTGATTTGTCATTTCTTATCTATCTATATCTATATCCATATTTATATCTATTCTACATCTTTATCTATATCTATATACTTCTATAAAATTGTGAATAGCTTTCAAGGTTTCTTGTAAATTTTGATTTACCAAAATATCCTCATGGTAAAGGTATCTTTAAGGGCAATTAAGTATTTTTCTATATTGATTTGTTTTTATTTGTGCAATAATATGATAAGGGTCTCTTTGTATTCTAAACTCTTCTGAACAATAAAAGGAATTTCAATTTCTCTCTTAGCAACAATATAAAGGTGGTGAATGGAAAAATGAATGTTGTAGCTGAGCCTATTCAAAAGATTGTCCTCAAAGATGAAGAAAAGGAAGAAGACATCCATATGTTAACAAGTCATGTTTGGGCTAAGAATGCTTTAAAAATGAAGTTGCAAATAACTCTCAAAGCCGAGTATGAAGAAAACATGAGACAAAATTTAAAACAAGATACAAATTTATACAAAATAAGTTCGTGGAAATTATTTTTTTAAACTTATATTACTCTTGAGTTTTCATATCCATTGTACTTTCTTCAATGATAATATCATTTAAGTAAGCGTTTTTGGGTTCAAAATATCATAACCATATTTCACCTACTAAAAAGTTTAAATTTAATCTAGCAAGTTTAATTTTAGGATCAAAACACGTGAGCGAGATTTACAATGAATAAAAATAATTTAATAAAAATAATTATAACTGTAAGATTTGAATTTAATTAAATTAACAAAATTATTTGGAGTGCAACGCACGTACACCTTACTCGTAGTAAAAAATATCCTTATAGTAAAGTTAGCTTTAAGTGCCATTAAGTAGTTTCGATATTGATTTTTTTTTATTTTTTAATAATATGTTTAGTGTCTCTTTGCATTCCAAACTCTTATATGCTTTCATTTAATTGTAATTCATAGAATATTTCGAATTTTTAAATAATATTCATTTCATATTAAACTAGATATTAAGAGCTTTCCAACCATATGTCATAAGCATATAACAAAAATTTTATATGAGATAATTTTAGCCATTTAAAGTTGAGTGTTATGTGAAAATGAACATTTATAATATTTTTCTTTATTTTTTCTTAATAACTAAATACATCTACAAAAGAAACAAGAGTACGAATTTACAACAAATTGAAGATAAAAATAAATAAATAAAACTAATTCATTTAAGTTTGATTTAAATAAATAGGAGAACAAAATATATATTTTTAAATTCACTTTTGGTTGAAAATATCCTATAAAATAATAAATTTTTCATCTATCACATCTCTAAATTGTGAGATAATTATTTCTTTGCAGTGGAGTAAATGACATATTTTTTAGATACGTGAAGAAAGAGGTTTGAGATCATTGAGAATTAAAGAGAAGTATGTGTCAAAAAAAAAAACAATTAGTTATAAGATTAGTGAAATATAGTTATTAGTAAACTATTAAAAAAAAATTCGTTACCCAAACTTTACTCATTAATCTTTATCTATGTTTTTTAATTTTTTGTAATAAGATTTAACATAGTTTAGATTCAATTTTTTTTTATTAATGCAAAAATTGGATCAAATTTTAGCATGTAAAATTACACAACTAATTATTTATAATGCATCTAATGCAAAAAAAATTTAAAAGTAATTTAGAAAAGACGTCTCCAACCATCAAAACCAAACAAGAGAAACTTGATTGTAAACTAAACATAAAAATCTATATATTTTATATTGTTTTTAAGTTTTTCTTGAATTGAGTTATATAAACAATTAGTTAACAATTCATTCCAATCTATACTTACTAAAAATAAATTAAATTGGAAATAACGTTGAAAATTTAACAATCATATCAACAATATTAAACATGTACTCACAATATATAATTAACTTGTGTAGTATATTAACTAATTTCTATTTACATGATATGCGTTATTATTTCAAGGAACTTGTTGATAAAATAGAAAATTTTTCATGGTTTTACATCAATTCTGAAAAATAAAGAAAATGTCACTTGCAATAAATATAAAGAGAAAAGGTTGAAACAACACCAATGTAATAATATTTGAAGTACTTAAATATATTATTCATCCATCAAATACTAATCATTATTACATGAATTTTAAATAAAGATTACTATTGAATGTCGTACAAGTTGCTTTCATTTATGTTTGAGTAGGCAATGACAATATATATCGGACGTCCAATAAGTGAATATTCAACATTGATTGAATATGTAATAATATTATATTATTGATTCTTATCTTCCTTCATATTTTTATTTTTCCTTTTTCACTGATATATAGCTTGTTGGGAAATTTATTGTTTAGATTTTGATGAATGCCATGTAAAACTTAGACTAGAAAGTTGGCACCCCATTTTCCTTGTAATTCGTATTGTAATAGATAGAATTTGAACAAGCCGAGTCAGTCGGTATGCCTGGAAATACAAGAAGTCAATCAAGATGTGAAGAGAAGACTCACTGAGGAACAACCGAGTATGGCCAAGAAGAAGACCAAGGACTCGATCAAGGAGTATCGGTGTGAGACAGATTTGTGAGAAGAGTTAGTTAAGTCAACCCAAGAAGAAGTCAAGTTGAGTTAGTGACGGTTGAGTCTTTCAATCATTGGAGCATACTCAAGTCACCTGGGAAAAGGCAAAACCGCAAAGAGGAATTAACTGAAAAGGATCCGTTGCACAAAAGTCAAGAATATTACTTAAAAAAGTAATACTTCCATGCTGCCATGTCTTAAAGTGCTCAGTCCGAGAAGCGTGCAAAAGGTATAAACCAATGGGAAGCACTGCACCTCGTGTCAGAACCTGAAAAGCTGGATATTCATTTAATACGAGGAAAGGTCTACATCTCAAGATTGAAGACCAAGAAAAGACAAGCCAACGAACATAAGTGACTTTTGAAAATTAGCCTATCTCTTCAACGGGCAGATTTTTGAAAGTTCACTATAAAAGGCTAAGGAATCACATTGAGAAAAGGTTGCCTTGCACACCTGAGATAACAAGCAATATTCATACTGTAACCTGCAAACACTCTCAAGTTATTCAAGCAAAATTCTCAAGCCTAAATCTCGAAGGAAATCGATCCAACACCAAGCTGTGAAGGAAAGACAACTTCAAACTGTTGAAGAGGAAACTTTTGAAGAATAAAAAAGGGTCTACTTTCCAAGGAGGATTGTAGAAAGGTTCAAGGTCGAACCAATCTCAAGTTATTGGAGGGCTTCGTGATCAAACCCAAGAAGCTTGAGAAAGTAAGATGAAGTAGCAAGGCAGCCGCCCTGTGAAGAAGCTGAGTCGGACGAGAAGCCAGCTGTGTGACCAAGGCATCTCCAGACTGAGTCCCAAAGGAGCAAGTCCGCAGTGTGATCAAGACTTGTATCTGGACTGATAACCAGTTTGTGAATTGATCATTACTTAGTGGATTCCTCCAGGAGTTGGAGAAGAGAGGAGTAGAAGAATTACCCCATCTTCGAACCTCTATAAAAATTATTGTGTCATTTACATTTCAGCATTTTATTTCTGCATACTCACTTTATATCTGCTGATAATTTGCTATTCAACTGATAAGTAACTAAATGCTAAAATCAAGTGTTTAGAACAAAGTTAAATCAAATTCAAGGGTGTTAAGTCTTCCGCTGAAAAATTCATCACAACCAAGTTAAGGTTTAGACTAAACAAGCTGAGTTATTCTATCAACAAAATATCGAGTCTATTGAGTGGCTAACTCTGCTGATTAACTAACTTAGCTGTTCCTCAAGGACTTAGCTGTGTATTAAACTCTGTAACTTATTTAAAAGGATTAAATCGAAAAGTTGGTAAGGTTTATTCAACCCCCCCTTCTAAACCTTACTCACATCCCTTGGGACCTACAAGTGGTATCAAAGCGGTTGGTTCATTGAGCCTTCCGCACTGGTTACTGAACTAGATCTCCAATCTTTCAAAGAAATTTTTAACACTTGCCCTTTCAAAAGCTTTTCTTATTCAACAAAGTTATTATCATGGAAGCAAATTTGACACGCATTCATATGTTCACTATTGAGGAGTTTGATGACTAGAAAATTCGTATGCAGGCTCATCTATCTGCTTTATATGACGAAATGTGGCTAGTGATAGAGGATGGGCCACTGCAAATATTGAAAGTGAACACAACTGCAAGGAGAGCAGCTACAACTGAAGGAGAAGAAGCTGTGGCTAAAGCAAAACCAGCCTTAGTTGAAAAACCAAGGACTGAATGGACCAATGATGACAAAAAGAGATATAACTTGGACAATGTGGCCAAGGATATTTTCTACAAGACTCTGGACAAAGCAATGTTCAATAAAGTCAAGTCATGCAAAACAACAAAAGAAATCTGGGATAAACCAACTTTAATTTGTGAAGGATCAGAACAAATTAAAGAAAACAAATTATCTGTTGTTGTTCAAAAGTTTGAAAACTTTAAAATGCTTGCAGGTGAGACAATGGATCAGCTGGATGCTAGATTCACTGAAATTACAAATGAGCTCTCAAAGACTTGGAAAGGAATACACACAAAAGGAGATGTGTATGAAGATCTAAGAGCCTCCCAAAGAATGGGAAATGAAGACTATGGCTCTAAGGCACTCGATGGACCTATCAAAAACATCTAATCATGAGCTATTCTCAGATCTCAAAGCTTATGAATTTGAGCTGAGAAGAAAAGATCAAGAGGAGACAACTGTACCCAAAATAGCTGCACTTATAGCCAAGGATGGGAAGAGAGCTGAGGTCAAAGAAGTCATTGACCAGGAGGAGATTGCCCTGATGGTTAAAAGATTCAACAAGTTCTTCAACAATAACTATAAGAGAAACAAAGGTGAATCCTCCAGGAGACATTCAGCTCCCTCTAAGTCAAGGAAAGATAGGCCACCCAAGAGAGCTGATCATCAAAAGGTTGAATATCAGAGAGCTGATAACCCAAGAATGAAAAGAGCTGATCAAAGAGCTGAGAACCTGTGTTGGAACTGTAGACAACCAGGACACTTTTGTATTGGACGTCCATATTCTTGTAGTCAATAAATACAGGAATGAAGAAGAAAGAAGAGTCTTCAGAGAAAGAAGACAAGAAAAGAAAAAGGCCATGTTGGCTGCAGAGACTGCTGAGACAGCTAAGTCTAAAGAAGCATCAGACTCATAAAGTAGTGCAACTGACTACTCAAGTGATTCTGAAGAAGAAGCAATGATCTGTCTAATGCCTAAAGAACAAGATAAACCTGACCAAGAAGATGAGGTACACTCTAACTCATCTCACTCAGATTCTAGTGATAGTGATTGTGACACACACACTTCATCACCCACTGATCTTTATGATTCATCAGGCAAAATGATGAAAGATTTTGAGCACATTAAGTCCTCACACCCACGATTAAACGAGGAAAACAACCAGCTCAAAAGCCAAAACTCACAGCTGACTAAGGAGCTGAGTACTCTAAGTCGCATAGCTGATGAGAACAAAGAGCTGAAGGCTGAAAATGCTAAATTAATAGCACAAATAACTGCTATAGAAAAGAGGAAAAATGATCTCAAAAATGTGATTGCATCATTTACAAAGGCATCTAAATCATTGGATGATCTTATTATGAGCCAAAAAAAATGTGGAGATAAGACATGCATAGGATTCAATTCCTTTGTACACCGTCAAACTCCCAGAGTGATTTTAGAAAAAGGATCTTCAAGTAATGAAGCATCTCAAAAATCCAAGACACCAAATGTTGCACCCACATTCACTCCAAAGCACAATCGCAAACAAACTGGCCTTGGATATAAAGGAAAAGGAAAACAGCCAATTGAGTATGCTGAGAGGACAACTGAGAAGAAATCCAACAGAGTTCCTCAGCAAACTCCAAATAGGAAGTACTCTGTGAAGAATAAACAGAGCTACCAAAAACCCCAGAAGTTTTATCAAAGAAACACATATGATGGGAATGGTAGAAACTACCCAAGCCAAGCTGATTGGAATAATGTGACATATCAGCAAAGACCCATGGAATACAAGCCTAAATGGCAAAGACCTAGAACTCAGCAAAGGTCATTCCAAAGACAAAAGAGCTATCATCAGCACACATATGCACCCAGACACTACACTCAGAAATATCACAACTACCCAAAGAAGGCAATTGCTAAAACACACACACAGCATACGACAAAAGAGACAATTTGTATGAACCTAAAGCCCCCAAGCAATTTGCCAAAGTGAGTTATGATTATGGCACATATAGATGGCAACCTCTTAGAGTCAAGTCATTTGGCTATAGGTTGGTTGGATCATCTCACAAAGACTAACCCCTCGGGACCCGCAAAACATGGGTACCTAAAAACTAATTTCCTTGATTGCGGTTCAAGGAACAATGAGTGCCAATGAACCTGGTACATAGATAGATAGGGGGCATTCCCATACACATGACATGGAACAAGAAAAATTTGTCAAAATTCAAGGAGATTAGAGGCGCAAAAGTCATATTTGGAGGAAATGAAGCTCCAGGGGAAATAAAAGGCACTGGATCCATCAAGAAAAATTGATTAGAAATCACAGATGTTGCATATGTTGAAGGTCTCAACTTCAACCTGTTAAGCATCATCCAACTCTGTGACAAGGGCTATAATGTTGGATTCAATATGGGAGTTGCCAAATTAAAGACACTGAATCAAATAAAGTAGTGTTGCAATGATCCAGACAAAAGAACATGTATGTGGCAGACTGGTCGACTGCCCTCTGTTAGCAAAGAGTACAACCGAATGAAGTTGGCTGTGGCACAAGAAGCTGAGTCATCTGAACATGAAGACAATCAACAAGCTTGCAAGCAATCATCTTGTAGAAGGACTGCCAGACTCAGTGTACAAGAAGAAAAGTGTTTGTGATGCATGCCAGATGGGAAAACAGATCAAATCATCATTCAAAGAGAAGTCAAGTTCATCTTCAACAAGAATATTGCATCTGTTGCATATGGATTTATTTGGTCCAGTTGAGCCAGCTAGCATAAGTAGAAAGAAATACACCTTAGTAGTGGTGGATGATGATTCAAGATACACATGGACAATCTTCATGTGCAAAAATAAATAAACTTTGCAGAAGTTACCTCAGCTGATGAGAAGAGTTCAAAATGAGAAGAGTCAAACCATTATAAAGATAATATCTGATAGAGGAACTGAGTTTGTCAATGGGATAATAACTCAGTATTGTGTAGAAAATGGTATTGCTCATGAATTATCTGCAGCAAGGACTCCACAACAAAATGGAGTAGCAGAAAGAAGGAACATAACTCTCAAGGAAGCTGCAAGGACCATGTTAGTCAAGTTGGTTTAAAAAGATTTTGGGCTAAAGCCATAAACACTCTTGCATGCTATACTCAAAATAGATGCATGATTAATAGACGGTGACAAAGACTCCTATGAAATATGGACAGGGAGAAAGCCAAATGTTGGGTATTTTAGAATATTTGGATGTAAATGCTTTATCCACAACAATGGCAAGGATAATCTAAAGGCTTTTGATGCTAAAGTGATGAAGGTATCTTTTTGGGATACTCAAAAGTGAAAGTAAAGCCTAAAAAAGCAGAAGATAAATCTTGAACAAAAGGACTATGGTCACGAAGAGTCTATTCATGTGGTTTTTGATGAACCTAATGTGAATGGAGAAGATATTAAAGAGTTAGGCGATAAGTTTGAATCAACCAACCATGCGAGAAGAGTCCCTATGTTGAAGCCGTCAAGCCGAGCAATCAATCAAGATGAAGATGAGACAATGAGTCTCAAAGACAACCGGAAAACCTACAGCTGAATGATAATGAAAGAGCTGCTCAAGACAACACAGCTGCAAGACGACTAAACCCAGTTGATTTGCTTCAACCTGATGTGAGATGACTAAGAGACCATCCACCAGAGCTAGTCATTGGAGATGTGAGAGATGGTGTAAGAACCAGATCCAGAGCTCAGCAAGAAGCAATATTCATTTGTTTTATTTTTCAAATAGAGCCAAAAGATGTGTCCCAAGCATTGAATGACACACATTGGATTCAAGCCATGCAAGAAGAGCCGAATCAGTTTGAAAGGAACAAGGTATGGGAATTGGTGCAAAGACCAACCCATCAAAATGTTATTGGCACAAAATGGGTTTTCAGAAACAAGATGAATGAAGAAGGATCTGTGGTAAGAAACAAAGCAAGACTGGTAGCCGAAGGGTATTGCCAAGAAGAGGGAATAGATTTTGATGAAACATTTGCTCCTGTTGCAAGATTAGAAGCAATAAGGATGTTTCTTGCCTATGCTACACACAAGAACTTCATTGTATATCAAATGGATGTGAAAAGTGCATTTTTAAATGGATTGTTGGAAGAAGAAGTCTATGTTGAGCAACCTCCAGGCTTTGAGCAGAAGACAATTGGAGATAAGGTGTACAAGCTCAAGAAAGCTCTATATGGATTAAAACAAGCACCAAGAGCATGGTATGACACATTGTCTCAATTTCTAACTGACAATGGATTCACCAAAGGCAAAGTGGACAGAACACTCTTCAGAATTCAAGATGGGGAGAGTATACTACTTGTTCAAATATATGTGGATGATATCATTTTTGGATCCACAAACAAAAAGCTGTGTGATAAGTTCTCAAACCTCATGCAAGGCAAATTTGAAATGAGCATGATGGGAGAGCTGACATTCTTCATAGGACTTCAAGTTAAACAGCTGAAGGATGGAACCTTCATAAGTCAAACAAATTACACCAGAGATTTAATGAAGAAATTTGGTATGGAAGAGAAGTCTTCTGTGAAAATACCAATGAACACATCAGTCAAGATGGACATGGATGCAGATGGCAAGGCTGTGGATCAAACAAGATACAAAGCACTTATTGGATCACTGCTCTATTTAACAGCAAGCAGAGGCCAGACATCACCTTTGCAGTAGGTGTATGTGCAAGATTCCAATCTGCTCTAAAAGAAAGCCATATGACTGCAACTAAGAGAATCATAAGATACTTGAAAGGATGCCAAGAAGTTGGTTTATGGTATCCAAAGGAAGGTGGATTCAAGCTTATTGGTTACTCAGACTCTGACTATGCTGGATGTAGAGTTGACAGGAAAAGTACTTCAGGAACTTGTCAAATGCTTGGAAACAGATTGGTTTCCTGGTTTAGCAAGAAGCAAAACTCAATAGCCACATCCACAACCGAAGCAGAATACATAGCTGCGGGCAGTTGTTGTGCCCAAGTCTTATGGATGAGACAACAGCTGAGAGACTATGAAATTGAAGAAAAAGAGATTCTAAATATGTGTGATAACACAAGTGCTATTGCAATCACTCAGAATCCTATGTTGCATTCGAAAACAAAGCACATTGATGTCAGATATCATTTTATAAGAGATCATTTTGAAAAGAAAGACATCACCTTGGAATACATCTCAACTGATAAACAGTTAGCTGACATATTCACCAAACCCCTATGTGAATCAAGATTTGAAGAGCTTAAGCATGAGCTAGGGTTAATTGAGCTGAGTTGACACTCAGAAGACTCAATGTGAAAAGATGGAACGTGAAAAGATGAAAATAGAACAAATTGCATGAATTAGCCAAGTGAAGCAGCCATATCGGAAAGTCAGCTGCATCGAGTTAGCTGACAGCTGAGTCACTATACGAATAGAGAGAAGAAGAGTTGAGTTATTTATGGAGTAAGATGAGTCATTTATGAGCTAAGTGACAAAAACGCAGTCGTTTTTAATGAGCGGGAATGTTTTTAAGGATGATGTCAGCGTAATAATGACGGGTACAGTCAAAAGCTGCACAGTAAGCATATGATTAGATATAAATGCTGCCGCATTAAATGCGAGAAATTAAATCCAATGTGACGTGCTAAATCTAAGCCGTTGATCTCGATTAAATTTCAAAATCCAAAAACCTGTCCTTTCATAACCCTTATATACGGTTTTCAATCCTCTCTCTCTCACTTTTTCGAAACTGTTCATCTTCAAACATTCGAAAGCAAGTTTTCTTCTTTCTCTCAAAAACCCTACCAGTTCTCAAAGCAAGTTTATCAAGATTTAATCAGTAGAATCTTCTAGAAATGGCACCAAAGACTGATTTGGTCAAGTTATCTAAGCAAATCCACTCAGGCTCCTCAGTGGATTTCGAAGGCATGATTAAGTAGGGTTTGGATGCAACCCTTGTGAAGAAAATCGCGGATATGTTGGAAAAATCTGGGCTTAAAGCCTTTTTGACGATAGAATACTCGCACACCTACCTGGAAGAGGTGGCACAGTTTTATGTGAATGCAGAGGTGCAGGACGAAGGTATCAAGTCTTCCGTCCACCGCAAGGACATCATGATTTGCTAAAGACCTTGCGGAGCACTGTTTGTTGCCGTCCGAGGGTATGCCGTAAATATACGAAGCTGATGTGGACTTGGCTGCTGCATGGAAAGAAGTAGCCAAACCCGAGTGTGCTGCGAAGGTGGTCTACACAGCTGACAAGAAATTTCTGAAAGACGACTATCATAAGCTGATGGATGTCGTTTCCAAATGTGTGGACATGAAGTTTGGTAGCTTTAACCAGCTATCAAAGACTAAGCTGATCGTCATGGCTGCGATCATGCAAGGGATAAATATAACTGGGCTGAGTTTGTATACAGCAGACTCTGCCAGAACGTTGTGAATAAATCTTTCAAGGAAGATGGATCCTTTGGAGGATCACTTGGCTCTGGCCTAGTTATTGGGCACTTGATGGAAGTGAAGGGCATTCCCCTTCAACATGGAAAGCCTTTCCATGTAAACAAGAAGATGTACAGGGCTAACCTTTCACAAGCCCATAAGAGAGCCCATGCGAAGAGGGTGGACACAAGTGAGGAGGAATCAACTGAACCCATCGACACAGCTGCTTCCTCCCCTCCAAAGAAGAGAGCTGCCTCTGCAGCTGCGAAGAAGAAAGATGCTCCTGCAGCAAAAAAGAAAGACGACACCTGGCCCTGAAGCCGAGTCGCCGGCCCCTGCAGCCGTGTCTCCTGCCCCTGCAGCCGCGGTGGAGAAGGAACCCTTAATACCTTCTCCAGGAATTAAGAAGAAGAGGACTGCCAAGGAGAGAAGGGCAGCTGCCTCTAAGGCAACTCCGAAGGCCTTTACCTTTGAGGAACCGGAGGACATAGAACCAGACATTCCTCTGGTGAAAACCAAGAGACGGAGAAGACTCACCAAGCTCTCAGAGCTTGAGAAGACAACTGAGTCTGCCACTCAGCTGGAGAAAATCTCTGAGACTGCTGAAGAAGTGCAATCTCCAGAAGTTGTTGATGAAACAACCAAGTCTGCTGAGGACGGTCAGCAGAGGCAAATAGAAGACCCACCTGTGGATAGAACAACTGAGGAAGAAGAGGTAGCAGAGACAAAAGAATCTCCTCTTGAAAGGATTGTGTCTCCAGCTGCCACAGATACTGCTGAAGGTGTAGAGCACCGGAGTTTGGTACCTTCCGTTCCTGAGAAAGAAGGGCAACAAGGAGAGGATGAAGATGATGATGTAATCATGTACTCTCTATTATATCCAGACATCAAAATCGTCTGCGAGAGTGGAGGAAATGGAAGCTGAGTCGCTCGAGGGTACAATTTGAACGCCCTGAATTCATTGAGGAAGAGGAAGAATTGTTGAAATTCCTTGGATTGACCACCGTGCTTCAGGCACTTGATGAAGATAACTGCCTGGACATCCTGCATATCTTCAAGGAGAAAGAAAAGGAAAAGTTAGCAGAAGAAGCCGAAGCTTGTGAAAAGGCGAATATATGCCCTCTCACTGGAACCAGCGACCATACTCATCCTCACATTGATATGCTCTCGGGAAGTGATGAGGACATGGATCCTATTGCTGGAAAGGAGAAGTTGGATATGCAGCAAGCCATGCGGGAATCCAAATTGATGCATGAGCAACAACTGAGGGAAGGACCAGGAGAGTATTCTAAATCCTAGCTGGAGATTGATCCGTTGGGAGTGGTACAACAGATTGCCACAGTTATTACTGCAACCACATCCCTAGTTCACGCAGAGGATTGATCCAAGGGAATTGGCGATGACACTGGGAATTTGGGCACCCAAGTTGAGCCAACCCCTATTGAAGGTGTCTTACCACCTGCCCCCACGGCTGAGCACTCAATGGAAGCAGCCGGGAGTCTGGAGCAAAGTAACCCCACCATTAGTCACTCGGTGGTGCGCCACCGAGAGGAAACTCACTCCACTGCAACTAGGTCGGAGGATGCTGCAGATGACTTCACAATGAAGGAAGGAAGGAGGCGAAGTGGAAAAAGAAAAAGAAAAAGAACAACAACAAGTTAACACTGACGAAGCTCGGACAGTTGAGTCTATCCCAGCTGAAGTGACAACTGCTTTGCAGGCTGAGGACGCTGCTGATGCAGTTGAGGCACAAGTTGGAAATGCCCCGGGATTTAACACTCTGGGCAATGAAAGTGCAATCCAATGAGTTGAGACTCCTGTGGATGCCATTGCAGAAGACCCTAAGATAGCTGCGTCTGTCGAAGGGAATGTAGAAGGCCTTTCTGCAGTTGAGACTGCTAAAGGTATTGAAGGCCCAAGGGAGGTTGAGACTTCCCTAGGTAAAGAGAAAGAAACACAGAACATCCCTCCTGTTCACATTGAAGATTCTGAGAAGGAGATTAGTGCCCTTCATGATTCCCAAGACAACCCTGATATATCATTTTTGGGATCTGAAGATGAAGCTGAGTCCACCCCTGCTGAACATCACAAGGACTCAGCTGAGGATGTTCCAGTGGAAACGAGTCAACCATCTGACAAGGCTGCTCGTTAGCAATTTACCTTTGATGATGAGCCAAGCCCTCAAATCTCACCATCTTCTGATGACGCTACTGATACGGCCGAGGAACAACAAACTCAAAAGGAAACACCAGCTGAGACCGAAGAAGGCTTTAAGACAATTGAGGCTCGGCCACCGGGCCAACACCGTCAAAGGCCCACTGAATCACGATTCAATCTGTAGGCTTCCCACATTTTTACAATAACGACCTCTCGCACGATTTCATATGTACTAGATGATGCATTTGAAGAAGTCTTCCCATTTTCAATCGAGCTACCTGCACTAGGGGAAGAAACTGCAAAAGAACAGAAGAAGTACTCTACACGAGAAGAATCCATCGTCCCTACCGACTCCATCGTGCCAGCATAATTCGATTTCGACGTTGAATGGCCGCCAGTTGAATCAGGAGTGACAATTGAAATCTGTGAAGTCTTCAAGAAAATCTGTGGAGAGATTGAGAGGATCGAACGACATCAGGCCTCATTAGACATGCGGCCGGACAATCGAGATGCTACCCTCACAACCGACTTGAGAGGGGTAGTAATAAGAATCAGGGAGTGGTGTCAGCAGCAGACTGCAATGCATCTCGAACAAGTTTGTTACTTCAAGGCACTCTACAATAGAATGCTTGTTTGGAGCGCAGCCAATGCTGACATGAAGCAGAGAATGCAGGAGTACATTGAGAGGTTGCATGCCTCTCACAAAACTGAAATGGAGCTGCTGCAGGAGTTTCAGAAGAAAGAAATTCTGCGACTTGAGGAGACTATGAATGCCAAATTCAGCCTCTTCATGGCTGAAATGAAACTGGTGACATCAGAGTCGAAGGCCACTCGTTATGAATTTCATACAGCCTATGCCGCAGCAGACTCCAAGCAGAATTCCGCTTTAAACCGACTTGATTTCATGCTCGCATGCATGTTTCCAGGGGTTCCTCTCTCCTTTGATGATGCCAAAAAGAGGGAAGAGAAATGCCTGCAGATGTTGAAGGAGACAGCTGTTGAGAAGCAGATAGAGACAGCTGATGAAAAGAGGAAGGAGAAGGGAAAAGCTGTTGAGGGGGAAAGGCCAAAGGATGTGACATTAATGCTTGCACAAACCCCTCAACAAGGTCATGTCACAGCTAGCATAATCAGCAAACTTCCGGTGACTCTGCCGCTCCAACACTCTGTTGTGCCTATGTCTGAGAAAAGAAAAATTGTGGAAGCAGGGATGAAGGAGGTTGAAAAGAAGACGGATGCCCGTGTACTAGAAGTGTTGAAACAGTTTGGTGGCATTCTGGCAGGAAAGGACCAATATGCCATTCCAGATGATGGAAACAAGCCAAGATCGGTTGAAGAATTTCAAACTCTTCAATCCGAAGGCTATTTCAAGGACATGCCATTAGCCCAAGCCTGGATCATCTTTTGGGAGAAGTGGTCGAAGTTATGTGAAGAAGGCGACAGATTACCACTACCAGCGACCATTCGGTGGTAAAACAAAGACTCCCATGCAATATACACCCAGAGGAAAAGGAAGAAGTGGTGGACGAAGAGGTTTTCGACCTAGACCTTTGCCCAAAAATATTGAATATGTAGATCCGGGCAAGAAAGGAAGAATCTACTGGGCTGGGTATGATGCTGTAGCCAATCTGGAAGTGGAAAGAAAAAATGTTGAATATGTGAAGAGGATTGAAGAGGAAAACAAAAGGCAAGATCAGCTGTGGCAAGAAAGACAGGAAAGAAAAAGAAAAGATGAAGCTGCGAAAAGAGCTTACGAAAAGAAGAAAGCAAGCTGAAGAGGAAAAGAAGAGGAAGAGAGCTGACGAAGACATAGCTGAAGAAGAAAGAAGAAGGCAGCGAAGGCGATGAAGTGTTGCTGCTAACCCCTTCATGTATTTTACTTTTGTAAATACATATGCATGTAAGTCTTCTGTACATTCAATGAAAAATTTGTAATTTATACATCTGTGCATAGACGCCTGTAATTTGCATAGATAAAAGTATCGCTGATTGCTCTGATACACATTGTAAACAGCTGTGTAAAGGACAAGAATGTTATGATCAATAAAAGGATTGATTCTACGCATACATTCTTTGTTACTACATTTGTCTGTATGTATCTTTGATGTTTGCATTTTGTTTGTATGTTTTAAGTTTTGCTATCATCAAAAAGGGGGAAATTATTGGGAAATTTATTGTTTAGATTTTGATGAATGCCATGTAAAACTTAGACTAGAAAGTTGGCACCCCATTTTCCTTGTAATTCGTATTGTAATAGATAGGGCTGAACAAGCTGAGTCAAGTCAGCTATGCCTGGAAATACAAGAAGTCAACTGAAGATGTGAAGAGAAGACTCCGCTGAGGAACAACTGAGTATGGCCAAGAAAGAAGACCAAAGACTCGACTGAAGGAGTATCGGTGAGAGGCAATTTGTGAGAAGAGTCGGTTAAGTCAACCCAAGAAGCCAGGTCAAGTTGAAGTGACAGATGAGTCTTTCAATCATTGGAGCAGACTCAAGTCACCTGGGGAAAAGGCAGCTGGAAAGAGGAATTAACTAAAAAGGATCCGTTGCACAAAAGTCAAGAATATTACTTAAAAAAGTAAAGCTTCCATGCTGCCATGTCTTAAAGTGCTCAGTCCGAGAAGCGTGCAAAAGGTATAAACCAATGGGAAGCACTGCACCTCGTGTCAGAACCTAAAAAGCTGGATATTCATTTAATACGAGGAAAGGTCTACATCTCAAGATTGAAGACCAAGAAAAGACAAGCCAACGAACATAAATGACTTTTGAAAATCAGCCTATCTCTTCAACGGGCAGATTTTTGAAAGTTCACTATAAAAGGCTGAGGAATCACATTGAGAAAAGGTTGTCTTGCACACCTGAGATAACAAACAATATTCATACTGTAACCTACAAACACTCTCAAGTTATTCAAGCAAAATTCTCAAGCCTAAATCTTGAAGGAAATCGATCCAACACCAAGCTGTGAAGGAAAGACAACTTCAAACTGTTGAAGAGGAAACTTTTGAAGAATCAAAAGGGGTCTACTTTCCAAGGAGGATTGTAGGAAGGTTCAAGGTCGAACCAATCTCAAGTTATTGGAGGGCTTCGTGATCAAACCCAAGAAGCTTGAGAAAGTAAGTCAAGTAGCAAAGCAAAAAGTTTGCCGTGACCGTGAAGAAGCTGAGTCGGACGAGAAGCCTGCTGTGTGACCAAGGCATCTCCAGACTGAGTCCCAAAGGAGCAAGTCCGCAGTGTGATCAAGACTTGTATCTGGACTGATAACCAGTTTGTGAATTGATCATTACTTAGTGGATTCCTCCAGGAGTTGGAGAAGAGAGGAGTAGAAGAATTACCCCATCTTCGAACCTCTATAAAAATTATTGTGTCATTTACATTTCAACATTTTATTTCAGCATACTCACTTTATATCTGCTGATAATTTGCTATCCAACTGATAAGTAACTAAATGATAAAATTAAGTGTTTAGAACAAAGTTAAATCAAATTCAAGGGTGTTAAGTCTTCCGCTAAAAAATTCATCACAGCCAAGTTAATGTTTAGACTAAACAGCTGAGTTATTCTATCAATAACTCTATCGAGTCGGTTGAGTGGCTAACTCTGCTGATTAACTAACTTAGTTGTCCCTCAAGGACTTAGCTGTGTATTAAACTTTGTAACTTATTTAAAAGGACTAAATCGAAAAGGTGGTAAGGTTTATTCAACCCCCTTCTAAACCTTACTCACACCCCTTGGGACCTACATAGCTTGCATAGTATATGAAAATGAATCGTGGTTTAATTATTTATATGATATAAATATGTGACTTTTCTTTCAATTTTAATTAGTTTATTGACCATTTCCAATTGCAACCGATTAGTTTATATTGGGGGAGCTACTAGTCCAACTTCTTAAGCAACCGAGATATTGAACAAGGAACATTTGGCGCTGGAATAGTTGGACAAGTAGCTAAGTCGTTTTAATCCAGCGATGAAAACTCTTGCGCTAGGAGAAAGGTCTTCCCAAGCAGGCCCAAGCGGGATACTTAACGCGTTGAAATAAAAAAGGAGCCACCACTTTCTTATATTCAATTTATAGTTGGTAATGCCACATCAACTATTCTGTGCTCGTGGGTATTTGATAAGTTTTGTACTCTATTAATTTCTCAGTCCCCCTAGTCGGGTGGGCGCCGGCCGGTCTTTCGACCAGATCCCCCTTTTTGGCGGGACGCATAGCAAGAAGATTCCGGGAAGGGCCAATGTCTTAAGCTCACTCACTCATGGTACACGATTCAATTAGCACGCTGGGCCAGGATTTTGCTCCCAACGGGTTTGAAGGCACGACTAGCTCAATTCCCCCTCCCTTGGAGCAAGGTAAGCCACTCTTCCTTATTTTGCTGCCTAGTTTCAAGCTTCTTAGATCTACCTCACTTAATTCCGTTTTCTTTAATATTTCTAATATATAAATATTTAATTTAACCAGGGACAACATGAGTGAGAACAAAACATTAAATGAAGGGCTCATATGACCACATTTCAATTGAAAATTTTCATTTCCACTATTTTCATTGAGAGTGTGTTGGTTTTCGCGTAAGAATTAAAAATATGTTTGGTTCTATGTAAAAAAACTGAAAATGAATATAGATTTAGAAATGAATTGATATTTGGTTGAATATTTCTTTAAGACTTTTGTTTTATACAAAAATACGTCATACAAACAAACATAAAATTTTTATGTGTTTAAAAATAATTTTACAAACTTTTTATTATAAAAAAATAATTGGTAATGTAGGGGTTGGTCTAACAATTAATTTTTAGTGAAAAGTTGGAGATAATGATGTTAATTTTATTGATGTGATTGAATGACAAGATAGGAGAATATGTAAGAAAAATATCTTTGGAAATTAGATTATAATGAGTTACTTTTAGTAAAAACACTTGAAACAAAAATATTTTCGATTTTATGAATAGTACAAAACTGAAATAAATGAGAACATACGAAAATAAATTTCACTTGCTCATCACTCTTAACAAAAAGGCAAAGGCACGAGTGGTGAATGAAAAACTTAATGTTATAGCTTAGTCGAGAGAAAAAGAGGAAAATATCCATACGTCAATCAATCATGCTTGGGCTAAAAGTACTTTAAAAAAGTTATAAAAAAATCTCAAAGCCAAACATGAAGAAGAATGAGATACTTAAAAAGTAAAACAAGAGTCAAATTGATGCAAATTAGTTCTTAGAATATATTTTTAATTACTCTTTAGTTTTTTAATATCCGTTGTACTTTGTTCAATGATAATATCATGTAAGTATCGTGTTTTAGATTCAAAATGTTCTAACTGTAGGTCCCAAGGGGTGATAAAGTTAAGTCTAGAAGGGGGGGAGTTGAATAAATTTTACTAACTTTTCGATTTAGTCCTTTTAAAGTTAGAGTTTTAACCACAAGTCAGCTGGGTCTTTGGTGGACAGCTTCGTTTACCTACACAGCAGAGTTAACACTGAACATACTCAACTGAGCTATTGATATGATAACTCAACTGATTTAGTTAACTCTTTAAATATTCAGTAGACTTGGTTTTTAGTGCGGAAGACTTTCACCCTTGTTTGAAATATGTTTTTCAACACTTGTTTTAAGCTTAGTTATTATCAGTTGATTTAGCAAATTAAACAAACAACAAGATAGATATGCAAGAATAAAAGTGTTGAATGTAAAAGATAAAGAATTTTTATAGTGGTTCGAGGATGAGGTAATTCCTCTAATCCACTCTTCTCCAACCCTCTAGAAGAATCCAATAATATAACTGTGACTTTGTTACAAAATGGTGACAGTCCAAGATAGGCCTTGACACACAGCTGGCTTTGCTTCTGGAACTCAGCTTCTTCATAAAACAACTGTCTTGCTACTTCCCTTCTAAAATTTGTTCACACAACCCTCCAACGAGTCCAAAGCTTCTGGTTCAAACTGGAACCTTACTACACCTCCTTAAACCTTGGAGTATAGACCCCTTGTTCTTTAAACACGTTTTTCCTCTTCAACAGTTTGAAGTTGTCTTTCCTACACCGTGTGTGTTGGATTGATTTCCTTCGAGTTTAAGCTTGAGGATATGAATAGAATGCTTGCGAGATTTTTGCTCTTGCTTTGCAGGTTATTGTCTATTGCTTTGCTTGCATTTGTAACCTTCTCTCAGAGTATTCCTCAGCCTTCTATTGTGCTTATTTGAAAAATATATCCGTTGAATAGATAGATGTATTTTTCAAATTACACTTTGAGGTCGTTTGCTTGTCTTGTCTTGCAGCTTTGATGTAGACTGATCCTTGAATTTAATGCTCTGCAGCCTTTCCTTAAACTCTGCAGGTTTTCAAGTAAATCTCATTGGCTCCTTGCTTTTTGTACTCTTTCAACGCAAAACAACTTTCAGGTTGACATTCTGACACATGCCTAATTTCAGCAAACAATTGACTTTGCTTTGGCAATGGATCTCTTCAGCTTTCTTTGATCCTTTCTGATGCATAACCTCTTTGACAGTCAAGTCCAGTTATCTTGGAGTGACTCAGCCGTCAGTCTGCTAATTGCGACAACTTTTCCATCACTTGACTGAGACTTGTCTTCACTTCACTCAGTTGCCACATAGCTGATTCTTCATCTTGATCTCCAATCGAGTCATGCATTCTTCAACTTGGCCGCTACCACTCAACTTATAGAACACTATCTATTAAAAGTTGATTTACAGTAAAATTGGGGTGCCAACTTCCTAATCTAAGTTTTACATGGTGTCATCAAAATCTATTACATACATTTCCCAATAATTTCCCCCTTTTTGATGATGCCAAAACTTAAATAAAAACTAGCAAAGTAAACAGTGCATAAACAAAGAATGATTGTATGAATATGTCATTTTATTAAACATATCATTCTTGCACTTTACAAATCTTGACAAAGTACAATGAAAAAGGTATACAAAGTACTTCCAATTTTTGTGTATTTATATTGAAGTAAAAATACAACATGAAGGTGTCTTCAGCAGTCTTCAACGCCTCTGCTGTTTCCTTCTTCTCTCATCTTCTTATGCTCTTATTCTATCTTCACCACTCTTTCTCTGCTTCTTTCTTTTTCTTCCTTTCATAAGCTCTCTTGGCAGCTGGGCCTTCTCTCCTTTGCATCTCTTCCCACTCTTGTTGTTGCATCTTGTTTTCCAGCTCTTTTCTCTTAGCTGCTTCAGTGTTTTTCCTGGCAACTTCTTCATTCTTCAATCTCTTAAGTCTAGCCCAGTAAAAAACATCCTTCTTCAGAGGATTAATATATTCAACATCTCTTCTTGGTGGAGTTCTTCTGCCTTTTCCACCACTTCTTCCTCTTCCTCTGCCAGAGTCTTGCTGCTCCTCCCCTGGGTGTATATTGAACGGGCTATGCTCTTGAAGTGTGCTGACTACGTCCTTGAGTCAGCTGCTTCTAAGCTATTTAACATATTTTCTAGCCCTTTTCCCAGTACCAATCCTATGCCTGCTTGAGAGTCATCCCTCTAAAAAGAGTGTCTGGAATTCCTCAAGTGATCTGGTTCTTGTGGGAGCTTAACAACTGGTGAGTCTGGAAGTAATCCAACTGGGGGACTTTCGAATTTGGTTTTCAAGTTTTCACTTCATCCATGCTACCTTTCATTAACTTTCACAAATTCTGCTTCGATAGCAGCTCTTGTTGTCTTAACAACTAATTCAGCTTTCTCTTCAGCTGACAACTCTTTTGACAGCTGGGATAGGAGAGAGGTGGTGGATGAGCCATGTTGGGGGTTTTTTCAAGCACTATCTTCAGAGGGGCCTACTTAAGGGATCCTTCCCCCTTAATTCCACTTCCTTCCCCTTACTATCTTCACCCTTTTTGGCATCATCACCAAGGAGGGATGTCTGAATAGATTTAGACAGAATAAGATCCAGTTTCTCGTGCGTTGTTGAGTGAGCTGCTCTGTGTTCTGATCGCAGAGCCTTCATTTCTGCATTCATGATTTTCATTTCAGCGTTCATAACCATCATCTCTGAGTGTAGATTGCTTTTAGTTCTTTGAAGGTATTGCTTGTATTGAGCCCTCACCAAATCCATATATGTCTTGCGCGCCTGGTCTATCCTGAATATATGATCCCTCTGCCTCTGCTGAAATTTTTCATTTTCTGCACTCCAAACCACTAGCTTTGCGAATAGGGATTTTAAGTAGCTGACTTGTTCCCTTCCTCGAATATCTCCAGATATCATGGCATCATGATTGTCCAACCATTGGTTTAGGGCAACAAAACCTCTTTCCATGTTTTCGATCTCCGAACAGATAGCCTTGAAGGCTTTCAAAAGTCTGCTGTATAAGGTGATTGCTCTTCTAGCCACACTACATCAAAATCAAATCCAAACGACACTACTCTTCATATCCAGTTGACTTGCTTCTCCTCCATAATCGCCGCCATAACAATCAGCTTAGTTTAGGACATGATTGAACAACCCAAACTTCATATCCATGCATTTTGCTACCATATCCATCAACTTGTGGTAATCTTCCTTAATCACTTCTTCAAAGATGAGAAATTTTGCTTTCCAGCAGCCACAGGCTTGGCTATCTCCTCCAAGCTGTAGAGAGGTTGACGTCCTTCGCAGTTATCTCCTTCAGCCTACTGGCAAGGAGATAACAATATTCAGCTAAGTCAACAACAGTCAACTTAAATTCCTTGTGGTTGACCTATGAACGGATCTCATCATCTTGAACCTGAGCTTTCACGTAATACATAGCTACCTCCTCGAGGTAAGTGTGAGAAAACTCCACAGATAGAAATTTCTTGAGACCTATCTTCTCAAGTTTTTCAGCGATCTTCTTGGCCAAACCTTGTCCACGCCCTGCTTGACAAGGCCTTCAAAGTCCATGGTTGCACCAGTGTGGATCTTCTCAACGAGCTTACTATAGTCGTGTGATGGTGCCATTTCCGTCTTGATATTTGAGATTTGAACGAAGAGAAAACTAGGGTTTGAACTTTGCTTTGCAGAGAGAAAACTGAGTATTCTTCGAGAGCAAGAGTGTAAGTGTGAGAAGAGAGAAAATTGAATTTCTCTTTATATGGGACATGAAATGAAGGTTTTTAGAATTCAAAAAGAAAAAAAACTGATCAACGGTTGAGATCACATTTTGAAAACTGCATTAATTTTCCCGCATTAAATGCAGTAGCATTTATATCCAATCATGGGTAAAGTGGCATAGGCTTTTTACTAACATCATTAATTATCGCCGACGTCAATCCTAAAAACATTCCCGCTCGCAGAAAACGACTGCATATTGTCACTTAGCTCATAAATGACTTAGCTATCTTCATTTATGACCTGACTCGATTCTCTCTTGACTGAATAATCACTCGGCTATGCGGCTAACTCGATTCAGCTGACTAGCCATCTAAGTTGTTTCACTTGGCTGTTAAGTGAAACTCTTCTGAATTCCATTTCTCTCTTCTTTAACCCTACTGAATAAGTCTTCTGAGCTTCCTAACTCAGCTCAATCAATCCAAGCTCATTCTTAAGCTCTTCAAACCTTAATTCACATAATGACTTTGTGAATATATCAACTAACTACTTATCAGTTGATATGTATTCTAATGTGATGTCTTTTTTTCAACATGATCTCTTATAAAATGATATCTGACATCAATGTGCTTGTTTTTTGAGTGCAATACTGGATTTTGAGTAATTACAATGGCACTTGTATTATCACACATAATTGGAATCTCTCTTTCTTCTATATCATAATCTCTCAGCTGTTGCCTCATCTATAAAACTTGGGCACAACAGCTGCCTACATCAAATACTCTGCTTCAGCTGTGGATGTAGCTATTGAATTTTGTTTCTTCATGAACCAAGAAACCAACCTATTTCCAAGCATTTGACAAGTACCTGTGTACTTTTCCTGTCAACTCTACACCCATCATAGTCTGAGTCTGAGTAGCCAACTAACTTAAATCCTTCTTCCTTTGGATACCATAAGCCAACTTTCTGGCATCCCTTCAAATACCTTAGGATTCTCTTGGCTACAGTCATGTGACTTTCCTTTGGAGCAGATTGAAATCTAGCATATACACCTACAACAAAGGTGCGTCTAGCCTACTTGCTGTTAAATAGAGCAAAGATCCAATGAGAGCTCTATATCTTGTTTGATCAACAATTTTGCTTTCTGCATCCATATCCATCTCGACTGAAATATTCATGGGAATTTTCACTGATGACTTCTCTTCCATACCAAATTTATTCATTAAATCTCAAGTATATTTGGTTTGACTTATGAAGATTCCATCCTTCATTTGCTTGACTTGAAAACCTAGGAAGAAAGTCAGCTCTCCCATCATGCTCATCTCAAATTTTCCTTGCATGGGATTTGAGAAATTGTCACACTGCTCTTTGTTTGTGGATCCAAAGATGATGTAATTGATATATATTTGAACAAGCAATATACTCTTTCCATCTTGAATTCTGAAGAGTGTCCTCTCAACCTTGACTTTGGCGAATCCATTGTCAATAAGGAACTGAGACAAGGAGTCATACTAGGCTCTTAGTGTTTGTTTCAAACCAAACAATGCCTTCTTGAGCTTGTAGACTTTATCTCTAATAGTTTTCTGCTCAAAACCTCAAGGTTGTTCCATATGGACTTTCTCTTCCAAAAGTCCATTCAAAAATGCACTCTTCAGATCTATTTGGTAAACTGTGAAGTTCTTGTATGTAGTATAAGCAAGAAACATCCTAATTGCTTCCAATCTTGCAATAGGTGCAAATGTTTCATCAAAATCTATGCCCTCTTCTTGGTAATACCATTTGGCTACCAATCTTGCTTTGTTTCTCATTACAGATCCCTTTTCATTCATCTTGTTTCTAAATATTCACTTAGTACTGATAACATTTTGGTGAGTAGGCCTTTGAACCAATTCCAAAACTTTATTTCTCTCAGATTGATTCAGCTCCTCCTACATAGATTGAATCCAATGTGTGTCATCCAATGCTTGTGACACATCTTCAGGCTCAATCTGGGAAATGAAACAAGTGAACATAACTTCATGTTCAGTTCTGGATCTGGTTCTTACTCCTTCTCTAACATCTCCAATGATAAGCTCTGGAGGATGGTCTCTCAGTCATCTCACATCTGGTTGGAGTAAGTTTGTTGGATTTAGTCTTCTTGCAGTAAGTTGTCTTGAACAACTTCCTCATCATTCAACTGCAAGTATTCCAGCTGTCTTTGAGATTCAACTATCTCATCTTCATCTAGGTTGAGTCTTCTGACATCTGCCTCAACATAGGGACTCTTTTAGGCAATGTAGCTTCAGCTAACATGGTCATTGCAGCTTTCTTGAGGGTTCTGTTCCTTCTTTCAGCTACTTCATTCTGCTTTGGAGTTCTTGCAGCTGGCAACTCATGAGAAATACCATTTTCTATGCAATACTGAGTTATAATCCTATTGAGAAACTCAATTCCTCTATCAGACCTTATCTTGATAATGGTTTGACTCTTCTCATTTTGAACTCTTCTCATCAGCTGAGGAAGCTTCAAAGTTTCCTTCTTTTTACAAATAAAAATTGTCCATGTGTATCTTGAATAATCATCCACCACCAATAAGGTGTATTCATTTCCACTGATGCTGGCTGGTTTAATAGGACCAAATAAATCCATAGGTAATAAGTGCAATATCCTGGTTGAAGAAGGACTTGGCTTGTCTTTAAATGAAGACTTGATTTGCTTTCCCATCTGGCATGCATCACAAATGCTTTCCTTCTTGTATACTGAGTCTGGCAATCCTTCCACAAGATGACTCCTTGCAAGCTTGTTGATTGTCTTGAAATTCAGGTGACTCAGCTTCTTGTACCACAACCAACTTGATTCGGCTGTATTCTTGGCTAACAGACATGTGCTTGGTGTAACAGTTAGCCAATCCATGACATACATGTTTTTTTGTCTTGATCCTGATAGGATAACTTCATTAGATTCAACATCCTTGATCTGGCATACTCCCATGTTGAATCCTACATTGTAGCCCTTATCACAGAGTTGGCTGATGCTCATCAGATTGAAATTTAGCCCTTAAACATAGGCTACATTTGTGATTTCTAGTCCATTTCTCCTTATGGATCCTGTGACTTTGATCTCCCCTTCAGCTTCATTTCCTCCAAATATGACTTTGGCTCCTTTTGCTTTCTTGAAGTTTGATAAATTCTTTTTATTTCTAGGTTCCTTGGCACTCAGTTGTTCCTTGAACCAACATCAAGAAAATCAGTTTTTAGGTACCCAAACCTGTCTGGGTCCCGAGGGGTTAGCACTATAAAGTGACCAACCAACCTATAGCCAAATGATTTGACTCGAAGAGGTTTCCACCTATTAGTTCCATAATCGTAATGAACATTTGCAAATTGCTTGAGAGCTTTAGGCTCATGCAACTGTCTCTTTTGTCTGTATGCCTGTGTGTGAGCTTGTGCATTTTCTTTCTTAGGATAATAATGAAACGTTTGTGCATATTGGGCATTGTGCTTGGGTGCATATGTGTGCTGATAATGGTTCCTTTGCCTTGGGAATGACCTGCTTTGTGTCTGAGGTCTTTGCCATTTGGGCTTGTATCCCTTAGGACTTGGCTGATGTCTCATTTGATTGTTCCAATCAGCTTGGCTAGGATAATTTCTAGCATTACCATCATATGGCTTTCTCTGCTGAAACCTCAAGGGCTTTTGGTAGTTCTGTTTTGATTTCACAGAATATTTTATGTTTGGAGTCTGCTGATGGACTCTTTTGAATTTGGTTTCAGCTGTCCTCTCAGCATACTTTGTTGGTTTGTTGCCTTTGCCTTTAATCCTAGGCCAACATCGTTGTGGTTGTGTTTGTGAGTGAGTGTGGGTGCAACATATGGTGCTTTGGATTTTTGGACTCCTTCATTGCTTGAGGATCCTTTTTGCATAACTACTCTTGGAATTTGACCATGCACAAAGGAATTAAATCATATACCTGTTTTATCTCCACTTTCCTTTTGTATCATTATCAATTCATCCAATGATTTAGATGACTTGGTAAATGACGCAATCACATTTTTCAAATATTTTTCCCTCTTTTCTGTTTTAGCTAAGTCTGCTTTGATCTTAGCTATCTCAGCCTTCAGCTCAGTGTTCTCAGAACTATGTGACTTAGAGTACTCATCTCCTTAGTCAGCTGTGAGTTTTGGCTTTTGAGCTGGCTGTTTTCCTCATTTCCTCACTTAGAGTGTATGAGAGGTTTTTACGTGCTCAAAGTCTTTCATCATTTTGCCTAATAAATCATAAAGATCAGTGGGTGATGAAGTGTTTGTGTCACTATCACTATCATCAAAATTAGAATGAGATGAGTTAGAATGTACCTCATCATCCTATTCTTTGGCCATGAGACATATCAAAGTCTCTTCTTCTGTGTGTGAGGAGTAATCAGCCTCACTGATGTCTGTCTTAGCTGGTTCTTTGTACTTGGCTGTGTCAACTTTAGCAGCTAACGTGGCTTTCTTATTTTCTTGTCTCTTTTCCTAGAAGACTCATCTTTCCTCCTCATTTTTGTATTTGATGACTGGTGGATAAGGGCAATAAACAGCAAAATGTCCTGGCTGTCTGCAGTTCCAGCACATGTTTTCAACATTCTGGAAGTCACTTCTGTCATTTCTCTGAATATCAGCTCTCTGATATTTAGTCCTTTGATGGTCAGCTCTCTTAGGTGGTCTGTCTTCCCTTGCTTTGGAAGGTGCTGAGTGTCTAGGATGATTCACCCTTGTTCCTTTTATAGTTCTTATTGAAGAACTCGTTGAATCTCTTCACCATAAGGGCAATCTCCTCCTGGTCAATGGCTTCCTAGGATTCAGCTCTTTTGGATTCTCCAACCGTGAGTGCAACTATCTTGGGTACAACTATCTATTCTTACTCTTTCCTTCTGAGCTCGAATTCATAAGACTTCGAATATGAGAATAGCTCATGGTTGGATGTTTTTGTTAAGTCCATTGAATGTCTTAAGGCCATCACCTTCATTTCCCACTCAGCTGGGAGTGACCTAAGGATTTTCATACACATTTCCTTCTGTGTGTATTCATTTCCCACTCACTAAGAGCTCATTTGTTATCTCTGTGAATCTGACATCCAACTAATCCAAACTTTCACATTCAAGCATTTTGAAAATTTCAAATTTCTATACAGCAACAGTTAATTTGTTTTCTTTAATTTGATCCAATCCTTCACTAATTAAAGTAAGTTTTTCAAAATTTCTTTAGCCTTTCTATAGGATTTTACTTTGTTGAACATGGCTTTATCGAGGGTTTTATACAGAATGTCCTTGGCAACATTATCCAAGTTTTATCTTTTTCTGTTCTCGATCGTCCACTCGCATCGAGGTTTCTCAACCTTCACTAGTCTTGGTACAACATCTTTATCCTTCAGTAAGAGTAGCACCACTTACAGCTGTATTTACTTTGAATATTTGTAGTGGCCCATCCTTAATGATGAACCACATCTCATCATGTACGGCTGAAAGATGTGCCTGTATGTGTATTTTCCAATCATCAAATTCCTCGACAGTAAACATAGGAATGCGAGTTACATTTGCTTCCATGATAATAATTTGTTTTGTAAGAAAAAGTTTTAAAACAACAAGTGTTGTATCCTTTGAAAAAGAATGAGATCTAGTTCAGTAACCAGTGCAGAAGGCTCAATGAACCAACCATTCTGATACTACTTGTAGGTCCCAAGGGGTGGTAAAGTAAAGTCTAGAAAGGAGGGTTGAATAGACTTTACTAACTTTTCGATTTAGTCCTTTAAACTCAGAGTTTTAACCACAAGTCAGCTGGGTCCTTGGTGGACAACTTAGCTTACCTACACAACAGAGTTAGTCACTCAACAGACTCGATTGAGCTATTGATAAGATAACTCAGCTGATTCAGTTAACTCTTTAAATATTCAGTAGACTTGGTTTTTACAGCGGAAGACTTTCACCCTTGTTTGAAATATGTTTTTTAACACTTGTTTTAAGCTTAGTTATTATCAGCTGTCATAACAAATTAAACAAACATCAAGATAGATATGCAAGAATAAAAGTGCTGAATGAAAAAGACACAAAGCAATTTTTATAGTGGTTCGAGGATGGGGTAATTCCTCTAATCCACTCTTATCAACCCCTAGAGGAATCCACTAATGTAACTGTGACTTTATTACAAAATGGTGACAGTCCAAGCTAGGCCTTGATCACACAGCTGGCTTTGCTAATGAGACTCAGTTTCTTCACAAAACAGCTGTCTTGCTACTTCAACTCCTTCTAACTCTTGGATTTGTTCACACAACCCTCCAACGAGTCCAAAGCTTCTAGTTCGAACTGGAACCTTACTACACCTCCTTAAACCTTGGAGTGTAGACCCCTTGTTCTTAAAACAAGTTTTTCCTCTTCAACAATTTGAAGTTGTCTTTCCTTCACTGAGTGTGTTGGATTGGTTTCCTTCGAGTTTAGGCTTGAGGATATGAATAGAATGCTTGAGAGATTTTTGCTCTTGCTTTGCTAGTTATTGTTTATTTCTTTGCTTGGATTTGTAACCTTCTCTCATAGTATTCCTCAACCTTTTATAGTGCTTGTTTGAAAAGTATATCCGTTGAAGAGATAGATGTCTTTTTCAAACTACACTTTGAGGTCGTTTGCTTGTCTTGTCTTGCAGCTTTGATGTAGACTGATCCTTGAATTTAATGCTCTGCAGCCTTTCCTTAAACTCTGCAGGTTTTCAGGTACATCTCATTGATTCCTTGATTTTTGCACTCTTTCAGCAAAACAACTTTAAGGTTGGCAGTCTGACATATGCCTAATTTCAGCAAACAATTGATTTTGCTTTGACAACGGATCTCTTCAGCTTTCTTTGATTTTTTCTGTTGCATAACCCCATTTGATAGTCAACTCCACTTATCTTGGAGTGACTAAGTTGTCAGTCTGCTGACTGAGACAACTTTTCTGTTACTTGACTGAGACTTGTCTTCACTTCTCAACTGCCACACAACTGATTCTTCATCTTGGTCTTCAGTCGACTCCTGTATTCTTCAACTTGGCTGCTACCACTCAGCTTATAGAACCCTATCTATTACAAGTTGATTTACAGTAGAATTGGGGTGCTAACTTCCTGATCAAGGTTTTATATGGTATCATCAAAATCTATTACATAAATTTTCCCAACACTAACCATATTTCACCTACTAAGAAGTTTAATTTTAATTTTGCAAATTTTATTTCAGGATTAACACGAGTGACATTTACTAGATATATAAAATCATTTAACATAAAATTATATTATTTCATTTTGAAAATTTAATATTAATTAAATAAAAAAGATTTATTTGGATTACGTGCAACACACGTACACCTAACTAGTATATTTAAATTATAAATACCCTGTTAAGGTGTTACAAATACCTCATTGAAGTTTACATTTGCATAACAAATACCCCATGTTGATGTTGTAATTTGTAAAATAGAAACAAATATTAAGGCATTCAAGAAATTTAGTTTGCATTTGATTGGTCCCTCCGTCTTATACATTAATTTTGTGACAAAAAGTTAGAAAGAACAAATTTATAATAATTGACATATACATGTACATATTGTTTGATATCAAAGAAATTTGTTTTTGATTAATTTTAGGACTACAAATAGTATTATTTGGACGTACCTATTATGAGACTGATTTGGGAAACATCGAAGTGCTTTTGAGCTTTGAAATGATTTATGCATGTATTATGTAAGTCTTGCTTGCTTAAATGTTCTGCCTAATGAATACTAGGTCACTACATTTATTTTTCATGTGTCTGGTTTTTTAAATTATTCCTTTTGTGATTCAGGTGTGGTTTACTTGATGACTTATCCATTCAAGGCTAAAAGTATGAGTATTGAATAATCGGAATCTAGTATTTCTATTCAATAATGTATGAATAGTTCTTTGATTTTGATTAAGTGGTTGTTGAATTCTTCAATGTTGTGTTAATTTTATTTCCCTATTTCTTGTGGTTACATTTATAAATAATTACTTTTTATACTTGAGTTTGTTGTGTGCCTTCTGCTTACACAAAAAAAAACAAGTTTGTTATGTCTTAGTTTAGAGCTGAGTCATTCATTACTCTGCCAAGAAACTTACTATCATATTTTGTTGAAGTTTGAGAACTGGAAGACTTTACATGATGTTATTCACGTGATGGAGACTTTCTTTCCCCGTATCTCCATTTGAACTATGAACCACCTTCTTTATTCTTTCAGAGAATTAGGAGAGATTGACACCATGATGAAGGTACTGTAGTTGGAATGCTTTGCATTCTCTGTTATGTTTGTATTCTTACAAGGGCATGTATTGAATAATGATTGCCATAATATGCTTGACATGTCTAGGTAATTGTGTTTTTGGAGATAAGTATGATCAGATTTAGGAATATATTTCAACGTGGCAAGTGACTGATTTTTTCCCTTACCATAAAATCTGTAATTGTTTCTGAATATAGTTGCATCAGGTGCATAAGTTAACTCAACTACCTACATAGTGTATTAAAGAATATTAGTTGTTGGGTATTGGAGGAAATGTATTGAGGTAGATTCCCAACCTGCTTTGGAATTTTTCTACTAGCTTCAATTTCTAATTGTGTTTGAACATCTTTGTCATTCGATACTCATGAAACACTTGTGCAAGTTGAATCAGTATTAACACACTGGTACAAACATCAAGAGAGCTGTAAACCCTTAAACTGAAGATTGTTTCTAGCGATGGTGATTTGTTGGTGAAACTATGTAAGAATTAACCAACCTCCTGAAATTTCATATGCTTCTCTTCTGCTCCTCTTCCGTTTTAATATTTTTTGAGTTATTATCATTTTTACTTTCTAGAATTTGAAAGAATTGAATCTGATCACATTCAACGTGGTGTTCAGAGGATGACAGAAGGAAATAAGAGACTCACGAGAAGAAAAAACTGAAGGAGAGGCCAAAATAAAAAGGATGTCCTCTGCCGGAAATCTGGATAAAATCTATTGGAATGAGAAATTTACATTCGATTTGCGAACATTTTAACCTCTCCATTTTATCATTTTTTTCGTTTGTATTTATTTGTTTCTGTGTCAGTTAGAATTTGTTCAAGTCAAGAATTTCTCTCACTATAATGTAGTCAATTCTTTGAATGTATAAAACAAACATAATAAATGATTCATTTTTGGGGGATCTAGGGATGACAAAATCCCCGCGGGGAACCATCCCCATTGGTACCCGAGCAATATGGGACGGAGAATCCCCGATTAATCTGGGGATGAGATGGGGATGGTATTTCTCCGCTTCTCTAAAATCGGGGATGGGACGGGGATGATATTTATATCCTTCGTCACATCCCCGATCACATTTCCGTCCCCGTTTAGATAAAATGGGGATTCCCGTCCTCATCCACATTCCCCAAATATATATATCTTATTTATTTATTATTATATTAAATCAATTTATAATGTTTTATATTATTAATTTTAAAAACTAAACTCTTAAGTTTTTTTATCTCCAAAAAAAACTCTTAAAGTATTTATAATTTTAATTGTTCTTATTATTTCTTTTATGTATTGGTTTATGTTATTTTATATATTTTAAGTAATTTATATTATAGGTTTTATAATTAAAAATATAAAATAGAGACCCAGATTCCCTGCGAGGACCCTGTTCCCCGAATGGTGATTCCTCATTCCCGTCCCAGATACCCAAAGTGGTAAATGGTGCAGGGATGGTATTTGGGATGGGATTCGGGGATGGGGATGGTATCTTCATTACCAACCCCATCCCCGTCCTCCATCCGTAGGGGGATCGCAGGAAGAATTTTCCAACTTCAACTTCAGATAGAGGACTAATTTTTTGGAATACTTCATTTAATATTGCATTACTTTATGAGATGATTAACATCTGTACCATTTACTTGACAACAAATTGTAATGAAGATAGTATTAAATATGCAAGTTTTAGAAATTATAAATTATGAATAGGCTTGCAGGTTCTTTTTATTTTTAATCTTGGAAATTAATCTTGTTGTATTTGATTGACTGATTTCTTTCTTTGCAGGTTCTTTTTTAATTTTTTAGTTTTAATATTACAATTGTAGTTGATTTTTTTCTTTTAATATCTCTGCTCTTGCTTAAATCCTGAATGGATAATGCGTGCTCTAATAAGATTTAGTTTTCCTACTTCGTTCAAATGCTTTTCTGATTTCAATACTAAGCCTCATCAATTTGTTTTAAGCTAGCACCATTGCTGTTATATTACATTTGCTTAAAAAGTGATTAGCTCTTTAAAAGCTTCAAATATGACTCATGGGCATTATTGGGTTGCTAGCGGAATTATATATTTCCCTTTCAAAGAGATTGTTGGATTTCTAATTCTGTTTTTTTAACATTGTTATGGATCTTGACTATTTTTACTTTGAAACGACTTTAGGCATTATGGAACTTGTTGAGCTTAGTTTAGTTATCACAATATACTAACAATTATGATAGAAGGGAATGAAGCAATTTGAGTTCACTTGAACTTTATGCAGTGAGGTAGTATGAACTGGCATTATTATCTCTCTTTTTGCAGGTATATGACTTATCAATACTTATTTAATTAAATGTCTTCTTTGCTTTGTGATGTATAATAGGATATTATTTCTTTTAGGAAGAACATTATTTGGTTGAATCAAAACATTTTTGTTATATGAAAAATATACTTAGTAGCGTATCAAGTTATTTCATTTAATGTAAGTAATGTCTTATATACTTAATGATAAATGTGTAATCTCAATCATGGGCATAGCTAGGATCTACGGTCAGTGCGGTCAGGATTTTTTTCGTTTTGGTGGGATGATTGTCGGGCCAAAATTTTTCGAAAATAGAAAATGAAAAAGACAAACCTAAAGACCGATACATTGCAACAATGTTTTATGGGTTATCATAATCTCCAATTCCGACTTCTCTGGAATGAATTTTTTGGAGAAGTGATTTATCCAAAAGTTCATTCTAAATTGATCACTAAACAACTATTAATAGATTTTTAGATCCAAAAATTCATTTTAAAAGTGCTTCCAAAAACACTATTCATTATCAAGTTCGGAACATATCTCTTTCTATATAACAAACAAGGCAATCATTCATCCACTCATATACCTTAATTGGGCCAGATAATTCTTTATTTTTTGGGTCAAGAAGGTTTAATGGCCTTTTAATTTTTAGCTCAATTTTTTAATATGAACTAGACCTTCGATTGAATTTTCAGTGCGGTCCAAATCAAATTTAATAGGATCACTCCGATTTTGAGTGCGGTCCGCCGACCACACTCTTCCTAAGGTGGCTATGCCACTGATCTTAATGTGGAAACTTCCATAGACTTGTGTTGGCTTCGGAAAGTCATCATAAATTTCGTCTCGGCTGCCAACTTCCTAGGTGGTATATCTTGCTTAATAGACTTAAATATATTATTCATTTTTAGAACAAACGATTATGTCATTTAGGTAATATCATTAGCTGAACTTGAAATATCGTTCTTCAGGGTCTCCAGAGTTCTCGGATGTATTGCTCTTGTTTAAGTTAATTTCCCGACTTACAGTGCAGATTCAATTTTTGATGATTACTTGGAGTACATGTTGCTTCAGTTCCCAACTAATGTTACGGGGTGGATATGTCATGCATTGACACCACCCGAATTTATCGTTATGATTGAAATAAAAATATTACAATGAAATTATCAAAATCAAAATAATTTTATTCTAACAAACTCTCCCTTTTGATTGCGAGTCCACTCTACTTAGTTGTGAACCTAAAGGGTCACACACAAAAGACGAGATGGAACTTTTCAAATCTTGGATTGATTCAAATAGTTGAATCCGTTTAATTAATAGAAATTAATTAAATGGGTTTTAATTTAATTCACTTGATGTATTAAATATTTAATTAAATAACAAATTATTTAATTGAACTTGATAAATGTTAGAAAACCCAAGTTGGAGTGAAATAATTAATTAATACGGTTAATTACTTATAATAAATCTAAATTAATTTAATAGTTAAATTAATTTAGTCAATTAAATAATTGGATTACTTAATTGGGTTTGATGGAATTAATTGGTGGGGATCAATAAAATGAAATGGGCCTAGTTAATTAATTGGAGAATTAACTAATGGACCTTTAATTAAAATTAAATAGCAAAAACTCAGGAAAGACCGTCTTACGGGTCAGATCCTATAAGACGGATCCCCATTGACCCGCATGACCCGACCCGCACAGTCCTTTTTTTTTTTAATTCAACTTGCCTTCTCAGATACGCTACCTAGACCCTACCCATTACCCAGCCTACCCCACGTTCCCTACCCCACGTTCCAAAGCAGTTCCTTCTTCGCGCCGCTTCTTCCTGTTTTTTTTCTTCCGCTCCTTCAAATTTCTTGCTTTCAATTCGAGTTCTTTTTCTCAGTTTTCTGGAGTTCTAACCTTGCGCTGTTGCTCCGAGATAACAACTGGTAAGTACATTTTTATTTTTCTCCATTTTTTTCGTTTTTGTTCGATTCTAGGGTTTCGATTTTGTTCGATTTTTTGTTTTTTTTTAGAATGGCATTGCGTTTGTGTTTGTCCTCAACGGTGTATATAGTGTTTGGCCGTTGCTTTGAAGCTTCCAAGTTTGCAGCTATTTCATTTGTATTTGTTTCGCAAGTTTTCTATATTTGTTTCGAAAATCATAAATTGTAGAGGAGATTTTCTGCTTCCTATGTGCTCTGATGGTAGTTTGTGTAGTTCTGTTGGCAGTTTTACGATTCCTTCATTTTTTTTCTATACTGGAAATGTAGGTTATTTTAGAGAAATTTGGCTATGTTCCTGTCTATTTTGAATTCATGTCTCAGTGTGTTTTTTACCACTAAGAAAATTTGCTTATGTCTTTGTTTATTTCAATTCATGGCTCGGTGTGTTTTTTATACATTGCTCAGTGTGTCTTTTATAGCCTTAATATATAAGTATATGCATCTTGGAAGAATCATATTTAATGCTTACTCGTATCATAAATTGAATTTAATGTACCATTTGTAGATTTAATATATTGCGCCCATTGCTCATGTCTTTTTTTATGGCATGAATCATAAGTATATGCATCTTGGAAGTATCATATTTAATGCTTACTAGTATCATAAATTGGATATAATGTATCATTTCTAGATTTACTACATTGCAGCCCCATGGTTGTCTTGTGTTTTCGTCAAATTTCATGGTTTTACTGAGTTTTTACATTTATTTGTAGGTTTACATTACAGTTGAAGATGGTACGACAGAAGATATTGATAACAAGGAGAGGTAGGGGGAGGGGTAGGGGAAGGGGTATGGTGGACCCCCAAGATGATGATATAAAGGATGAAATAAAGGAATCTCCGATTATTGATAATCCGGTATAAAAGTCAGTCTTTGAGGCGTCGACGAGTCAAGTCGTAGGTGGAATGTCGGCTAATGAAGCTCTTGTTAAAGAAAGCTCTGATTCGATTGAATGAAAGGACCCCCTCAAAAACTCGTGATGATACGATATTGAAGGGACCCCTGCTTTGAAACACCCACGATATATTATATTAATGAAGGAAGCCCCTGCTGGAACGTCGAAAAATGAAACTTCGACGCAGGGAAAAGTTGATGAGGAAGAAATAATTCTGGATAAGGGTGTTGGTGATGTATCTAAGAGACGATTGAGTAAGGATCTTTGGACAAAAAAAAATCACCGCGAAAAAAAAATGAGCAAAGGTTGGTGACAAAAAGTTGCTAGCAAAAATCCTCGAAAGAAAGAAAAGCTATCCGACGACGATACGAACATGTCAGTGTAGTTGAAAGTACTAGTTTTTGATTTCAAAGTATCAGTCTATGCTATATATATATCTCTTATGTAAAGTACGTGTATTTTAATCATTTAAATAAATCAGTGTTTTATATGCTAGAAGTATCATTTTGAGTAGTATCTAAAACTTATTTAAAAGTATCAGATATTTTTGAATCATTTAAATAAATCAGTGTTTTAAATGCTACAAGTATCATTTTGAGTAGTATCTAAAATGTATTTAAAAGTATCAGATATTTATTCAAAAGTACCATTTTGTTATCTAAATAGTATCATATTTCATACATGAAAGTTTCACAAAACAATATATGTGATTGTATTAATTATATATTATTTATTTTTTGCAGCGACTTTCTTACCCAATGTAGACCTAAGGGTTTATTTGATGTTGTGAAGTCTTTGACTGATAGTCAAATAGAGGATGTGAAGAATATTGGGTTTGGTGGGTTACTGAACCTTAATGTTCATCATTTACCTGCTCAAATGATTCCGTGGCTGGTTCAAAGGTTTAATGGGAAGAGTCGGTGGTTAGTACTGATGAGAGGACGAGGTTTGTCATTACTGCCGACGACATTTGTGATGTTTTCATGCTACCGAGGACTGACCGGGAAGTTTTAGTTTTCAAACGGAATGATAGTTTAGATCCAATTGTTGAATTTAAGAAAAAAGTTGGTATTGATGGGACTTCTAGTGTTGGCACTTTGAAGTCCAAGTTGATGGGTGAATTTAAACAAGGAGGTGATGACTTTAAACGAATGTTTGTTTTGTATAGTTTATCTACTTTGTTGACCCCGATCGCAAATAGGATCGTTGATGTCTCGTGCTTTAAGTAGCTGTTGGATGTGGATGCCATTTCACATTTTGATTGGTGTTCACTTGTGTTGGAAAGACTTGGAAGGGCGGTTGATAATTTTAACAAGAAATCAACCACCCATATAAGTGGATGTATTCTGGCGCTGCAGATGATATATTTGCATCGTCTTAAATGGCAAGGAGTTGCTGAACCATTTGATCTCCCTCTCATTCAGCACTGGACGACGCAACGCATTAGAAAGCGCGTGAAAGAAGAGAGGAGTGCTGGAGAGTTTGGCCAGGGGGAGTGGGTGGAGGATGTTTTTCGTATTTCTAGGAAAACAAAGCCTGTTGTTGAAGAGAAAATAAACAGTTCGACCGATGGAGGTAAAGATGAGAGGGGAAAGGCGGGTAAAGAACATGTTGAGAAGGAAAAATCTGAGAATTTTGATGAATCTTCAAGAATCATCAAGTTTGATGATGAGATTGAGAAAATCGCTAAAAATGTAAGTTAAATGTAACATTTACATCCGTCCTAAAGTAATAATCCTGAAAAAATATCCTTTTTTTTTGATGAAAACGTATCCTTTTTTGATGAAAACGTATCCTTTTTTGATGAAAAAGTATTACAACATTTGCAGGGGGTGCACAAAGCCTGTTTGTTGTTGAAAAGGGACATGGAAGTCATAAGCCATGTCCATATGGAGAGACTTCGATCTGAAATGCAGCGGGAACAGGCAAATACTTCTTCATCACCTGATGATGAGTTCTTCTCAAGTGCAAAACTTCACGAGTATATCGATGAAGTTGTGAAGAATTTTCAGAAGATGAAAGAACGTAATGAGCCCACGCATAATGAGCCGATGCCTAGTTTTGACCTTTTAACCCCTGATACAGAGTCACCCGTTGTTGAAGAACAACCTACCTACGAAGCGAATATTGATGATGACGTAATCCAAGGAATGGATGATAGTCAAATTGATGAAGTAATTCAAGGTCAGGTTAAACATGCAGAGCAAGTTGTAGGCAGTTCAGGTACTATATATAAAGTATTAGTTAAATTCAAAAAGTATCTTTTTTGTTTGAATAAGTATCTCTTTCATTATAATAAGTATCTATTTTTTTAGAGAAAAGTATCAGTTTTTTTCAAATAAGTATCTGTTTTCTTTGAATAAGTGTCATTTTATTTGATAAATTATATATATGATGTGTTCTATCAAACAGGTGGTTCTTGGCCTATAAACGAAAAGAGCTCTTTTCGTTCTGAATTTATGAAGAAGAATAATCGTTATTTGGTTGGAATGACCCGGAAAGAGAGAGACATTGTTGATTTCTGTTTTTTTCCACATAGTCCTAAAATAGAGTAAGTAACATTGAGACTTATTAGATATCCCCTTTTTGATGAGAAATGTCATGTTGATTATTTTTATTGTTTTTACTCAGTTCAAATGTGTTTGCAAATCTTTGGAGAGTTTTTGTTCCCTTTAAGGATGGGATTGATTCATTTGAATGACTCGAGCTTGATTTATGTTAATGTGATTGACATATGGTCATCATCTTAAACAAAAAGCGATTGGGCCCAACGATCCAAAACACTTTTATTTCAACACTCAACACTCTGTAAGTAGTATCTATTTTTTTATTTTTATGTCGGTCAGTTTTTTTTATTTTTTATTTTTTGCCGAACAGCTATATCTTGTTGATCATTTCCAAGGAAAAAATTGTGCTAGAGATCTCAGAGGTTGTTGGAGGGTGTTCATGATGTTGTTGAACAAACCCAATCTGAATGAAGTGGATCGTGTAAGAATAACTTTAGTTTTTTATTTGAAAAATATCTCTTTATTTGTGAAAAGTATCTCTATATGTATGAAAAGTGTCTCTTTTTCCTTTAAGGTATTAAAAGCTGTAATGATGAAGTATTTGTTTTTGTAAATATGTAGATATTTGTTCCATATTGTTACGAAAATCACTTTGTTGCTGTGGTGATTAATTTTGTTGAGAAGAAAATTCAATACCTCGACAATCTGGTGCACAATGAAGCTATTGTTGATGAATATTATGGGCTTGCGACTTTGGTGGTAAAGTGTCATTATTATTATATATGAAGTTTACTTGAATTGAGTTGTAATACATCTTGTTCTTTGACAACAAATCCAAATGGCTCTGTTTCTAGAAGAGGAAAATCACGCCAAAGCTCATGAAGTTGCGTCATATTCCTTTGAAAATGTTTCTTTTCCGTGGCAAAGAAATGACAGGAATATTGACTGTGGTGTGTTTCTAATGCACCACATGGAAAACTTTGTGGGTAATGTTTACTCAATTCGGATTTGTGCAAGGTATGAACATCGCTTTTAGAAAAATAATATGTAGTTTACAATTATTTTTATTTGTTTTGATATTATTTTTTTCTTTTTTTGTTTTGAAGCTCATTGAAAGACGCAAGCTAAGAGCCGAGTCTTGTGCAAGAATTATCATGTCGATCTCAACGAGTCAAGGTGCAAATGGAAAAGGATGTTCTTAAATTTATCAATGACTTCAAGGAACCCCTTAAGGAGCGCCCAAGAAACGTCCCGAAAAATGAAGAAATGAACCTATAGAATTTTAATCACAAACATCTTGATTCTAGTTTTTGTCCCATAGATTTGCAGTTGGGTTTTGCAAATGTTCTGAATTGTATTTCCTTTCGTCATTTTGAATGATTCTGCAGTTTATTTTGGCAATCAAAAGTTAATAGGATTTTATTTGTAGTTCAATATGGAAGATCTTTCATAAAGTATCATCTCGTAATGGAAAAAGTATCTGTTTTATTTAAAAAGTAACATAAATATGCAATTTTAGTCTTGCAAACAAACTTATTCGCACATGTGACACATTTGGAAATACATGAAAAACTAAAAAGTATCATGTATAATCTAGAAAATATCACTATTTATGTAAAAAGTAACATTTTTTAATGCAATATAAAATATGAAACCATAACATTTGATCTTGAAAGTATCATAGTTAGAATCAAAAGTATCACTAATTCGCACAACAGGTGACACATTTGGAAATACATGAAAAACTAAAAAGTATCATGTATAATCGAGAAAGTATCACTATTTATGTAAAAAGTAACATTTCTTTAATGCAATATAAAAGATGAAACCATAACATTTGATCTTGAAAGTATCATAGTTAGAATCAAAAGTATCACTAATTGCTTCAAAAGTACCAAAATTACAATTTGTAATCTTTAAAAAATTATCTAAAATAATCGAGCATTTGGAGTCTTGGAACCAAACTCCTTGGGTTGAGAACATCAATCACATCAACAGTTTTATTCTTGCTCTTTTCCAAACTACCCTTTATCCTTTTTCTTTTTTCCTTTCGTAATGTGATCCAAGTAGGATCTCGCAATTTATTAGATGTACTTGAAACAAATGAGATGATTCATCTTGGTCAAGAAAATTCGTATTCTTCAACGCAGAATAGCGAGAAAATCTCTGTTATACCCTTCTTCAATTATCCTTCTTGCCTCTTCATTTGCTTGGCATTTCAAAACAAGCTCGTAATATCTTCACGCCATTTCATGACGCCATGGAATGCACGTCACTAGGCTTCCTGGCTTCTCATTTCTATCACTTAAGTTATCCCACACCTTAGATTTTGCCATTCTTGTCCATCTTTTCGAGAATATATATTTCCGGTATCTCCATAATAGAATGAAGATGAAGTACACGCAATGAATGGTAACACAATATACCGCATTCTTCAAATTTCTTGCAAGTGCAGGTTATCATTATCCGCAAAGGATCAAACATGACACGATTTGTATCTCCATCTTCAGTATGAGAAGAAATGTTATAAACATTGAACACCTCATCTTCATGAACTAAAGTACAAGTAGTAGAAATTGAAGATATAAACTCTGCCTCAAAATCTTTGAACAATGTCAACGTGTATACCTCAGAAGCGTGCTTTAACATCCCAGTCAATGGTATGGTACTTGTTGGAATTGATCTTGATGACTTGAATTCATCATTTTGTTCTTTCATTCTCCAATTCTTCACTAGTTCTTTGAAAATACCAAAAAAATCTGTCAAGCTTGTCGTCTTCTTTGCATTGAAGCCCATTGCATTATTAGTACTTTCGCTCCTTTGTGAAGAAAGTATTCCGGCAAAAAAGAAGTCCTTACTTAAAGCTGTGCACCATTTGTCCTTTAGTTCATACAATCGTTTGAACCATGTGTGTTCCTCCAACCCGTATGTAGAAATCATGTTACTCCAACAAGTTTCAAACTCAAATTCGTCGTTATATCCTGATAAGCATTTCCTAAATGCATTCTTAAATGAATTGTTGCTCTTCAACTGTTCAAACCTGCTCACAGCATTTTGGTAAAGATGCCATTGGCATAATCTATGCTTTGTGCCAGGGAAAACCTACATGAAAGTAATTACATAGTTAAAGTAACACTTTTTCGCTTACAAGTATCCGTTTTAGGAAGTAAAGTATCATAATTTTTTAAACAGGCACAAACCAGAAACACAGATGTAAAAGATCACACAAAATGATTACAAAATAGAAGTCACAGTTTTACGCAAAATCTATTCTTCGTGCCAGGGAAAACCTACATGAAAGTAATGTCATAGTTAAAGTAACACTTTTTAGCTTACAAGTATCTGTTTTAGGAAGTAAAGTATCATAATGTTTTAAACAGGCACGGACTTAAACAAACAGATGTAAAGATCACACAAAATGATTACAAAATAGAAGTAATAGTTTTATGCTTTAAAGTATCTCAGATATTGAGTTAAAGTATCATACCTTTTCTATTGCATTAGAAATTGCCTGGTCTTGATCAGTGAAAATAGTGATTGGACACTTCCCTCCCATGGATTTCTTGAAAACCTCGAAAAGCCACTCAAATGATTCAGATTTTTCATTTGATAAGAATGCACAACCAAACATCACATTTTTCCAATGATTGTTGATGCCAACAAATGGAGCACAAATCAAATTGTATCTATTCGTACGATATGTAGTGTCAAATACTACTACATCTCCAAATATATCGTAATCTTCTCTCATCATTGAGTCTCTCCAAAAAACATTGCTTAATTTGGCCATATCGTCTAATTTAACTCTAAAAAAAAAGTCCTCCTCATCGGATTGTCGTTCATACAACATTTCAACTAATGTCTGTGCATCCCCACCTTCTATTTCTTTCAGTTTCAAACGATTTACAAAATTTAGATGATCTTTGATAGTGTGCCCAACACTTTCATCGCCACCCGCTTCATGTGCCATATACCTATAAGAATCTCATGGTCTCATTCCTAAGAAACCATATCTTCTATGACTTTGCCCTTTTCACTTGTAATTTTTCTTTCAGAGCGATGAAGGTGGCTCCACTCTTTCCTAGTAAGTGGATGATTGTGTTCTATAATATGACTCAAAACCTCATAAAGACCTTCTTCATTTAGTTTCACTCTCATTGTAGCATTATATCCTCGTACGTGTAATGAAAAAATTTTTCTTTTTTTTTCATTGTTGGAGTTTATTCTCGATTTCCGATCTCTTAAACCCCTCACAAGAGCAGACAAAGTATTTCTCCAGTACAACTCCATCAGATTGTGTCCTAGTTGTTGCTTTGCGGACACTAAATCCTAGTTTACGACTGTGATCGCAATACAATTTATGCATATCATCTACTGTCTTCCTTTTAATCCCAACTAGAGAACCAGATATATCAACAATGTCGTTCATGTATTCTGTGAACATTTCAATTAAACACAGTTCATGTTAAAATAGAAATGATACCTTTTTATTAAAATGTAATACTTTTGCATTAATATCTAATACCTGTCTCCACTGGTTCTGTACTATGTTCAGTAGTGTCCACATCATTTATATCTTCATCTCCAATGACTTCTATCTGTTCTTCATCACTAGAAACAACAACTACTGAATCCAATTTTTCACCTATAAGTAGGAAATAAATAAAAAAATAAGAGATGAATTTTTTTGAATATGTTAATATAAGCTCTTAAATTCCAAAATATTCTAGTATCTCTTTTCATTGCAAAAGTATTATATTGAAATTCAATAGTATCATTATTTGACTGATTAGTACCACCTTTACAGCAAAAGGTATGGATCATGCAACAAAAATTAGTGCATTACCTTCCTGAATGAGTAAATCATTTGCATCTTCATTCTCCATTGCAGAAGTTGTCTTTGTAATCAATATTTGTTGTTCAATGTAGTAATAAGTAACGCTTTTTGGTAGAACTTTTGTATGTATATAAAATCGAATTGGATTGGAGCTTCAAGAAGGTGAAAATTCCATAGAAAATCGAACTTTTGATTTTTGAAACTCAAAGAAGGTCGAACTTCAAAAGAATATGCAATTTTTGAACAGTTTTTACTTCTTTGTTAAAGAAATTACTGTTAAATTGCAAAACATTTACTGAAGATTTCGAGTTGGAGCAGCGGGGAGGATGAGACTAGTTTGAGCTGTGGGCGCGTCGACTAGGGCTTGAGTGCAGGGCGCGTCGACTAGGGCTGGGGCCCATTAGGGCTGGGGTGAATGTGTGGGCCGGCGTTGCGAATTGGGCTGGGGTACAGGTGTTTTGGGCCAGCGTATTCCTTAGATTTAGGATCCTATTGAATTGAGCCGAACAACGAATTGTTTTTTTAATTAAGCCGATCGATCGATCCGGTTGGATCAAATGAGTGAAGGCGGGCGGGCGGGTTCAGGATCCGTCTTACGGAATAGGATCCGTAAGACGATCCTACAAGAGACCATCTCAAATTAAATGGTCTAGCCCAATTTAATAAGTCCGTGTATGAGGGCCCATCAATCAATTGGATAATATAGAAGTTTCCTAATTGGATTAGAAAATTAACCTATAGAAGAGTTAGACTCCTACCATAACTTGTATTACTTTGTTGGCAAGAAAAAGAGTTTTTAAGTTGGAATAAGATTCCAATTAAACCCTAAATTACCAACTATAAATACAAGAGCTTGGGAACAATTTTGGACACACAATATCAATCATAAAGAACATCCAAGTGCTGCTGCTCTCTCCCAAGTCTTATTTTTCTTCTACATCAATCCATAAACACTCCATACAACAAGATTAGAAGATCAAGTAGGATTGCTAGCGAGATTCTACTTGAAGGTTTCATCCTTTCGTTTGGACTATCTTTGGAGGGAAGACACTTGGATTCCTGAGGCGAGCCCATTTGTACGATCGTGGAGTTGAAGACAGATTGCGATGATTCACCCTACTGTTAGGAATTTGGATTCCTTCTAACTTGTGCTACGTGAGAAAAGTAGTTTTCGCAAAAGGTATGATTTCGCAACTTTGATTTATTAAAGGGTAAATCAAATGCCATCCGAAAATTCGCACTAAATACCGGGATTATATATAAATTGTTATATGTATGTTTACTTTTACATAACTTTTTAATTTCCGCTGCGTTTGCCCATCCCTAATTCGCGAAACCCAATAGAGGTATCAGAGCCTAGGTTGCGCATTTTCGAATTACTTATGCTTGATTATACATTGATTGTTTATTTTGAATGATTCTGTGTGTGATAAAATCATTTTTATACAATTCAATATTCTGGATAAGTTGTTAAAAAAATATTTTTTGGAAAAACATAATTACGTGAAAGTCGTAAAATCGAATTGTTTGTGAAACGAGGTCGAAACACTTTTGTTGTCCACACGTTCATGCTATCGTTTAATTTGTTCTTCATCATGCGTACTGCATTCGGCTTATTCACTTTTATTTCTTAAGTGAAGCATACCATTGGTTAATTCATTTGTATCGAAAAGTTTTCAATTGACCATTTGGTCAGATTTTATATTTTAAAAAAAGTAATATTTTTCACTTGTTTGTAAAAAGACCACTAACCTTTGGTAAGTTTATACATATACAAAAGGTTATCATATATATGGCATTGATATATATATATATATATATATAATATTTGTAACTCTTACAAATAATGTTTTGATTTATTCAATTTTTAAATTATAGTTTTATGAATTATCAAAATTTAATTTATCCTAAATTGAATTGATACACAAACTCGAGCAATGTGTGCATGCTTATTTTGTATTTCATGTGATGAATAGATTAAGCATCTTAGGGATGATCCCTAGACCGTTTATTTTGCTATGTATGGTTTAAATATGGTATTTACTTTTGGGTGAAGCCTGTCTCTTATTCTCCATTTGTTTTGTTCTGGATGTAAAATTTTATCTCACTCCTATGTACCTCCCCTTGGGTTTAATTCCAAGGTTTCTTATTATTTGTAAATGTAATGTGAGTAGAATTAGTTGGTGAAGTTTTCTTTTGTTGGACAATAAGAAGGAGCAAAAACAATCAATTACAAGGAAAAGAAGGCCCATAAATGTATGGGTGATATATTCATGTAATAGGTATGATCTATTTGTCATCCTTAATTATTACCCAAGATTGACCTTTAGATCCACTTTGGCTCGAGTGGATCACATAGGAAAGGCCCATAATCATCCATGTTATCTATGTATGGTAGATGCATTCGTAGGTTTATTTAATGCTTTCCTTATGATTATGCTTGCAATCTTAGGAATGTATGTCATTAAATAGACAAGATAAAATTGATGAGGTCTTGGTAATTAAAAATTAACCCACATTCAAATTGTTTGAATTAAAGAAATTTTAAATTGATTTTTCTCAAAAGAGTTTGGGGTAAAATAATTTTTAAATTATATATGTGAATGAACATAATTGAGTTGGAACTCAATAGCCCAAGTCTTTAATCAAAATAAATCGACATGTGAAACACTGTCCATTTTAGCTCATTGGTCATGAGTCGTGGGATGTTCTAAGTAAAGGTAATAGTGTGACAATTACACGTATAGAGATACACATGGCGATTAACAATTAAGGGAGTTGGCCACGAGTCGTGGGACTATCCTTAGTTGTTTTTCAACATGATGTTTGATTGGTTGCATTTGACACCAAGTACCATATTGGCTCATATTATTGGGCATGTGGGAAAAGGTGAGACAAAATAATTTTGAAAGTTGCATGGAGATGTAATTGCTAAAGGGTTGGCTATATTTTAATTTTATTATATGGGCTCATATTATTGGGGTATATAATAAAATTAGTTGGACTTCAAAACCCACTAGGAAATTGGATTTCTCGAATTGCTATCATGAGGGTGATGGGATTTGAATAAAATAGTGGGATACATTTATAATTTAATACCTTATTATAAATGAATAAATTGTTGAATGCAAGCTTATATTTTCTGCTTCAAACTTTGTAGATATACAAATGGCTACATATCCACTCGCTACTATATTTGATACCAATAGACTCACTGGTCCCAATTTTGTCGATTGGCTAAGGAAACTTCGAATAGTTCTCCAATTCAAGGGTCGAGAATATGTTCTTGATAGAGCACACCACCCGTGCACCCCGTATAAGGTTGATTGAAGCCGCAGATGGCGCACGGGTAGCCATGCATGGGCGCACCACCCGTGCGCCCTACAGAGAGTCGGGGTATTCCAAAGAGGTGGCGCACGGGTAACCCGTGCATGGGCGCACCACCCGTGCGTCTGCGCTGAATCCCATAACTGCAGACATTAAGCCCTAAACATGATGGGGGGAGTATAAAAAGGCTTTTTGGGGGGCGCACACAAGGGGAATTCTGGCATTTTTGGGATCTACAACACAAGACAAGAGTCAACTCTTGGAAGGAGACATCAAGGAGATAATCGGGTTGCATCGGAGCTTGAAGAACGGAGATACATCGAGAGATTGTCGACGTTCCTAAGTTTTCTTGCTTCTCTTTTAGTTTCACTCTTTTAGTTTCATTTGTAATGACTTTGAACACTTTGTGTGTAAGTTGTTTAATCATGTGTAGCTAAACTCTTGTGATTTCCGGGTTTTGGAAGTAGATTAATGAACTCTTGTTGAATGTTTTAATCTTAGTTGAAGTTATTGTCTTGAAGCCTATTTGAGTACTTTGAGCTTATTCTTGTTTTATCACTTGGCCAATGATTTAACTTGTTTGATATATTGATTCATAATTCGAGAGATGAGTTTCATTATTAGATCTTAAGTACTTGACACGAATATTTGCATGAATCGAGAGGTTTGCGAATATTGTGAGGACATTTGATCTTTGATGCTTTTGGGAGTTGTGTATCTTATGTCGAGTAGAGATGCTAGCATAGATATTTCAATCTACATTTTATATGCATCTCGAGAGGAGGATAAAATAGCTTTGTGATCGTCTTATAGGAATATTGATAATAACCTTGGCTTTGATTTAATCGGACAACAAGAGGATTATTAATCGAAACCTTAACTCGAAATTCATTTCATCATCTTGATACTTCTTTCATTTGTGTTATCTTATTTTCGTGTTTTAGTGATTTAAATTTTCTTAATCTCAAAACAACAACCATCAAATATTGATCGCCTAAATAAAAGTAAAACTATCTTGGCTCAATACTTAGCCTATTGATTTATTAGTCTCCGTGGATACGACCTTGCTACCCTATTCGATAATCTAACACCGTACACTTGCGGTGAAGCTAAAAATATAGGCGAACAAGTTTTTGGCGCCGCTGTCGACTAATACAATTTTTGGTGCTAATATTGCGATAGATAGAATTATTCTTAATTTAGACATTTTTCTTTATTATTTATTTTTTTTTTTGTGTGACTTGAATTCCACATTATTTGACTTGTTTCTTCTAGTTTGGTCCAGTATTGTATGAACACGCGCTCCAAGCGGGGACTTAATACCGCTCATACTGGGAAGTTGAGGCTTTCGCGAGGAGAATCGCTACCACTAGACGAAATGAAAGACAACACAATCCGATAATGGGGGATTTGAATGAGTTACCAATACCGCCAAACAATGGTGGAAACGAGTTACCGATACTGGGTTCAACAAAGAAGCCATTCGTGATTACTTTCGACCACAAACGAATCGTAATTACGGTGGTATTGCCCATATTCCCATCAATGCCAACAACTTCGAGCTCAAACCGCACTAATCAATATGGTGCAAATGTAAATCGGTTTGGGGTTTGCAATGAAGATCCTAACTCTCACCTTGCCCATTTTATCCAAATATGCAATACGATCAAGATGAACGGAGTCTCGGATGACGCCATAAGATTGCGCCTATTCCCATTCTCTTTACGGGATAAGGCGAGAAATTGGTTGGGTACTTTGACGCAAGGAAGTGTGAGCACTTGGGATGATTTGAGCCAAAAGTTTTTGTTTAAATTCTTTCCACCAAGCAAAACTTTGCACTCAAAAGTGAGATCACTCAATTCCGAACTTGACAATTTGACTCAGAGCCTTTGTACGAGGCTTGGGAAAGATTTAGGATTTGTTAAGAAGATGTCCACAACATACGCCTTTCCTGAGGATCAACAGATTATGTTTCTTTTACAATGGTCTAATGGGGCAAACGAGGGCCTTTGTTGATGCCGCAGCGGGGAGGAGCTTTGTTGGCAAGGTTTCCACAAGATGCCTTAAATCTTCTTGAGGAAATGGCCATGAACAGTTACCAATGGCCATCCGAAAGATCCAATGTACAACGAGTAGCCGAAATCTCGATTCGCCTATCAAAACATTGTCGGCACAAGTAGCGGCTTTGACAACTCAATTGAATGTATTTACGAAGGGGCCGTAGGAAGCGAGATACGAGCACGGTAGTGAAGCTCTTCTATATCCGATGGAAGAGGTAAGTTATGTGAATAACCTGAATTTCAACAATTTCCTAATAATTTAAACCCAACACACTACCATCCAGGGTTGAGAAATCATGAAATTTTTCCTATGCAAATACAAAGAATGTGTTACAACCTCCGCCGGATTTCATACTTCAAGTGGAGGCGGTAATGGGAAGGCAAATCGTCGTTGGAAGATGCACTCACCTCTTTCATAAATCAATCGAATGCTTTCATGAATGACACGAGGAGCCGCCTCGCTAAGCAAGACCTTCGGATGGATAAGTTGGAACAACAAGTGACAAGCTCAATAAAGAACTGAGACTCAAATGGGTCAATTGGCTACAATTGTGGGTGGTCAACATCAAAAGGGTCAATTTCCAAGTAATACTAAATGAATCCTAAGAACAATGCAAGGCGATTCGTTTACGCAAGTATTTTAATATGAGGGGCCTAAAGAAAAATCAGAATCAAACTTTCGGATGAAGCATCTAGGCCGAAAGCAAGAGACTCGTGATGAAGGATGATATTGAAGAAAATGGGAAAGAAGAGAACAAAGAGGCGGAACAAACAGGGGGTGAAAAGCTAAAATCATCATCTAGCTCGAATTTATCTAAGTCGCCTATATCTCTCCCTTTCCTCAAAGATTTCAAAAGAAAAAGCTTGATGATCAATTTGCCAAATTCCTTGATATATTTAAGAAATTGCACATTAACATTCCTTTTGCGACGCATTAGAACAGATGCTTGAACTATGCGAAATTTCTTAAAGATGTTATGTCAAAAAGCGGAAGATGACAAGCTATGAAACTGAATTTGACGGAAGAGTGTAGTGCAATTATCCAAAGGAAGCTACCACAAAATCAAATATCCGGGAGTTTCACTATCCTTGTGCTATTGGTGGTAATTTCTTTAATAAAGCGTTATGTGATTTGGGGGCAAGTATTAATTTGATGCCTTTGTCCATTTTCGTGAAACTTGGATTAGGCGACGTGAAACCTACTACGGTGACATTGCAACTTGCATCCGATCACTTACGTATCCAAGGGGAATTATTGAAGACGATCGGTAAAAGTTGATAAATTTATATTCCCCGTGGATTTCTTGGTTTTGGATATGGACGAAGATCGAGATGTTCCACCGATACTTGGACGCCCTTTCTTAGCAACGGGTAAAGCAGTTCTTAATAGATGTGCAAAAGGGGAGCTCACATTACGTGTTAATGATGAGCATGTTTTATTTTCTATATATAAGGCAATGAAATTTCATGATTCGGTAGAGAATTGTAATTTTTGGATATAGTTAGTTCATGCATTGAGGATTATGTTGATCATACATTGTCTACGATGATTTGGAATTTGGTCTAACCCACTCGTGCTCAATGTCGAGTGTTGTGCTTGATTTTGATAACCAAGATTTGTACGACTATGTTTGTGCCTTAGATCATATGCGGGAATTACCTAATAGCGCAAAGAGGCGAGAACGCAGCCGAAATAAGGAGCCAAACTTACAGAACACACCACCCATGCGTCCACGCACGGGTTGCCCGTCGTGATCTTTCAAGGACGGATGGGACTCTTCAAGAACGCACGGCCCGTGCGCCGGAGCATGGGCAGCCCGTGCGTGAGATCGAAATGACAACACCACCTCCGAACTCAAGCAATTACCTCGAACACCTCAAATATGCATTCCTAGGGACAAATAATGCAAATCCGTAATCGTTTCTTCTCTTCTCACTCCTACCCAACTTGATAAACTGTTAAGGGTTTTACGAAAACATAAGTCGGCACTAGGATGGTCTATAACGATTTAAAAGGCATAAGTCCATCCATTGTGATGCATAAAATTCGGATGGAAGATGTTTATAAACCATCAGTGCAAAACCAAAGACGACTAAACCCTATTATGCAAGATGTGGTTAGGAAGGAAGTGTTGAAATGCTTGGATGCCGGATCATTTATGCGATATCCGATAGTTCATGGGTGAGTCCGGTACAAGTGGTGCCAAAAAAGGGGGGGTAATAAAGTGGTGAAAAATGAAAATGAGGAACAAATTGCTACTAGAATTGTTACTGGGTGGCGAATATGTATTGATTATAGAAAACTTAATGATGCCACTCGAAAAGATCATTTCCCCTCCCCTTTATCGATATGATGTTGGATCGTCTTGCCAGGTTATGATTATTATTGCTTTTTAGATGGTTATTCCGGTACAATCAAATCATGATTGCGCCGGAAGACCAAGAGAAAACAACATTTACATATCCGTATGGCACATTTGCATTTAAATGCGTATGCCATTTGGTTTATGTAATGCGCCCGCCACTTTCCAACGTTGTATGATGGCTATATTTCACGATCTTATTGAAAAAGTTATGGAGGTGTTTATGGACGATTTCTCTGTGTTTCGGTGATTCTTTTGATAATTGTCTTCACAATCTTTCCTTAGTTTTGCAAAATGATGTGAAGAGACCAATCTAGTACTAAATTGGGAAAAGTGTCATTTTATGGTACGCGATGGCATTGTACTTGGTCATCGAGTCTCTTCTCGCAGTTTGGAAGTTGATCGGGCAAAGATTGTAGCAATTGAGAAGCTACCACCTCCCACAAACGAAAGCCATTCGAGCTTCTTGGCCATGCCGATTTTTACTGAAGGTTTATCCGTGACTTTTCTAAAATTTCTAAGCCTTTGAGCCAATTGCTAGAAAAAGATGTCTTTCATTTTTTCCAATGAATGTTTGCGGGCGTTCGAAATGTTGAAGACAAAGACATTAGTGACCGCACTTATACTCGTCGCCCCGCATTGGAGCCAACCATTTGAGCTAATGTGTGATGCAAGCGACTATCTTTGTTGGGGCTGTTCTTGGTCAAAAGAGGGAAAAATTGTTCCGATCCATCTACTATGCAAGTCGAACGTTGGGCGATTGCTCAACGAATTATACCACAACCGAGAAAAGAAATGTTGGCGATTGTTTTCGCATTCGATAAATTCCGATCTTACTTGATCGGGACGAAGACGATTGTGCATACTGACCATGCGGCTATCAAATACCTCTTTGACAAGAAGGATGCGAAACCGAGGTTGATTCGATGGATCTTATTGTTGCAAGAGTTTGACGTGGAAATCAAGGACCGAAAGGATGCGAACGTGGTAGCAGACCATCTGTCTCGATTAGAAAATCAAGAAGGAGCAAAAGGAGGTATGGGATTGATAAAAGAGGAGTTTCCTGATGAAAGATTACTCATGCTTGAGGCAAAGTTCCCATGGTATGCGGACTTTGTCAACTACTTGGCAATGGAGTTCTACCTCCTAAATATCACCGTATCAAAAGAAGAAATTCTTACATGATGTAAAGTTCTACATGTGGGATGACCCCTACTCTTTAAGAGGTGCGCGGACAAAATCATAAGGAGATGCGTGCCTCAAGAAGAATGGGAGGAGTCCTACAACAATGTGTCGCTCTTCACCATCCGCGGACATTTTGGCCCCACTCGCACCGCATCGAAGGTATTGCAAAGTGGGCTATATTGGCCACTTTATTTAATGATCGTTATTTGTTTGTGCAACAATGTGAGTGTCGGCGAATGGGAAACATTTCACGGAAGCACGAGATGCCAATGACCAATGTAATTGAAGTGGAGTTGTTCGATGTGTGGGGAATTGACTTTATGGGCCCATTTCCATCGTCTTGGGGTTATCAATATATTCTACTTTGTAGAGTATGTATCACGTTGGTAGAAGCAATTCCTTCCAAAACAAATGATGCTCGGTTGTAATGCGATTTCTTAAGAAAAACATCTTTACTAGATTCGACCCCAAGAGCTTTAATTAGTGATGGAGGGTCGCATTTTGTAAACAAATTGATGAGCAACTTGTTGGCAAAATATGGGGTCAAACATAAAATTGCATTGGCATATCATCCACAAGCCAACGGACAAGCGAAGTAGCTAACCGGAGATCAAACAAATCCTTGAAAAGACGGTAAAACATCAACCGAAAGGATTGGGCGTTAAAATTAGATGATGCTCGTGGGCATACCGGATCTGCATATAAGACACCGTTGGGCACATCTCCATATCAATTTGTCTTTGGAAAGTCGTGCCATTTGCCGGTAGAATTGGAGCACAAAGCATTTTGGGCGGTCAAGAAATCTGAATCTGGATTTTCGAAGCCGGTGAGGAAAGGTTGCTCCATTTGAATCGGATGGAAGAATTTCGGGATGAAGCATACGAAAATTCCCGAATTTACAAGGAAAGAACCAAGAGGTGGCATGATAAGATGATCAAGAAAAGAGAGTTTTTACCGGGAGAACCTTGGTGCTCTATACAATTCACGCCTTAAATTTTTCCCGGAAAACTCAAGTCTAAGTGGTCGGGGCCATTTGTGATAAAGAAAGTGTTGAATCCACCTGGGATTGTAGAATTGTTGACAAAAGAAGGCAAGACTTTCATGGTAAACGCCCAACGGATTAAGCACTATTTCCACCGAGGGAATCAAGAGGAGGTGACATCCACCACCTTGCGCGATCCGTAAGTTAACAAAACAAGCGTCAAGCTAAAGACGTTAAATATAGCGCTTGTTGGGAGGCAACCCAACGGTTTTTCGTGTGACTTTCCTTTTTGTGTGTGTTTAGTTTCATAGTTGTGTGATTTGAGTGATTTGATTTGTGTATTTCTTTTTATGAGTGTGATTTGTGTGTTTTTGTTTCATTTTTGTGTGTGTTTTTATTCGTGTATATCCCACTTTTTGTTATTGAAATTCTATTTTTCCCCTTAGGACACTATAATTTCATTCAAGTTTGGGGGGAGAGATAGTATTTTAATATATGAAAAGTGTGGATACAAAAAAAAAAAAAAAAAAAGGTTCATGCATTTTGTGTTTTCATATAGTTGCATTAAAGCATGCTAGGTTGCATTTGCATTAGAGCACGTTTATAGCTTTAGCATGTTTATTGTTTTCGTAGTAGTTAGAGAGTGAGTTGACCGGGCATGTTGCAACTTGCTATTTGTGTGTGTTGATTGAAAATTCATATTGTTGGGATTGGATGTTGGTAATGAGTTGATTGAGCCTTGAATAGATGACATTGAGCATGTTGATATGGAAAACTTGGTTTGATGCTTTGAATTACATAATGACAAGCCTGTGAGCTTTGAGCCTTTCTTGCTTGTATCTTGCGCGATCTTGTTGTGATTTGAGTGTATCGGTCATGTTGTTAGAATTCTAGAACTTGCTTGGGTATCTCTCAAGGCCACATGTTGTATGCGAATGTGAATGTGATTAAAGGCCATCTTTGCTAGCCTTTCAAGCCTTTTACCTACCTAAAGATGTTGAAATTCCTAGTTAGCCAAGTTGAGCCTATAGCCTATTTCTTTGATAACCACAAAATTTAACCCTTGATCTTAATATATCCATCACCTTAAACTCGAATGTATAGCGTTGAGTAAAGGAATGAATGAGGATGAATGAGTGGGAATTGAAAAGTAGGATAAGTGGGCATACTCATAAATATGCCTGGTAATGAAAAAAAATTTAAAAACGCCTATAAATGTAAAGACTAAGAATCGAACTCAAGTCTAATTAAAAAAACATGATACATTATCTCAATAAATGGATACTATACAAGTTTTACTTTAACTACATCATATTTATTTTTTATTTTTCATCTTGTTTTGTTCCTAGTTTGTAACTATATCAAGAAATCTGATACTTTATCTCAACAAACGGATACTTTTACTTATATAAGTGTTACTTTAACTATATCATATTTATTTTTTATTTTTTCTTCTTTCCTTCATTTTTAATTTGTCACTAAATTAAAAAACATGATACTTTAAATCACGAAGGAAAAATAAATAAGACAGAGCTAAAGTAACACTTTTATGAGTAAAAGTATCCATTTTTTGAGATAAAATATCATGTTTTTGTAAATAAATCACGAAGTATGAATTCAATACAGTGAAAAAAGAAAAATAAATATGACAAAGTTAAAAGTACCACTTTTATGAGTAAAAGTATCCATTTTTTGAGATAAAGTATCATGTTTTTTTAATACAGTCACATATTGAAAATTCAGTACATTGAAGAATCACAAATGTATCATATTTAACATCAAAAGTATCACTATTTCCAGCACAAATATTAGTTTTTCACTGCAAAAAGCATTAGTTATGAGACTAGAATGAGTACATAAAAAAATCTTGGTTTTTTAATATATAAGAATTAAAGTGTCAATGTTCATCTTAAAAGTATCATATTTCTTACAAAAGTATCACTATTTTCGAATAAAGTATTACCTTTTTTTAAGAGAATTTAAAATTTTAAAATTTCATTGTCCATCATAAAAGTATCATATTTAATATCAAATGTATCATTATTTCCAACACAAGTATCAGTTTTTCAATGTAAAAAACATTAGCTATGAGACTAGAATGAATACATCAAAAAATCTTATTTTTTGAATATATAAAAATTTAAGTATTAATGTTCACCTTAAAAGTATCATATTTATTACTCAAAAGTATCACTATTTTCGGATAAAGTCTCACTTGGTATTCAGAGAATTTAAATTTCTAAAATGAAGGGATGATAATGAAGCTTTATATACATGGTTATACTAAATATGCACAACAAGCACTAGTGGTCTAGCGGTAGAATAACACCTTGCCTTGGTATAGACTTGGGTTCAATTCTTAGTTGGTGCAAATTTGTTAACTTTTTGATTAAGTGTGCGACTGGGGCTGAGTCTCTTGGGTGGGCGGGCGATTGCGACTGGAGCTAGGTCTCTTGGGCGGGTTGGGCTGGGGCTGTTGGGCCCAACGTCTTAGATGCCAGTTTTTTTTTTAATTGACAGTTGTCAATGCGGGTTGGGGTTGGGGCGGGTCGCGGTAGGATCCGTCTTACGGGATAGGATCCGTAAGACGGTCTTATACAAGTTTTTGCCTTAAATTAAATGGGCATAGTTAATTAATTGGAGAATTAATTAATGGACCTTTAATTAAAATTAAATGGTCTAGCCCAATTTAATAAGCCCGCGTAGGAGGGCCCATTAAACAAAATTGGATAATGTAGAAGTTTTATAATTGATTAGGAAATTAACTTATAGAAGAGTTGACTCCTACCATAACTTGTATTACTTTGTTGGCAAGAAAAATGATTTCCAAGTTGGAATAGGATTCCAATTAAACCCTAAATTACCAACTATAAATACAAGAGTTTGGGAATAATTATGGACACACAATCTCATTCATAAAAAACGTCCAAGTGTCGCCCTCTTTTCCAAGTCTTATTTTTCTTATACACCAATCCATAAACACTCCATACATCAAGGTTAGAAGATCAAGTGGGATTGCTAGCGAGATTATATTTGAAGGTTTCATCCATTCGTGTGGACTATCTTTGGAGGGAAGACGCTTGGATTCCTGAGCCGAACCCGTTTGTGCGATCGTGGAGTTGAGGAAAGATTGCAAGGATTCACCCTGCTGGTAGGAATTTGAATTCGTCCTAACTCGTGCTACGTGAGAAAAGGAGTTTTCGCAAAAGGTATGATTTTGCAACTTTAATTTATTAAAAGGTAATTCAAAATGCCATCCGTAAATTCGCATTGAATACCGGGATTAGATATAAATTGTTATATGTATGTTACTTTTATGTAAATTTTTAATTTCCGCTGCATTTGCCCATCCCGGATTCGCGAAACCCAACATTCCCATCCGTTTTCTAACTATGATTCCCACTATTTTGTAAATGACTACTTGAAATCTTTGTGTTGCAGCCACACATTTTAAAATCTAAACGGAGAAGGACTCTATTTATACACATTATTGTCAAGTATGATCAAATAATTGTCATATATTAATCTACTCAAACTTTCATGCTTTGAAGAACTGAAAAATTCCATCCCACAGGTTGAAAACAATAATGGATCCAACTTACAACACACCACTGCTGCTCTCATATTAGTGTTAGTCCAAGTGGCTACGAAAATCAAGAGGGGGGTGAATAGATCTTACCAATTTTTTAGATTTTTCTTCTCTTTTTGAATAAATGGAAAACTTTGAATAATGCAAGAGATAGTAAGAAGAGTGAACACAATGATTTAAAGTGGTTCTACTCACCAAGAACTTAATCCACTACCACCTGGTATATCCGAATGGTTTTTAAAAAATATTATTAATCAATACCAAACAATTACAACTCAACTAGAAGAGCACCAAACTCTTCTTACACCAACAACTTTGAAGAGAACAAACTCTTCAACACCTAGTCTAATCAACCAAGTGTGTTCTCACGAAACGAACATTTAACAAGTAAGTCTTCTTTTGAATGATTTTGATCAATCAAGATTACACCTCAAATAAATGTATACATCTTTGAAAGTACAAGTCTAATCAAGAAAGAAAACCTAATAAACAAGACGTGAAAGTGTAGTACTTAGGCTATTACAACATGATGTGAAAGTGAGAGCTTAAGAAATTTGCTGAGATTTTCTTGTTATTTTGTAGAATTGTGTAGTATTGTTGTATTGATCCTCTAATATTCTTCATCTATTTATAGAAGAGCACCAAGATTTGAATTCCAACATAGGCTCCTCCAATTTGAATTTTATCTGCAAAAAAAAGATCACAAGATCCACAAATAATGTACAAAAATAATAAAGTGATAAAAGTCAAAATCTTGTCTGCTGCAACATTTAAAATCATCTGATCTTGACTAGGGCGACATGTCTCCATTTTGAAAATTTTGAATTTGAAACGGAGAAAGTGCAATCTTACAAAGTTTCTCTATAGGGGGACCGGTCGCCCTTGACAGCAACTTGTCGCCCTGCAGGGCGACCTGTGCCTGGGAAGAAAATATTCCAGACATTTTCTTCAGGTACTGTTAGGCGTGAAACATTCACCTAATCTACCGCAAGTGTCCGGTTGTCAAGTTTTAATATATTGTAATGAGTAGGGTTGTCGTATCCACAGGGAATGCGTGTATAAGTACCAAGTATAAATTACCTAACTATATTTGACTGATCAATAATAGGTCGATTTCTCAATTTATAAATAAAAACAACTAGATGTAACTAATTAAAATATAAACATCTAAATCTATGGGAGAATAAATTCTAGAGGTTTGATTCACCTAGTTTTCCCTTATGTTATCAATATAGTTTATCAATCACAATTTATCAATTTATAAGCCAAAGATTCCTACAATAATCATTTCATCTCTCAAGTGACAAATGATTCTAGATTTCAATTAAGATATCAATATCTCTATAGAGATCTCAAATTAAAATCTAAACATGATCCATGAATCTCATAAAATGGCTTCAAAGGGTTCATAAATCTCTCAATTATATGAAATCCTAGGTTATGATATTCCAAGGTCATGTATTCAATTACCTTTCTCAAGTGTGAAATCAAATAAACCCAATAATCTAAATTATTGATCAAATAATTTAGAAGCAGTTAATCCAAATAGCACAAATAAATTGAAGCATATAGATTGATAAACCACAATCTTAAAACATAAGTTCAAACTTCGGTTACATCAATCCTCTAGAATTATAGAGTTTAGCTCATGATAAAAATACAAATATCCATAACAAAATGAGAATACATCTCAAATGATATACAAGAAACAACAAAGAAGGAATTAAAGAGATTAAAGAAGAATCTTATCTATTTCTAGATGATAGATTCCTTCCATCTTCTTCCCCAACTCTTTCCTTGTGTCTTGGTGGTGTTTGTTTTCATCCTCAGGTGTTCTCCAACCCCAGTTTCACGTCCCAATGTGTCTATTTATAATACCCCATGGTTTGTTTTAGATCTAAAAATGAAGTTTTCTTGTTTTACCCGCCCAGGGGCGCTGCGCTAAGAAACGGGCGCTGCAGCGCCAACCTAAAAAGTCCACTGCCCAGTTTTAGGGTAGCGCGCTGCAGCGCCATCCAAACATCTGATTTTGCTTATGGAGTCTTCATAAGAGTTGTAGCCCTATCTCTTAGCATTTCGTAGCCACTTGAATCAGCTCAATATCAATTTTGTAGAGAAAGTTATGATCAAAATACTAAACTCTGCAGTGTTAGAAATTCCTGACGCATTTGGACGTTTCTTGAGGTCAATCCCCTTGTTGTTAGATCATCCATGATTCTTCTTACACACGACTCATTACTATGACTCTAGACTCAATATAATTTGCCCTCAACATGGCTTTGGCCACTCAAATGACTTGAATCAACGGACATTAACACCTAACCTATGAGATATAACAAAAACGACTCAAACTACTCAAAAACAACACAAAACTCTATTCTAGGAAGCTCAAATCAATGGTATAAAACCAATTGAACAGGTACTGGTCGCCTATAAGGAGACCGGTCATCTATAATGGAGACCGGTCACCTTGAGAAAGGGTTTTTCAAAGAAGATTATTCGATCAAACATCTTCAGGCACCGGTCACCGTCAAGGGCGATCGGTCGCTGTCAATTAATTTCTATTTTTGAATTTTGATAACTTTATTAAAATGGAATCCGAATTTGTCAGCACCCGAATTTATCGTATTGGTTGAAGTAAAACTATTACGGTGAAATCATCAAAATCAAAGTAATTTTATTCTAACAAACTCCCCCTTTTGATGATTTCAACCCAAAATAATTTTGATAGGGTTTTGGTGAAAATATATGAAATAACTTTTGCAAGAGTTTGAAGAAGCTCCCCTATCAATATGAACTCCTCATGTCAAAATAAACAATTGTTTGCAGTGACAAGAACTTATCCTTTTATCAAGTTTTCATTTATTGTTCATTTAAAATGCAACAAGAATGTAAAGCTATCATTATATTAAGCTTAAAATAGCTTTTGACAAAACATTTGAACAAGAATGATCGTGACATCTAAAGGAAATGCCATACTTCCAAGCTTAATTATCTCTTTTTCAAAATCACTTTTATCAAAAAGCAATGCTTGAGCACAATAGCTCTTTTTCAAAAAAATACTTTTATCAAGAACCAATGCTTGAGCACAATAGGCTCTTTTTCAAAGATCACTTTTATCAAGAAAAGTAATAAGTACTAAGTTCTAATCATCATTCTAATAAGTTATAAAAAGCTTAACAACTATAACATGCCAAAAGATAAGTATCTATAAGAGCTTTTTGCCAAAAATTAACCGCTTTCATCAATAAGCACTTTTTACCAATAGATATTTGCCAAATATATCACAAAGCATTTATTACCAATAGCCACTGTTTACCAATAAGTGTTTTTTTGCCAACAACACCAAATAGCCAAATCAGGGGCGAATCTAGAATTTTTTTATTGGGGGCACAAAACAAGTCAAAAACCTTTATGAGATAGTCACACCGTTCGACAAAAAAAGTAATTACATTTATGTGTAAAAATAATATTTTTCGGGTAAAAATATATTTTTTGGATAAAAAGTAATACTTTTGTCTCAACATACTTTTTAGTTGTTTATATAATATATTATTTTTTACACAAAAATATTGATTTTTACATTAAGAGTACTATTAATTGTTTCCATAACACTGTGCGACCCTCTCACAAGACTTACTCACGAAACAAATACAATAATAAATTACATCAAATATAAAATTGGTACAATTATAAACTACAAAACAATTAATGGGACACACTTTGTCATTTCTAATCTTTTTTTTAAAGGTTGTTTTTTTAACCTAATTAATAATTTTAAAAAAATAAACAAAAAAATAAAAATAAAATTGTTATGGGGGCATGTGCCCCCATAAGGGGGGCTCTGCATCTGTCATTGAGCCAAATAATCGCTTATGCTTATTATACAACAAATTCACATAGCTAGCAATGTTTCTAGCCATTTCTCCCCTTTTGAAATCATCAAAAAATTCATTAACCATCACAAAAATAGTGAATCAAAGTAAATTACGTGGCAATATATAGAAAGTCATAACATAAGTTTGAAGTTAAGAAACAAAATGTGATAAAAAATTACATAGTGAAAATGGGGAGGGAATCGAAAACATCTAATCCTCATCCGAAGAGAAACAAGTTGTAGGTAGAAGCTTCTTGATGAATTTCTTGAGCTTTTTCATTTTACCTTCATTTTTGTATTTTTCCTCTTGAATTCTTCAAGTTCCCTCCTCAAGGAAACAATGTCTCAATGAGTATCTGTCTCAAGTCATTCCATTCTTTCATTTAGAGGTGGGTCACTGTGATCACTATCATTCCTCTCTTCGTCATCTTCATTACCATCACCATCCTCATCCTCGCTCTTATTTTCACCTCCTTCGTCACCGGCATCATCTCCTCCACCTATCTAGTCTTCTATTTCTAGATCATCAAAGAAGTCATTAGGAGGATTTAGGGCTTGAGATGTGGAGACTCGCCCTCTAGCTGACTTAGCCAGCTTTGACCATAGTTTGGCGCATACAGAGCATTTTTTGGATGTTATCAACATCATAATCCACGATACATAACTCCAAATTGATCTCAGTTATCGGGAAATTAAAAAGTACAAGAAGTTTGCATATGATATTTCTCAAGGTGAATTATTTGGAGTTAAGAGTGATAGAATCAATCAAGCAATGGATAAACACGGCTCCGTAATTGACTAACTCCCCTCTCAAAATCTTATAAGTCAAGAAGTAGTCCAAGTTTCTTGGGAGTTTCACTTCTTTGCCACAAACACAATACAACACACCATAGAAATAATACGAATCTCTTCGAGCATTGATTGTGTTGTAAAATCCGGCCACAACCCCAATCCGATTTCCACTTCCTCCAAAGTAACGCCCATTCTACGACTATCCCACTTACACAAGCAAAATAGTCAACACCAGTATCATTTAATCCAAGTAATCGACAATTTCTTAGGTAGTCAACCAAAAGTGTCGACCCAAAACAAATGAGTTAATATCAATCGGAGTATACATATCATTGTATTTAATCCACATATTCGAATAAAAATCTTAACAATCTCGTCATCATAACACATGCTAGGATTATCCCACAAATTAACCCATCCTTGGGTTTCAAAATAACCATGAATATTCGGATATATTAGAAAAACTCCCCAAAATGACAAATTCTAGTCCTAGCAAATGATTTCCTCCAATTCTGATTATCCTCATAAAATATTTCACCAAATTTATGAATAAATCGCAACCTATTGTCACTTGAAGGAGGTAATGATAGTTGAGATTCTTAGCCCTTGCCCACTTGGCATTATCTAGTGTGATTTCCAACATTAATGCGGCAATTTCCACAAGTGTGAGTATCAGGTGATCCTCTTCCTGTTGATTTTCCTTAAATTGAGCCCGATTTTGAGGATTTGATGAAGAACCCCTTCTAGTCCTTTTTCTTTGTCTTGAAGGGTTATGACTCATATGTGTTCAGGAGGACACACCTTACGGTTCTTAACAATTGTGTGTGTTCTGTTTTATAGAAGGGTTTTAACCCATTTTAAAAGGCCAGGCGCAGTTAAGGCAACCGGTGTGGGCAACCGGTCGCTCTGAGGGCGATTGGTCCATGTTCTTGTTTCGAATTATAGTTTTAAAAAACTAGAATTTTGACCCTGAAACTTTTTAAGAATGTTTAAACATATCCAAACAATGAATATAAACATTATTCAATATGCATTATGCCTAAACAAGCTCAAATAGAGTTGAAAGACTCTGCGGGTAAAGGTTTTGTAAAAATATACACTAATAATCTTGAGACGGGACAAAATTCATCTCAATTTTTCCTATTGACACACAATCTCTTAAAAAATAATATTTAACTTCAATGTGTTTTGTTCAATTGTGATGTACGAGATTTTGTGAAATATTTATTGCGGATGTGTTATCACACAAGATAGGTATTTTAGTAAAATCCATTTTGTAATTCGCCGAGGTTTGATTCATCCAAAGCAATTGTGTACAACAAAAATCCGCGAAAATATATTTGGCTTCGGCCGTTGATAAAGATATACAATATTGCCTTTTAGAAAACCATGAAACAAGACAATCACCTAAAAATTGACAAGAACCAGAAGTACTTTTGCGATCATCAATGTTTTTGGCATAATTTGAATCACTAAAATCTTTTAAAATAAAATTTTCATTTTTTGAATACAATAAGCCGTATGAGATAGTGCAATTTAAATAACGAAAAATTCTTTTAACGACACTTAATGAGATTCCTTTGGATTACATTGAAATCGAGCACATAGGCATACGACATGTTGAATATCGGGTCTACTAGCAATTAAATAAATCAAACTACCAATCATACTCCTATATTTGATTTCGTCAATCGATTTACCTTTTTCATCTTTGTCGAGTTTGATGTTTGTTGCCATTGGTGTTGCTATGCTTCTTCCTTATTCAATTTCAAATTTCTTTAGAAGTTCCTTTGTATAGTTGGATTGCGAAATATATATTTCTTCTTGATGTTGTTTGATTTGAAGTCCAACGAAAAAGTTGAGTTCACCCATCATACTCATCTCAAATTCACCTTGCATAAGCTTAGAAAAGTTCTTGCATAAATTTTCATTAGTAGTACCAAAAATAATATCATCCACTTATATTTGAACTAGAAAGTTGTCTTGACCTTTTTCGAAAACAAAAAGAGTAGTTTCAACTTTACCACTTGTAAAACCATTTTGTAAAAGAAAAGAACTTAGTCTATCATACTATGCTCGGGGCATTTTTTGAGACCATATAAAATCTTTTTAAGTTTATAAATATCATTAGGTCTTGAAAATTTTTCAAATCCCGGAGGTTGTTTGACATAGACTTATTCCTAATAAAACCATTTAAGTAAGCGGATTTAACATCCATTTTGTATAGTTTAAATTTTTTGAAACAATAATAAACAAATAGGATATGAATAGCTTCTAAACGTGGTACGAGTGCAAAAGTCAAAAATCAATACCTTCTTCTTGACAATAATCTTGAGCTACTAACCTCGCTTTATTTCAAATGATGTTGCCTTATTGTCTAATTTGTTCCGGAATACCCATTTTATGCCAATGATAGTGTGAGATGGAATAGGCGACACAAGTTCCCAAACATTATTTCTTTCAAAATGATTTAGCTCTTCTTGCATTTGTGGAAACCAATCTTCATTTTCAATTGCTACCGTTGCATTTTTAGGCTCTTTTTGAGAAATTAAAGCTTTTTTGGCAAATTTCCTTCTTGTCATGACCTTGTCAAGTGGATTCCCAATAATAAGATATTTTGGATGATCTTCTTTGAATTTCAATGTCACGCGAAGATTTAAAGTGTCACTCCTTTATTCTTGTTGAACATTTGTTGAAGAAGATGTTTGGCCATGTTGTGTAATGCTTGGATAATTGGTTCTCCATCATTTTCATCATCACTCTCTTCATTTGGGATTGTTTGAATATCAAAGGCTTCATTAGATTTGACGTGTATAGATTCTTCGACTACTAAGCTAGTTTTGTTTGTAAACTCGGTATGCTTTTCTTTTAGTCGAGTACTCTGTAAAAATTCCTTTGTCAGCCTTGGGATCAAGTTTATCCAAATGATCCTTAGTGTTTAAAATGAAACATTTGTAATCAAATATCTTGAAGTAGTTAATATTTGGTGTTCTTCCTTTCCAAAGCTTATATGGAGTTTTGTTCAACTTTGGACGAAGATATACTCGATTTACCACACACCAAGTGGTGTTTACAGTCTCGGCCCAAAAATATTTTGTAAGTGAAAATTCATTGAGCATTGACCGATATATTTCTTGTAGAGTTCGGGTTTTCCTTTCGGCTATACCATTTTGTTGAGGAGTTCTAGGAGCCGAGAAATTATGTGCATATCCTTTTGTTTTACATAGAACTCCAAATTCTCCATCAAATTCTCCACCATAATCACTTCTAATAGATTTGATAGTACCTTCTCTTCATTTTCTATAAGTCTACACAACTTAGCAAACTCATAAGCGGCTTCATTTTTATTAGCAAGAAAAATAACTCAAGTATATCTAAAAAAAGTCATCAACTATAACGACGGTATAAAGTTTTCCACTTGGACTAGCCATGCCAATGTCCCATACAAATCTAGGTAAAGAAATTGTAGATGCTTGGTTGTGGAAATTTCATTTTGGGGTTGAAACTACTTTTAACTAATTTGTTGGGAATTTATTGTTTAGATTTTGATGAATGTCATGTAAAACTTAGACTAGAAAGTTGGCACCCCATTTTTCTTTGTAATTCGTATTGTAATAGATAGGGCTGAACAAGCTAAGTCAAGTCAGCTATGCCTGGAAATACAAGAAGTCAACTGAAGATGTGAAGAGAAGACCACTAGTGTCTTTTGAAAATCAGCCTATCTCTTCAACGGGCAGATTTTTGAAAGAGCACTATAAAAGGCAGAGGAGTCAATTTGAGAAAAGGTTACCTTGCATACCTGAACCACGAACTTTCAAGTTATTATTCAAGTTGTAACCTGCAAAAATATTCTCAAGTTATTCAAGCAAATCCTCAAGCCAGAACTTCGAAGAAAATCAATCCAACACTTACATGTGAAGGAAAGACGACTTCAATCAGTTGAAGAGAAAACATTTTAAGAATCAAAGGGGTCTACATTCCAAGGAGGATTGTAGAAAGGTTCAAGGTCAAACCATTCTCAAGTCATTTGAGGGCTTCGTGATCAAATCCAAGAAGCTTGAGCAAGTGAGTTGTAGTAGCAAGGCAGTTGCCCTGTGAAGAAGCTGAGTCGTACGAGAAGCCAGCTGTGTGACCAAGGCATCTCCAGACTGAGTCCCAAAGGATCAAGTCAGCTGTGTGATCAAGACTTGCATCTGGACTAATAACAACTTTGTACTCTGATCAATACTTAGTGGATTCCTCTAGGAGTTGGAGAAGAGAGGATTAGAAGAATTACCCCATCTTCGAACCTCTATAAAATTTATTGTGTCATTTACATTTCAGCACTTCAATTCTACATATTATTTTATATCTGCTGATAAATTTGCTATCCAACTGATAATTAACAAAGTGCTAAAACCAAGTACTAAAACATGCTTAAACCAAATTCAAGGGTGTTAAGTCTTTCGTTGAAAACATATCACAGTCGAGTTAAGCCTTAGACTAAGCAGCTGAGTTATTCTATCAACAGCTCAGTCGAGTCTGTTGAGTGGCTAACTTTGCTTTGGTTAACTAACTTAGCTGTCCATCAAGGACTTAGCTGTGAAGAATTAACTCTGAACTATTTTAAAAGGACTAAATCGAAAACGTTGGTAAGTTTTATTCAACCCCCCTTTCTAAACCTTACACTCACACCCCTTGGGACCTACATAATTTGTTCTTTTGACAAGTATCACATAAGCCAATATTTCAAAGTTTAATTTAGGTAGTCCTTTGACATATTGATTTTTTTCAAATATTTTGTAATTTTTTGTATCTAGCATGTCCAAGTCGCATATGCCATAAAATAGTTAAATCATTGCTAGAGACAAACCAAGAAATATTTTGACAACCAAATCACTTGTGCAAATTTTGTAAAGATTGCCTTTTCTACTAGATTCACAAATAATTTTATCATTTTTGAGAATAAGACATTTTTCTTTATTAAAAAGAACATTATAATCTAAATTACAAAGTTGGCTTATACTTATCAAAATGAACTTAAGCCCATCTACATATAAAACATCATTAAAAGAGAAAGAAGAATTACAACGTCTCCTTTGCCAAGGATTTTGCCTTTGTCAATTCTGAACGTAACCATTCCTCCCTTTTGTAGCTTGATGTTGGTAAAGAGACGTTCATTTCCGGTCATATGACGCGAACATCCCCTGTCCATGAGCCATTTGGAATTCTCTTTGACTGTTATTGCTCCAAGTACCTCGTCGATTTCATCGTCAATGGCCATAAGACCTTGTTCAGTTTCCTCATCGTCGGATGTTGCAAGAAATTCATCGCACGTTTTAGCATCCACATTTAAGGCCTTCTTTTTTGAAAAGAACTTTTTCTTCTTTTTTTCTTCCTCCATCATTTTAAGACAGCCGACGATAAAGTATTTGGGTTATCCGCATTTGAAATATGAGTAGTTTCGTGCTTTTCTTGCCTTATTTTTATTTACAAACTTGGCAAATTTTCTCACAAGAGCGACCGTTTTCTCATCTTCTTCATCGCTAAGATAATGAGCATTATTTAAACTTGAGGCGAGACCTTTAGGATTAGATTGCATACCCGGTTGATTAGTGGATGGTTTGGAATTCTTCCTTTCTTTGAGGTAGACCTCATTAATAAGAAGATTTCCAATAAGCTCATCAAACTGGAGTGTTTCAAGATTTTGAGCTTCCGTTATAGCCGTGACTTTCTTGGACCAATTGTTGGGAAGAGCATTTAAAACTTTAGTCACCTTATCTTCTTTGGAAATAGAGGGTTGACTATAATGTCAAGCCTTTCCACCATCTTTGAAATCACCTCACCTTCAAATATAGTGAAGTTTTTGAAATCTTTAACAATCATGGTTTTTGGAGCTTGTTTCACTTTCTTGGTTCCTTCATAGATGGTTTTTAATTTTGTCCACACTTCATGTCCGGATCTTATTCCTCTAATACGATTGTATTTGGTAGCACTAAGAGAGTAATGCAAAATAATTAAGGTCGTACCATTTAGAGAGAATGATATCTTGTCATCATCATCGAACTCCTTGATTGGGTTCTAGAGTTCCATCTTCCAATTCTTGGTTGGTTGAGCCACTCCTTCAATAACCGCGTTCCAAATATTGAATCCGCGACTTATAAGAATCACCCCATTCTATCTTTCCAAAAGTCATAATGATGGAGTCGAAAAGAGTCGGCTTGTTGGATGAAGCACCGGTTGGAAGATTGCTCTTGTTCGTAGCCACATATCTCTCCTCTTTACTCGCAAAGATTAAACGAGTTTGCCAAAGAGTTTAGCTTTGAAACTACCTTTTAGTCCAAGTAGATACAAAAATCTAGAAGGGGGGATGAATAGATTTTCCCAATTTTTCAAAAAATTTGTCTCTTTTTTGAATAAGTGAAAAAATTTCAAGAATGTAAGAGATAGTAAGAAGAATGAACGCAATGATTTATAGTGGTTCGACTCACCTAGAGCTTAATCTACTACCACCCAGTATATTCGAATGGATTTTGAAAAGAAACTTTTTATTAATCGATACCAAACGATTACAACTCAACTAGAAGAGCACCAAAGTCTTCTTACACCAACAACTTTGAAGAGCACCAAACTCTTCAATACTTAGTTTAATCAACTGTTGGGAAATTTATTTTATATATTTTGATGAATGTCATGTAAAACTTAAACTAGAAAGTTATCACCCCATTTTTTTGTGATTTACATTGTAATAGATTGGACTGGAATAGCTGAGTCAAGTCAGCTACGTCTGAAAACACAAGAAGTCAACCGGAGACTGAAGTGAAGACTCCGCTGTGGAATAGCTGAGTATGGTCAAGATGGAAGTTCAAGAACTCGACTGAAGATGTATCAGCTGAGGAACAGCTGTGTGAAAAGTCAGTCAAAGTCAACTCATGAGGCTGAGTTGAAACACCTGTCAAATTATTCGAGGTTAAAGAAGATTCAAGTCAACTGTGTTGAAAAGAAGAAGTAGTTGAGTGAAGCCAACTGACATTCAACCGTTGCACAAAGATCATGGAGATTAATTATTTTAGTAATATCCCCATAATGTTAGGCACTGAGAATAAACAAGTGCAAAAGCGTGCATTTTAATAAGCAAGAGGAGCGGCTCGAGTGGGTGTCAGACTCCAAAAAGCTGGATATTCAAGAATACGAGGTAGTGGATGCTTCACACGCTTGGAAAGCAAAGAAGAACAAATCAATGTCCAACAAAATATTGTTTGAATAATTATCCATCTCTTCAACGGATAGTTTTTCAAATAATACTATAAAAGGGCTGAGGATTCAAAAAGAAAAAAACATATATGCAAATAACAAAAGAACAACAAGGAGCATTTGAATACGCATACAAAATCTGAACGAAAGATTATAATATCTTCAAGCCTATTCCATCTGTATTTCATATCCAACACAATTTGTGAAGGACAACGAAATCATCAAGTTGAAGAGAAAACCAAAGTAATTTCAGGGGTCTACAATCCAAGTGAAAGGTTCAAGTTGTTTGGAGGGCTGAGTGATCAAATCCAACAACTTGACAAAGTGAGTTGTAGTAGCAAGGCAGCCGCCTTGTGAAGAAGCTGAGTCGCAAAGAGAAGCCAGTTGGGTGATCAAGGCATCTCGAGACTGAGTCAAAGGAGAAAGTCAGCTGCGTGATCAAGACTTGTCTCTTGACTGAAAAACCACTTTGTAAACCGATCATTACTTAGTGGATTCCTTCAGGAGTTGGAGAAGAGAGGAGTTGAAGAATTACCCCATCTTCGAACCTCTATAAAAATATTGTGTCGATTTACTTTCAGCATTTAATTTCTGCTCTATTATCTTATATATGCTGAACTAAGTTAAATCTGCTACTCTAAGTGATAATAAGCTAAGTTTCCAAAAACAAGTGTTAAACACTCATACTTCTATTTTTAAAGGGTGAAAAGACTTCCGCTTTGAAAAACCCAGTCAGCCAAGTTAACTGCTTAAAATAGACAATTGAGTTACTTTATACACAACTCTCGTGAGTCTTCTATATAGGAACTCAACTGACAAATTGACACAGCTGACTTGTGATAACTCTGTTGCAATTTTTGAAAGGTTCTTGATTGCAAAAATTTTGGTAAGGTTTATTCAACCCCCCTTCTAAACCTTACAACATACCCCTTGGGACCTACAAGTGGTATCAGAGCGTTTGGTTTACTGAACCTTCTGCACTGGTTACTGAACTAGATCTTCATATTTTAAAAGTTTAACACTTGCTATTTTCAAAAAAAAAATTTTTGCAAAATTATCACTATGGAAGCAAATCTAACTCGCATTCCTAGGAAGCTTTAATCAGTTGTCCAAGACTAAGTTGATCGTCATGGCTGCGATCATTCAAGGCAAGCGAATAAACTGGGTTGAGTTTGTGTACAGCAGACTCTACCAGAATGTGGCAAATAAATCGTTCAAAGAAGACGGATCCTTTGGAGGATCTCTTGGATATGGCCTCGTGATTGGCCACTTGATGGAAGTGAAGGGTATTCTTCTTCGACATGGAAAACCTTTCCATGTCAACAAAAATATGTTCAGGGCGAATCTGTCTGGAGCCCAGAAGAGAGCCCACGCGAAGAAAACGGACACAAGTGAGGGGGAATCAGCTGAACCCGAGGACACAACTGCTACCCCTCCTCCAAATAAGAAAGTTGCCCCAACAGCTGCAAAGAAGAAGGTTGCCCCTGTAGCTAAGAAAAAGGATGCACCTGCCCCTGCAGCCGAGTCACTGCCCGTGCAGCCGTGTCTCCTGCCCCTGCAACCGAGGCTGAGAAGGAACCCCAATTCCCTTCTCTAGCCATCCGGAAGAAGAGGACTGCCAAGTCCAGGAAGGCAGCTACCTCAAAGAAGAATGCCCAAGTTCCCGCTGGTGATGAAACCACTGAATCAGAACCAGAACTCCCTGTAGTTCGTCCAAGAAAAAGGAGACTGGTAAGAAACTCTGAATTGGAGAAGATAGCTGAATCTACCACTCAGCTGAAGAAAGCTTCCGAGACCGCCAAAACTCAGGAAGTACAGTCTTAAAGTTCTTGATGAATCGACAAGGCTAGCAAGGTCATCGCTGAAGTCCCTTTGAAGACCTAGCTGGGCGTCAGACAACTGGGGGAAGCAAAGCAGCTGAGACAACAGAACATCATGTTGAAAAAGTTGTCTCTCCACCTGCTACTGATGCTGCTGAAGGAGAGGAGCAACAGAGTATCTTGCCTTCAATCCCAGAAAAGGAAGGACAAGAAGAGGATGATAGCGATGATATAATCATGTACTCTCCAGTATATCCAGACATTCAACGCCGTCTCAGGGAATGGATAGCATGGAAACTTGATCACTCAAGGGCGCAGTTCGCTCACCCTGAGTATATCAAAGAAGAAGAGGAATTGCTGCGATTCCTCGGTGTTGCCATGGTACGAGAGGCCCTTGATGAAGAAAACTGCATGGATATTCTTGAATCATCAAGGAAGAAGAGAAAGAAAAGCGATCGAGGAAGCACGTGCACTAGAAAAGTCAAGATGTGCATGTTCACTTTGGTACTCACGAGCATTCTCATGAAACTCTTGTTGAGTACCTGAGACTGATGAGAATATGGATCCCACTTTGCTCAGCGAGAGAAGTTAGACTGCAAAGCAAGCCTTCCCGAGCGATTGCATGAGCAACAATTATTTAAAGGACCAGGAGAGTCGTCTCAATCTCTCCTGCAGATCGACCCTTTGGGAGTAGTGCGGATATTGCCACGACATCACTGCAACTACGTCCCCGGTACTTTTGGAGAATGGGTCCAAGGGAATTTGCAATGAAACTGGGATTTTAGGCACCCAAGTTGAGCCAACCCCTACAGAAGGTGTTTTACCACCTGCCCCAGCGGCTGAGCATTAAAAAAAAAAGCCGCGAGTCAGGAGCAGAGTGACCCCATCATCGATCGCTCGGTTGGTGTCCAAATGTGAGAAACTCTCTCACCGGCAGCAGGTCGAGGATCTTTGCGAAGACTCTAACTTGAAGCAAGGAAGTGAAGTGGAAGGCGAGATAGAACCACAAAGCAGATTGATATTGACGAAGCTCGGGGCATTGAGTTTGTCCCAATTGAAAAATATCACCGCTTTGAAGAAGCGATGACACTTTGTCCCTACAGTCGAGACACATGATGGAGATGCCCCGGGAGTTAACACTCTGGGCAGTGAAAGTGCAATCCTAGGGGTTGAGACTCCTATGGATGCCATGGTCCAAGACCCTAAGACAGTTGCGACTGTCGAAGGGAATAATGAAGGCCTCGCTGCAGTTGAGACTGCTGGAGGTAGTGAAAACCCAAGGGAGGTTGAGACTTCCCTGGGTAAATCTCAAGAGACACAGAACATTCCTCCTGTTCAAAGCACTGAAATAGAAGAGGAGAAAGTGCACTTCATGACTCCCAGGAGAACATAGACACATCATTCTTGGGGTCTGAAGATGAAGCTGAGTCCACCCCCGTTGCAGATCAAAGGGACCCAGCTGAGGATGTTCTCAACACTACGAGTTAGCCAAGTGATAAAGCTGCTCGTCAAAAATTTAACTTCGATGATGAGCCAACTCCGCAAATCTCATCATCATCCGATGACGCTGATGATGCAGCAGAGGATCAGGTAATTCATTTAGAGAAATCTACTGAGACCGAAGAAGCTGTTAAGACAGTTGAGGCTCGATCGGTGAAGCAACACATTCCGCCCCAGTGAAACTAAGTCAATCACTGCGAGCTCCCACAAAATGCGGCGATAGCGACTCCACCAAAGACCATCACGAGGCTCCCACGGCTATGACGGGGATCAGGAGAAGCCACTACAGCTGAGATCAATCAAGCTGCGACAACACAGGCACAAACCGTATAGACCATCCCATATGTGCACGATGATGCTTTTGAACAAGTGGATTCGTCCTCCGGCATCCGTACTTCGTCTAGTTTTGTTCCACTCCTTAGAGTGATTGCTTTTACATGTTCTCTTGGATTTGGCTCGGTGTTGCTAGGTAAGCTCCCTTGTGGCCTTTCGGAGATCATTTTGGCAATTTGACCAATTTGATTTTCCAAGTTGCGAATGGATGCTTCTTGGTTCCTTAAGGATGTTTCGGTGGCGTGAAACGGGTTTCCGTTGTTTGGACGCAATTTGGACGATAAGTCCTCCAAACTTGGTTTTCGGTGGAAACCGGGAGGTGCGAGAATTGGGGAGTGCGTTTGGATTAGGCTTCATTGACCTTGGTTTCCCCAACTAAAGTTCGGTGTTGACGCCAACCTGGATTATAAGTGTTCTTTGAAAGGATTATTTTGAAAGGGTCGAGATTGATTACCTAGATAATCCACTTGTTCATGCGGCGGTATCGCGTGAGGGCAATCTTGGTGGTTGTGCGATCCTCCACAAGTCTCGCATGAGAAGGTTTGTTGTGTTGGTGGTTTTGGAGCCGCCAACCCGTCGATTTTCCGAGTTAGAGCTTCGACACGTGCGGCTAGTGTCACCACCGCGTCCGCATTATATACTCCCACCGACTGTTGGTTTTTCCCGTCACGGATTGCCATTGATAGCCATTCATGGCCATTCCTTCTATGAGATCTTGGGCGGCTTCGGTGTCTTATTGTTCAATGTTCCCCCGCGCGCATCAATCATTTGCCTTGTCGATGAGAGCAACCCGTTGTAAAATGTTTGGACTTGCATCCAAATGGGAAGACCATGATGTGGGCATTTTCGCAGCAATTCTTTGAATCTCTCCCAAGTGTCGTACAAGGTTTCATCGTCCTCTTGAGTGAATGAAGAGATCTCATTCCTCAATCGTGCGGTTTTAGCGGGTGGGAAATACTTTAAAAGGAATTTTTCCGCCATAATGCTCCATGTTGTGATTGTTCCCTTCGGCAAAGTGTTTAGCCATTGTTTAGCCCGTCCCGAAGAGTAAATGGGAACAAGCGTAACGCGGATGGCATCGTCGGAGACTCCATTTATTTTGAAAGTATCGCAAATTTCGAGGAAATTCGCGATATGATTATTTGGATCTTAAATGCAGTAAGCCGTCGAATTGGACAAATTGTTGCACCATTTGAATGACATTCGGTTTGATTTCGAAATTATTGGCTGCAATGGTGGGCCTTACCGACTTTTTGTTATTTAATCTAACAATTTTCAGAGTTTTTGTTTGATAAAGAATCTAAATTATCGAAGTGTAAAAATGAAGTAAAATTTGTAGAATAAGAAATCAAGAGATAGAAGTGTGTTTGAATGTAAATCCCTCTAGAATGTTTTTGTGATTTGACAAGTTAAAAGATTCAACCATAAGCCCTTAAGTAAAAACCAACCTCTTTTAATAAAATCTCATGCTATGTGGACCGTAGAAATTCCCGATTTAAGTTAATCCCTTTCTCAAGGCGAAAACTCCTAATCTCAAGTTGATTAATCGAAATCTCTTTCTAGTTAAAACCCCAAGATTGCATTATAACGATTTATGAATTCCCATATTAGGTTTGACCTAATCCGGAAGATTTATGTCGTCTATATCTAGGATTGCATGCAACTCTTTTCACTTATACAATTTCTTTTTCACCATAAATCTCTCGATTACCCGATGAAGAAAAGATATCAAATTAATATACCGGAAATATTAACTCAAATGAGATAAGCATGATATAAGTGAATCACACAAGACATGATGATTTTATTAAAAACATACAAACCTCAATCACAAATCCATTCTAGAGTTCATTACACTCAAACACTAGGAGTTTAGCTACTCATGATCTTGATAAAAGAGTAAATTACACAAGAAGATGTAAATATTATAGACATGGTGTACTTATCTTTCTCAAAATCTCAATTGACTTCTTTCTTGAATGATGATGTTGCTCCAAGCCTTCTTCCCCAATGTTGCCTCAAGCTTTCTTCTCCAAGACCTCTTGATCCCAATTCTACTTAATGAAGTGAATATAATGAATATTTCCTGAGTATCTAATGAATGATTCTCCCAACTTCAACCCTTGGCTTTTATAGGCAACCAATACATTGATAGTACTCTCTTTTGTTAAACAATTGCCTCCATTTTCTTTGTTGGTTGGTGAATTCTTGTATTCAAGTGATGAGGGAGGGGACATGGAGACATGTTTCAGCAAAATAGGGTGTTAAAAGTGTACAAAAGTGGCCAAAATGGGTTGGTTGGTGAGTTTTCCCCAAATTCCGCAAAGAAAAGTTGCAAAAAGGGGTCCCGGACACGCCCGTGTCGGGCAGCACGGCCAAGCCGTGCTGCACAAAATTTGCTGGAAACAGGCCTGACACGGCCGTGTTGGACAACACGGCCGTGTTGTACGACACGGCCAGGCCGTGTTCGGGCCTGTTTTGTGCGATTTTTCCTCCTCTTTTGATCCCCTTCAACATGGCCGTGTTTGGTGACACGGCTTGGCCGTTTTGGACCCTTTTTCCAATTTTTATCCAATTTATTTCCTTCTTTTTTGAACATGGCCATGTTACTTGACACCCCAAGTCATGTTGAGTGATTTTCTTGCCTTTTTTCAAGTAATATTGGCTTCACATTGCTCCAAATTGCTCCACCTATAATGTTAAACACATCACACTATGAAATGCTACAGAAATACTTGAGAAACTATGATTTTTCTAACAAAACAATTCAAAAACTATTGAATTAATAATATAAAATATGTACAAAATGACACTTATCAAACCGCCTCCAACTTGGAAATTTTGCTTGTCCTCAAGCAATTTTTAAAACAGAGAGATGGGTTGAAAACAAAAAGAGATATCTATTTTCACAATTTCGACATGATTGAAGTGAATCGCTAACCTTTTCCTTCCCAATTAAGTCAATCCATCCGTTTTCAAATCAACCAATTTGTTAAAAAGAGTGACTTCAATAATTGGAATCGTTCAAAACATCACAAAGTTGTCATATCACGAAAAATTTGTCGTTCATATGCTTAGATTAAATACAAAAATGCAATGATAAAAGGAGAAGTTCAAAACTCGGGTCTTTTCAATTTTTTTTTTTTTCTTTTTTTTTTTTTTATATATATTGCAAATATAATTATAAAATCGGACATTTTGAGGCAAACTTCCCTTAGGTTTAAATTTTGAATGTCTTTTCAAAAACTCCTAGGGTGGTGTCCCATATTCATATTTGTGTCGCCGTTTTACGTAAGAGACAAACATGGGGCTCATGAATGCTCCTAGTTACTAAGCAACAACAAACAGAGGAATATAACCTCGAATTGTCCCTTTATATAACAAGATTTAGCACAATATTTTTTTTTTTAAACCCGAGTTATGGTTTCTCTAGTGATCATGACACAAAGTATCTAGATTTAAGCAAAGTCCAAGCTAACTTCATGACATTAAACTCTTTTGGCCAAATTCATCCTTTTACTAGAGTCACGCAGTTTAAAAACATTTTGGCAATTTGAGTTTTCAAAAAAGATGACTTTTTCGGGATAAAAATGGTCAAAACCAATCCACAACTAACCTATCTAATTGTAAAAAAAAATCACCTCATGTTTGTTTGCAAGGTATTGATAAGGTGCGTAAAAAGAAAACGAAATATCCACAAAGAAAGCTAAAACACGCAAAGCTAAAGAAAATAGTTCAAATCAAGCGTTCTAACAAATCTCGCCACCCCAACTTCAAGGGTCACATTGTCCCCAATGTGAAGAGGAGATGGGATACAAAATGGAGCAAAGGAAACAAAAACTAAGACAAAGACAAATACGACCTTATGACGGTGGTGGGAAGTGTCCTTGAGAGAGGTGCCATTGATGGAGTTGAGATAAAAGGGCATTTTGTTGTTGTTGGTCCTCTCGAATATCCTAATGACGCCAAATTGCTGCTCCATCATTTGTTGTTGGCGGTCAAGCATATTCTCACATGCTCGAGCATCGTTTGTTGATATGATAGCATGTCTCTTTGGTGTTGTTGCTCTGTAGAATAGCTTGAAGATTGACTTGTTCATGCGGTGGCGGTGGTGGTGGTGGGTGAGATGAAGGAGTATGGGATGGTGAACCCCTTGGAGGAGATGGGGATTCGGGAGCATCATCCTCTATGGGAGGTAGTTCGAGGCGACTTCTCATCCTCCGGATTAAGTCGCATACCCATCAACCAATTGTCAAGATTACGAATTGTAGTTCGTGCTGGGTCGGGAAGTAATAGTCGTTGGGATATATGTCGAAAAAGCAAGCAAAATTGATCATTGATTCTTTCAATTAATTTTATAGCAGTGCATACCTCGAGATCAATGCGCGTGCTTCCTCGCGCTTGTTGTAAATCCGTTAAGTCATGCTCGAAGTGAAGAGCAATTGGAGTAATTAGGCCTCCAACAAGAATTTTACTACATTCGCCCCGCCCGACTTTCTGAAAATGGCGTGCTAAGTGAGACCCGGTGTCAAGGTGTTTGCCATAGACCATAGCCCATAAAAACAATAGCTCGTCCTTCCTCAAATTCCCGTCACTTTCCCCCCTACCGAAAAGTGTGCTAGCCATCACACGATGCATATAACGAAAACAAGGATTTATTACGCGTGATACTTTAGCACGAGAAGCAACATAGTCATATGAAGGAGCTATTTCATTCCAAAACCGATGTGCATTAAAGTCGCTAGGAAAGCGTCTGTTACCATCAATTGGAAGACCATATATTTGATTGAAGTCGGCAAGAGTCAATGTATACTCTTGATTGAACAAGCGAAAAGAGATGAGGCCGTCCCTAGCATGAGTTCCCGTGAGGATTTCGGCGTTAAATGAGCTAAGGAATTCCAGTGTGACGCGCTCATAAGTTGGTGCTTTCGCACCCATGAATTGTCCCCACCCAACTTGTTCAAACAACCAATCAATATCTTCTTGTAGCCCAAGGGTCTCTAATGTCATGGCGTCCGGATACCTGGTGTTGTGCAATGGTTTACTCAACAATTGTTGATATCGGGTTGCTTGCTTGTCATCCCTAATAGAATGCCATGACGATTACTTGGTGGATTAGCCCGGAGGGGCGGCGAGAGCCGAGGGTCCCCAGGACCCGGAAGGAGCGGTAACTTCGGCCGTTTTGACATGGTAGTCCCGAAAAAGGAATTTTTGATAGCAACATGCAATACAAGGACATTACTATTAATATTTCTTTGAAAACCAACTATCCTATAAAAACCATGCCTCAATTAAATTCCCAACAACAACATCATCCCATCACCTTCAAGTTCTCATCAAAATAGCAAGTAAGTTACAACAAAGCACGGTTTCCACGCATGATCAATCATATGATTCTAACAATCAATCAATCAACAAACGCTCATATCGTTATATTTAGGCAACAATAAACCCTTTCATTCGTTTAGGACCAATTTTGTAAGCAAGATAATTCCAACAATTGACTTCACATGATATTACCCATACAAATTTCAATAGCCACACCAATCTTCACATACAATACCCACTACAAATTTCAATAGCCACACCAATCTTCACATACAATACCCACTACAAATTTCAATAGCACATGGGGCCAACATTATCACCATAAAAATCCAAAAATACCCTCATCTTCAACACAAATAATTAGGCATAAAAATTCCAAAAATTTAAGTTAAATCAAAAAGCCCTAAATGATAGAAATTTCAAACATTTATGAACAAATTGAAAGCATAAAAACAAAAATGATGAAATTAAACACAAAAATAAATAACATAGAAAATCATACCTTGAAATAGAAACCCACAAGAGAAATCTCTCAAAAACCCACAAAATTCCCAACAATCAATCGGTAGAAGTGTTGGCAATGGAGGAAAGATGGTGTTTTTATGGAAGAATTTGAGTTTAGATGGAAGAGTGAGGTGAATTTGGGGGAATTTTGGTGAAGAAGAGAGGGGTTTTTAAGGGTTTTGGGATGAAAACTTTCAAAAAACTGCCTAAATCGAACCCCCCCAAAAGTTTTTAACGGCCGACACGGCCGTGTCGGGCGACACGGCCTGGCCGTGTTCGGGCTGTTTCGGCGAATAAAGTTTTGGGCCCGAACACGGCCGTGTCGGGCGACACGGCCTGCCGTGTTCGGCCAATTTTTGATTTTTTTTTAATTAAAATATAAAAGGGAAAATTGGTGGATTTGGACACGGCCATGTCGGAAGACACGGCCCGGCCGTGTCCCGAGTCCGTAATTTTTTTTTTTTAAATATCATCCCGTAAAAAAAAATGAATCCTAAGTAAAAATTTGAAACAAATTGACACAAAAATCATCGGGTTGCCTCCGGGTAGCGCTTCTTTAATGTCGTATAGCATGATTCACCTCTAATTGTGTGATGTATTTGGGAGATCCTCAAGCTTGAGGGAATCTCTATACTTATCATCGATGGTGCCCCAAAATAAAGCTTCGGCGGTGTCCGTTTACCTTAAAGGTGCCCATTTCCTTGTGTGTAATTTCGATAGTTCCGTAAGGAAACACTTGAGTAATGTGATGAATGGCCCTGACCACCTGGATTTTAACTTACCCGAAATAGGCGAAGTCGGGAATTGAATAGTAACACCGATCACCCGGTTGGAATTCCCTCGTGTGCTTAATGTGCTTGTCATGCCATTGTTTCGCTCGTTCTTTGTAAATTTTCGAATTCTCGTATGCGAATTTCGCCATTCTTCGAGTTCGTTAATCTGCAATAAACGGTTATTTCCTCGACTTGACAAGTCATAATTAAGCATTTTAATAGCCCAAAAGGCTTTATGTTCAAGCTCAACCGCAAATGACATGCTTTACCATAGACGCAGTCGGTATGGGGTAGTCCCTATTGGCGTTTTGAAAGCCGTTCTATAAGCCCAAAGGGCATCATCGAGTTTGAGGGACCAATCCTTGCGAGAGTGCCCAACCGTTTTTTCCAAAATTCGTTTTAATTCGCGGTTGGACACTTCGACTTGACCGCTAGTTTGGGGATGATAAGCGGTCGCGACTCGGTGTGTGACACCATAACGCTTTAAAACCTTATCAAATTGATTATTACAAAAGTGGGTGCCTCTATCGCTAATGATGGCTCGTGGTGTACCAAACCGGTAAAAAGTTTTTGAGAAAATGCACCACCACTCGAGCATCATTTTTAGGTAAAGCTTGAGCCTCTACCCACTTAGACACGTAGTCAACGGCTACCAAAATATATTTATTGCCAAACGACGCGGAAAAGGTCCCATAAAATCAATACCCCAAACATCAAAAATTTCACAAACAAGTATACCGTTTTGGGGCATTTCATTTCTTCGAGAAATATTTCCCCTCGTTGACAACTATCACAAGTTTCAACATACCGTTTTGCGTCTTTGAAAAGTGTAGGCCAATAGAAACCCGACTCAAGGACCTTGCGTGCCGTAGTATTTGCTTGATAATGTCCACCAGGTGGGTCCTTTGTGACAATGATTCAAGATGGAGATTGTTTCGGGAAGTGCAACACACCTTCGTATGATTTGATCCGCACAAACTCGGAATAGGTGGGGATCGTCCCAAATATAATACTTGAGGTCCGAAAAGAATTTCCTCTTTTGTTGATGGGTCATCCCTTTTGGGAGAATTTTTCCCCCGCAAGATAATTAGCGAAATCAAAAACCAAGGAATATCAATTGAAATTGAGTTGAGGGCAAAGAGTTGCTCATCCGGGAAAGAATCGTTGATATGTCCATTGTGTTGCTCATCCGTGCCGCAGTGCTCAAGCCGAGATAGGTGGTCGGGCGGCGAGATTTTCGCACCCGCTTATCTTTGATCTCCACATCGAATTCTTGGAGTAAGAGAACCCATCGAATTAGTCGTGGTTTTGCGTCATTTTTGTCGAGCAAATAGCGTAAAGCAGAGTGATCCGTATAAACAATGACTTTGGATAGAATCAAGTATGAGCGAAATTTGTCAAAGGCGAAAACCACTGCAAGTAGTTCCTTTTCGGTAGTTGTATAGTGTGTTTTGAGCAGGATTCAAAGTCTTACTTGCATAGTAAATTGGCCGAAATGTTTATCTTTTCGTTGCCCAAGTACCGCTCCTACCGCATAATCACTAGCATCACACATGAGTTCGAACGGTTGAGACCAATCCGGAGCCACCATGATGGGAGAAGTGGTGAGTTTTTCTTTCAAAGTGTTGAATGCTTGGAGACATTCATCGTTGATATCAAAAACCGCATCCTTTTCTAAAAGACGAGTAAGCGGCCGGCGATTTTTGAAAAATCTTTGATAAAGCGCCTATAAAACCCGGCGTGCCCCAAAAAGCTTCTGGATAGCTTTCACCGAGGCGGGCGGTGGTAATTTGGAAATTGTATCAACTTTCGCTTTGTCAACTTCAATTCCCCTAAGAAATTTTATGCCCCAAAACAATACCTTCTTGTACCATGAAGTGGCATTTTTCCCGCTAAGTACCAGGTTAGTCTCTTCGCAACGAACAAGGACTTTTTAAGATTTGCAAGACAAAGATCAAATGAATCCCCAAAAAACCGAAAGTCATCCATGAAGACTTCCATGATTTCTTCTACAAGCTCGTCGAAGATGGCAAGCATACAACGTTGAAAAGTTGTTGGTGCGTTGCACAACCCAAAAGGCATGCGTCTATATAAAGAAAGTACCGTAGGACAAGTGAAAGTGGTTTTCTCTTGATCCTCCTGCTATCGGATCTCGAAAATAACCTCGACATGCCATCAAGGAAGCAATAATAGAGGTGACCGATAAACGTTCAAGCATTTGATCAATAAAAGGTAAGGGAAAGTGGTCCTTGCGAGTAGCATCGTTAAGTCGTCGTGTCGATGCAAACTCGCCAACTCTACCGTCAGACGGAATAAGTTCATTCTTTTCATTTGGTACCACCGCTCATCCCACCTTTCTTTGGGACCACTTGAACCGGACTTACCCAATTATCGCCGAGATTGGATAGATGAGCCCAAAGATCTAGTGGTTTGATTACCTCTGCTTTAACTACCTCTTTCATGTTTGGATTTAAGCGACGCGAGGTAGAACAACCGGCTTGAAGTTTTCCTCCATCGAGAATCTTGTGAGTGCAAAAGGAAGGATTGATCCTCGAATGTCGGAGATTTTCCAAGCGATGGTTTTATGTTCCCGTAATATTGCCAACAATCTATCCTTTTGATGAGAAGATAAATTGGAGGAAATAATTACGGGAAGTTTGGCGTTCTCGGCTAGAAATGCATATTCCAAGTGTTCGGGTAACTCCTTCAGCTCAACAAAGTGGTGGATCCTCAATGGATGGTTTGATATGCCCCACCTGTGAGTTTTCAATCTTTTCGAACTCTTTCTGTCTTTTTCGTTGGTTTGTTTTCCTCCAATGCGAGTACGGATTCCCTAAGAAAGGGGTTTTCATCCGATGTACCCGCACTTTGAACAATACAAGTCTCCAAAAATTCGTTAGAAATCATGCTTGGTAAAGAGTTGGTTATCTCCATATCGATAAGATCAATAGCAAAACAGAGTCATCTTTATCTATCGTATTTTTCATTGATGTAGCGATTTTAAAAATGACTTGTTCATCTTCGACTCTTAAAATTAGTTTGCCATCATGCACGTCAATGATTGCCTTAGCAAAGAGCTAAAAATGGACGCCCTAGGATCAAAGGGACTTCGACATCTCGTATGCATATCAAGAATTACAAAATCGACAGAAATATAAACTTATCGACTTTGACTAAAACATCTTCAACAATGCCTCTAGGATATTTAATAGATCCACTTGCCTAATTGCAGTGCTCATCCTAGTTGGTTTTGGCTCCCTAGACCCATTTGTTTGAATAAATCATAAGGCATCAAATTAATGCTAGCCCCTAGATCGCCAATGCCCGATCAATAGTCAAATTACCGACATGACAAGGAATAGTGAAACTCCATGGATCTTTGATTTTCTCGAGGTAACTTGTTTTGCAAAATTGCCGATCATTCCTCATTTAATTGCACCATGGATATTTCTTCAAGCTTCTTCTTATTTGAAAGAAGATCTTTTAGAACTTGGCATATTTTGGCATCCGTGAAAGGGCCTCAACAAAAGGAATATTGATGTGCAATTGTTTAAATAAATCCAAGAACTTACCAAATTGGTCGTCATGTTTGTCCTTGCGCAATCGACTTGGATACGGGATAGGTGGTTGGAATTTCGGTACCATTTTCTTTGTTTCTTGGATACCTGTTCGTCTTTTTTGTTGTATGGGCGTGGATTCGTCCTCCGCATCCGTCTTGTCTAGTTTTGTTCCACTCCTTGAGTGATTGCTTTTACCTGTTCTCTTCGATTTGGCTCGGTGTTGCTAGGTAAGCTCCCTTGTGGCCTTTCGAGATCATTTTGGCAATTTGACCAATTTGATTTTCCAAGTTGCGAATGGATGCTTCTTGGTTCCTTAAGGATGTTTCGGTGGCCGTGAAACGGGTTTCCGTTGTTTGACGCAATTTGGACAAGAAGTCCTCCAAACTTGGTTTTCGCGGTTGGAAACCGGAGGTGCGAGAATTGGGAGTGCGTTTGGATTAGGCTTCATGACCTTGGTTTCCCCAACTAAAGTTCGGGTGTTGACGCCAACCTGGATTATAAGTGTTCTTTGAAAGGATTATTTTGAAAGGGTCGAGATTGATTACCTAGATAATCCACTTGTTCATGCGGCGGTATCGCGTGAGGGCAATCTTGGTGGTTGTGCGATCCTCCACAAGTCTCGCATGAGAAGGTTTGTTGTGTTGGTGGTTTTGGAGCCGCCAACCCGTCGATTTTCTCGAGTTAGAGCTTCGACTGTGCGGCTAGTGTCACCACCGCGTCCGCATTATATACTCCCACCGACTTTGGTTTTTCCCCGCACGGATTGCCATTGATAGCCATTCATGGCCATTCCTTCTATGAGATCTTGGGCGGCAGTGTCTTATTGTTCAATGTTCCCCCGCCGCGCATCAATCATTTGCCTTGTCGATGAGAGCAACCCATTGTAAAATGTTTGGACTTGCATCCAAATGGAAAGACCATGATGTGGGCATTTTCGCAAAGAATTCTTTGAATCTCTCCCAAGTGTCGTACAAGGTTTCATCGTCCTCTTGAGTGAATGAAGAGATCTCATTCCTCAATCGTGCGGTTTTAGCGGGTGGGAAATACTTTAAAAGGAATTTTTCCGCCATAATGCTCCATGTTGTGATTGTTCCCTTCGGCAAAGTGTTTAGCCATTGTTTAGCCCGTCCCCCAAGAGTAAATGGGAACAAGCGTAACGGATGGCATCGTCGAGACTCCATTTATTTTGAAAGTATCGCAAATTTCGAGGAAATTCGCGATATGATTATTTGATCTTCGCCTGGTAAGCCGTCGAATTGGACAAATTGTTGCACCATTTGAATGACATTCGGTTTGATTTCAAATTATTGGCCAATGGTGGGCCTTACCGACTTTTTGTTATTTAATCTAACAATTTTCAGAGTTTTTGTTTGATAAAGAATCTAAATTATCAAGTGTAAAAATGAAGTAAAATTTGTAGAATAAGAAATCAAGAGATAGAAGTGTGTTTGAATGTAAATCCTCTAGAATGTTTTTGTGATTTGACAAGTTAAAAGATTCAACCATAAGCCCTTAAGTAAAAACCAACCTCTTTTAATAAAATCTCATGCTATGTGGACCGTAGAAATTCCCGATTTAAGTTAATCCCTTTCTCAAGGCGAGAAACTCCTAATCTCAAGTTGATTAACTGAAATCTCTTTCTAGTTAAAACCCCCAAGATTGCATTATAACGATTTATGAATTCCCATATTAGGTTTGACCCTAATCCAGAAGATTTATGTCGTCCTATATCTAGGATTGCATGCAACTCTTTTCACTTATACAATTTCTTTTTCACCATAAATCTCTCGATTACCCGATGAAGAAAAGATATCAAATTAATATACCTAAATATTAACTCAAATGAGATAAGCATGATATAAGTGAATCACACAAGACATGATGATTTTATTAAAAACATACAAACCTCAATCACAAATCCATTCTAGAGTTCATTACACTCAAACACTAGGAGTTTAGCTACTCATGATCTTGATAAAAGAGTAAATTACACAAGAAGATGTAAATATTATAGACATGGTGTACTTATCTTTCTCAAAATCTCAATTGACTTCTTTCTTGAATGATGATGTTGCTCCAAGCCTTCTTCCCCAATGTTGCCTCAAGCTTTCTTCTCTAAGACCTCTTGATCCCAATTCTACTTAATGAAGTGAATATAATGAATATTTCCCGAGTATCTAATGAATGATTCTCCCAACTTCAACCTTGGCTTTTATAGCAACCAATACATTGATAGTACTCTCTTTTGTTAAACAATTGCCTCCATTTTCTTTGTTGGTTGGTGAATTCTTGTATTCAAGTGATGAGGAGGGGACATGGAGACATGTTTCAAAAAATAGGGTGTTAAAAGTGTACAAAAGTGGCCAAAATGGGTTGGTTGGTGAGTTTTCCCCAAATTCCGCAAAGAAAAGTTGCAAAGGGTCCCTGACACGCCAGTGTCGGGCAGACGCCGTCGTGCCGCACAAAATTTGCCGAAACAAAGCCCGACACGCCGTGTTGGACAACACGCCAGGCCGTGTTGTTACGACACGGCCGTGTTGTACGACACGCCAGGCCGTGTTCGGGCTGTTTTGTGCGATTTTTCCTCCTCTTTTGATCCCCTTCAACATGGCCGTGTTTGGTGACACGGCTTGGCCGTTTGGACCCTTTTTCCAATTTTTATCCAATTTATTTCCTTCTTTTTGAACATGGCCATGTTACTTGACACCCCAAGTCATGTTGAGTGATTTTCTTGCCTTTTTCAAGTAATATCAAGCTTCACATTGCTCCAAATTGCTCCACCTATAATGTTAAACACATCACACTATGAAATGCTACGAAATACTTGAGAAACTATGATTTTTCTAACAAAACAATTCAAAAACTATTGAATTAATAATATAAAATATGTACAAAATGACACTTATCAATGCCACAACAGACTCCAAACAGAACTCGGCTCTCAGCAGACTCGACTTTATGCTCGCAGGCATGTTCCCTGGGGTCCCTCTTTCCTTTGATGATGCCAAAAAGAGGGAAGAGGAGTCCCTAAGGAGTTTAAAAGAAGAAAAGTTGAAAGAGTTTGAAGTCAAGATGATGACAGCTGAGAAGAAGAAGGGAAAAGCAGCTGAGGAGGAACATTCGAAGGACTTGACATTAATGATTGTTGAAACCCCTCAGCAGGGTCATGTTACGGCTTCAATTATCAGCAAACTTCCAGTGACACTGCCGATCGAACGCTCTACTGCGCCAATGTCAGAGAAAAGGCGAATCATAGAAGCAGGGATGGCAGAGTTTGACAAGAAGACGGATGCCCGCATCGAAGAAGTGTTGAAACAATTCGGCGGCATTCCAGCAGGGAAGGATCAAGATGCCATTCCTGACAACGGATCCGAGCCAAGATTAGTTGAAGAATTCAAGACGCTCGAATCCGAAGGCTATTTCCAAAAGATGTCACTAGCTCAAGCTTGGGATCTGTACTGGGAGAAGTGTCTTAAATTGTGCGAAGAAGCGATAAAAGTGCAGGACTACCGAGATATTCACCGGTGGTAAGCGTAAGACTCCGTGCAAAGACACACACCCAGAGGAGGAGGAAGAAGTGGTGGAGGAAGAGGTTCTCGACCTCGTCCAAGACCCAAGAATATCGAATATGTAGATCCTGGAAAGAAGGGGAAACTCTACTGGGTTGGGTATGATGAAGTGGCAAACCTAGAAGTGGCAAGGAAGAATGTTGAAGCCGTGAAAAGACAAGAAAAGGAAAACGAAAGACAAACTCAGCTATGGCTCGAGAGGAAGAGGAAGGATGATGTTGCGAAGAGAGCCTATGAAAAGAAGAAGAAAGCTGAGGAAGAAGAAAGAAAAAGGAAAAGAGGTGATGACTTCGACAGAACTGAAGAGGAAAGAAGGAGGCAGCGAAGGCGATAAAGTGTTGTTGTGAACCCTTCATGTATTTTACCTATGTAAATACATTCATGTAAGTCATCTGTACACTTAGTGAAGTCTTCTGTAATTTCTCACTTTGTATTTGTATCCTAGCATAGATGTCTGTATTTTGCTTTGATATAGAATGCTCTGATACTAAATGTAAACAGCCGTGTAAAGGATAAGAATGTTATGATCAATAAAATGATCGATTCTACACATACATTCTTTGTTACTGCATTGTCTGTATGTATCTTTGCTATTTATATTTTTAAATGTTTTTAAGTTTTGGCATCATCAAAAATGGGGAAATTATTGGGAAATTTATTTTATAGATTTTGATGAATGCCACGTAAAACTTAAACTAGAAAGTTGGCACCCCATTTTTTTGTGATTTACATTGTAATAGATTGGACTGGAATAGCTGAGTCAAGTCAGCTATGTCTGAAAACACAAGAAGTCAACTGGAGACTGAAGTGAAGACTCCGTTGTGGAATAGCTGAGTATGGTCAAGATGGAAGTTCAAGAACTCGACTGAATATATATCACCTGAGGAACAACTGTGTGAAAAGTCAGTCAAAGTCAACTAATGAAGCTGAGTTGAAACACCTGTCAAATTATTCGAGGTTAAAGAAGATTCAAATCAACTGTGCTGAAAAGAAGAAGCACTTGAGTGAAGCCAACTGACATTCAACCGTTGCACAAAGATCATGGAGATTAATTATTTTAGTAATATCCCCATAATGTCAGGCACTGAGAATAAACAAGTGCAAAAGTGTGCATTTTAATAAGCAAGAGGAGCGGCTCGAGTGGGTGTCAGACTCCAAAAAGCTGGACATTCAAGAATACGAGGTAGTGGGTGCTTCACACGCTTGGAAAGCAAATAAGAACAAATCGATGTCCAACAAAATATTGTTTGAATAATTATCCATCTCTTCAATGGATAGTTTTTCAAATAATACTATAAAAGGGCTGAGGATTCAAAAAGAAAAAAACATATATGCAAATAACAAAAGAACAACAAGGAGAATTTGAATACGCATACAAAATCTGAACGAAAGATTATAATATCTTCAAGCCTATTCCATCTGTATTTCATATCCAACACAATTTGTGGAGGACAACGAAATCATCAAGTTGAAGAGAAAAACAAAGTAATTTCAGGGGTCTACAATCCAAGTGAAGGACTGTAGGAAAGGTTCAAGTTGTTTGGAGGGCTGAGTGATCAAATCCAACAACTTGACAAAGTGAGTTGTAGTAGCAAGGCAGCCGCCTTGTGAAGAAGCTGAGTCGCAAAGAGAAGCCAGCTGGGTGATCAAGGCATCTCGAGACTGAGTCAAAGGAGAAAATCAGCTGTGTGATCAAGACTTGTCTTTTGACTGAAAAACACTCTGTAAACTGATCATTACTTAGTGGATTCCTTCAGAAGTTGGAGAAGAGAGGAGTAGAAGAATTACTCCATCTTGGAACCTCTATAAAAATATTGTGTCAATTTACTTTCAGCATTTAATTTCTGCTCTATTATCTTATATCTGTTGAACTAAGTTAAATCTACTACTCTAAGTGATAATAAGCTAAGTTTCCAAAAACAAGTGTTAAACACTCATACTTCCATTTTTAAAGGGTGTTAAGACTTCCGCTTTGAAAAAACAAGTCAGTCAAGTTAACTGCTTAAAATAGACAGCCGAGTTACTTTACACACAACTCTCCTGAGTCTGCTATATAGAAACTCAGTTGACAAATTGACACAGCTGACTTATGATAACTCTATTGCAATTTTTGAAATGTTCTTGATTTTAAAAATTTTGGTAAGGTTTATTCAACCCCCTTCCCCCTTATAAACCTTACAACACACCCCTTGGGACCTACATCAACCAAGTGTGTTCTCATCAAAAGAACACTTAACAAGTAAGTCGTGGTTTGGACGCTTTTGACCAATCAAGATTACACCTCAAATGAATGTATACAACTTTGAAAGTGCAAGTGTGGTAAAAAAAAGCCTAATAAGCAAGATGTGAAAGTGTAGTGCATAGGCTATTACAACAATATGTGAAAGTGAAAGCTTAAGAAACTTGCTGAGATTTTCTTGTTGTGTTGTAGAATTGTGTAGTATTATTGTATTGATCCTCCACTCATCTTCATCTATTTATAGAAGAGCTCCAAAATTTCAATTCCAACATAGGCTCCTATAATTTGAGTTTTGTCTGCAAAGAGAAGATCACAATATCCACAAAAAATTGTACAAAAATTATAAAGTGATAAAAGTGAAAATTTGGTCTGCTGCAATGTTTAAATCATTTGATCTTGTCTAGCGCGACAGGTAGGGCAACCGGTCGCCATGTTGAAAATTTTGAATTTGAAACAGAGAAAGTGCGATCGACACATGTTTCAAACATTTTCTTCGGCGACTGTGCTTGGGAAGAAAATGTTTCAAACATTTTCTTCAGGTATTGGTCACCTATAAAAGCGATCGGTCTCCTTGAGATATGGTTTTTCAAAGAAGAAATATTCGATCAAACATCTTCAGGCACCGGTCGCCATCAAGGGCGACCGATCGCCGTCAATTAATTCCTATTTTGAATTTTGATAACTTTGTTAAAATGGAATCCGAATATGACAGCGCCAAATTTATCGTTTTGGTTGAAATAAAATATTAAGGTGAAATCATCAAAATCAAAATAATTTTATTCTAACAATTAGAACATGTATATTTGGCGTTGAGAAGTGCGAGTTCGCATTGTTCGAGTTTCGAGATGAGAGAGTCAAAACATCCATACTTCTTGTTAAGTTCTAATTAGGAAATTTTTCACAGATTGTGTGAGCTACATTGAAATCTCCAACTACACACCAATTTTACCACACATAGAGTTCGACCCGTCAATTCATCCTAGAAATCATCTTGTATCCTAGGTTTGTTTAGCCCATACACTATCGTAAACCACCATTCAATACCAGTTTCCATTTCAGTTTTAATAGATGCCAAAAATCCCCCAACGAATTGTCATTAGCTTTAATTGTTCTTGGATCCCACATGATCTACCTTCAACTGGTAAAAATGCCCATTCCACAAATTTAGCCTTCCAAAGACTGGCGACAAAATATTTTTCCACATTTAAATTTTTAATTTCATGCACTGTAACTATATATGGTTTCTCTTTTGTTATCAAGGCTTTAATCACATTCATTTTCCTTCCTGAACCACTGCCTTAGATACTCCATGATAATATCTTCATTTATTAATACAAGATTTCCCCTCGTTCCTGAGATCCCTTTCATATTGATTCTGAATTTCAGGTTCTTTAATTCTCTCATCCTTTCTTTTTTTTGCCCCACGATGTATCCGATTATTTTTAACTGAAGGTTGTATATGCATTGTTATGTACTGATTTTATGTCCTTTCTAGCTCCTATCTCTATTTGAATTTCCTGATTTCCATCAATCTGTAAGTGATAACCTCCCTCGAATGTTCATTCACCCTAAAAAACTCACATCCCCAGGAGAAGAATGGATGAGATGTAGTTGATGAAAGACATAAAAAGAAGAAAGAACTTGATGAGAAAAAGAATGGCAAGAGGAAGAGGAAGAAAATTTGTATCTTTGTTCGAATTTGATTTTGTAAATATGGGGGTTGACCGATATTTGACCAAATATATAAGTAGATTCCATTAATGCAAAATGTAGATAAATTAGATAATATTGATCTACATTGTGTGTAGATGAGGTTAACATTTAATTTTTCTTAGAACCAATTTCGGGTGAATGAGAATAAATGCACAAAGTAAGCCACTTAAAATGCAAAATGACTTGGAAATTAGAAATTATGGTTGATGGGATCGACACCATCCATATGGGTTTGTGAGCTAAAAGTAGCTCACTTTATTTAGCTCGAGTTGAGATATTGGGTTTGAGCCCTTGGGCACCAGGAGTTTTTGGGAAGGGGAGGACCTACGTGGTTGTAGGTTAGATCAACACGTGCGCACAATCGCCAGCTAGCCCGGCCCTACTCAGTCACAATTTGTGTGGTTGGGCTTCCTAAAAACTTGTCTTTTTGGACAAAAAATATTTGAAATTAATTTATTTAAATTTTGGTCCAAAATCCAAAAACACTCAAAAATATGTTGTGTTTAAAAGCAATGAACACGTCTGTTGGTTTGCAGCTATTTTTCAAAACCTAATTTTTGGTCAAACAGGTGTGTCTATTCGGGCCTAATCATAGCTTCTCGACTAGCACTTGCTGGTTTAACTTGACGTGCTGTTCAGGCAGCCAATTCCTAGAAGATTGTGTCTGTTCAGCTCAACCCTTTAATGTCTATAAAAGGAGAGCCCATGCAGAACAAAAATTTACACCATTCATATTTTTTTTGCATCTTATTGTCTATTCCCCTCTTTGTCTCGAAATATCTTAAATACTTAGTACTATAAATGATAAACCAGAAAGCCATTGTATCTTAAAGGCGATTGCATGAACCGTTAAGCACTTGTGTACGAGGCAATTTCGTCTTGCATAGATAATATCCAATACTAATATTGACTTTACAATTTGTACTGTTATTCTGCCCATTTTTCCAGCAGACGATCATCTCCATAATAATACCTTTAGAAAAAGGAATCATCTTCATAATCAAATTCTCCACTTCCGGCATTGCGTGACTCATAATTTTTGAAAAGATTCTTTATTGTCCATGGGCAGCTCGTTAAGCTCAACAAAATCATTATTTATGTTCCAGTCAGTATTACCAATTTCTTCTCCCATTTTCTGAAATTCGTAGAAATTTGCTTTTCTCTGGAAATCGGTATTCTGGATAGTTCGATTTTTGCTTAGAATAACTAGTTTTAATTAAACCTTTGAAAATCTTGAATAGTGTTGTTCTTTTGTTCTTCTTCATTCCTCTTACGTATCTTTGTATTCTTCGAAAGTATGTGACATATTTCTCCTTGGGTTAAATCTGAGGAGTTTTTTACGTTAATGATAAAAATACCCAACATTCATGGAGAAAAGATACTAAATACACTCCCCCCTCTTCTTTGGATATTTTTACGCTCAGGCACGTTTTTTTGGACATATTTACGTTTTTTTAATGTTTTTTGGTTCCTATATTATTTTCTATGTTATTTCTATTATTTCACACTTGTTTCTATTTTGTTTCTGTGTTGTTTCGATGTTCCGATGCAACTTTTATTTTTAAGTTCATTTTTTGTTCATATGTTGTTTTATATATTGTTTATGGGTTGTTTCTATTTAATGTTGTTATGATACTTCTTTGTTGCTTTCATGTTCTATTCGATGTTTCAATGCAGATTTTTACCTATGTTTTAGGTTTTTTTGTTCATGCATTATTTTTTATATTGTTTTGTTGTTTCTGGGTTGTTTCTATATAATTTTTAATATTGTTTTGTTGTTTATTGGTGGTTGTTTTCATGTGTTTTCAAAAATTTTAATGCATTGGATCAAAAATTGAATTATGTTTTTCATTAATGTGTTGTTCTGTATTATTTTCAATGCATTTTGTTTTTTATGTGTTGTTTTATGTGTATATTTCTTTTTTTTTAAATACGATTTCGAGTATAAATTTGATTATTTAATGGGGTAGGAATTATTTTTTCACTGAAATTTTATTAGATGAAACATGTTTGAAATATGTTCGAAACAATCTTTAAACAACAATATCAAAAATCTGAGAAAAATCGTGGGAGAGTAAAAATGTCCGAAAAAAAAAGGCGGGAGCGTAAATGTATCTTTTTTTCAAGAATTTTAGCTATTTTTATCCTTATTCTTCTTTTAACACGGCACATCCAAAAATGATATGATGAATGAGACTTTCTCGGTGAAAACCCATATCTGACCCAAGCATGAAAATAAATGAAGCCAACGCAAATAAAAACTGAGCCACTTCTTCTATTAAAATCTTGAGAAATTGCCAAGCTTACCTTACTTTTGGGGAAAGTGCCACCATTTACGCTCAATTCCTTTATATACGCTCCCGGTTGAGTTTTTGACTTTTTTTTACCCTTCTGCATATTTTTTTGGATATTTATACGCTTTTTTCAATTTTTGTTCAAGTATTGCTTTATATGTTATTTTCGTTGTTTCGATGTTGTTTCTATTTGTTTCTTGGTTGTTTTAATATTGTTTCTATGTTGTTTCGATGTTTCAATACAACTTTTACACCTACTTTTTACGCTCTTTTTTATTCATGTGTTGTTTTATATATAGTTTGTGTTGCTAAATGGTTGTTATATAATGTTTTTAATGTTGTTCTAATATTTTTCTGTTGTTTCCATGTTGTTTTCAATGTTTAAATACAATTTTCACATATTTTTAAGCTATTTTTATTCATCTGGTGTTTTTTATGTTGTTTATGTTATTTCTGGGTTGTCTATATACTGTTTTTAATGTTGTTCTGATATTTTCTTGTTGTTTCCATGTAATTTTCAATGTTTCTATGCAGTTTTTGCCTATTTTTAAGCTTTCTTTTTTAATCCATATGGTGTTTTTATATTGTTTTCTTATTTACTTAGTTTTTAATGTTGTTATGTTGTTTCTTGATTGTTTCCATGTTTTTGATGTTTTCAATGCATTAGATCAAAAATTGGATTGTGTTTTTTTATTCATGTATTGTTTCTATATTATTTTCAATTTGTTTAGTTTTAGTATGTTGTTTTATGTGTATATTTCTTGATTTCTTATAAGATTTTTTTTTGAGAAAGAAAGAATTTCATTCCAACTATCAATGAGGATCATCCTCAAGGATCAAATCATCAATGTACTGAGGAAAACCTCCTCTAACAGACTCCAAATGATTCAAATTAAAAGCAAAATGCGCTAAATTATGAGCAACTAAATTACGAGAGTGTCCGACCCAACTAAATGAAGCATAACGAAAACGAGAGAGAAAGGTCTTGATGTCTGCGATGATATTTCCCAGGTAAGAGAAGTTCGGCGAATGTTTCGAAAGTGCTTGATAGACGTGCATATTATCCAACTCTAGGATTAGATTTTGTACCCTTCCTTCCAGTGCGATTAGTACCCCTTCTCTACATGTTGTAGCCTCTGCAATGTCCACGTCGATTTCCTCTGTTGCTCGTCTGGAAAAGGCCATTATCGAGTGGCCCTGATGGTCCCTAACAATAGCGCCCAAACCTGTATCGTGTTCCTGCATGATGGAGGCATCAGAGTTGAGTTTGAAATGGGTAGGAGGGGGAAGTTCCCATTTATCAGCCGCATTGCTCCTCTGTGCAAGTGTTGGGCGTGCCTTGATCACTTTGGTGTATTCTTCAAGTGTCCGGCTAGCTAACTCAATACACCATTGGTGTTCCATTGATTTGTTTTGATGCGTGAGGAAGTTACGTCCATACCACACGCTCAAAGCAGCATCACAAAAATGTCGTGAGCATCTTTGTCTAGATTTTCCATTCCCCACCCAATCCAATCTACTAAAGATCCCTCCCCCGCTTGTGCTTTCGTACATAATCGCAGCGGGTCAACCTCCCAAAGAAAGGATACCTAAGTACAATCCGTAAGTGCATGGATGTCCGTGTTAGCCTCAAGTCCACACCTCCTACACACCGGATCGATCCCCACACCCCTTTTAGCTAATTCACTCTTGATAGGAAGTATGCCTTTGAGGCACTTCCACAAGAATATTTTAGCTTTCGGGGCTATTTCTAGATGCCACGCCCATTTCCAGATTTTCCCGTCCCTCCTTGACGAAGATGAGAAACTGTTAGAATTTTCTTGCATTTTTTTCGCCACTTGGTACCTTGATTTGACGATGTATATTCCATTCTTCGTGTAGTGCCAAGTGAATCGGTTAGGTCTCCCATTTATTGTCAGTGGAATTGCTCGAATGGCCGTCACCTCCTGTGGACTGAATAGTTTTGAGAGCAGCTCAATGTTCCACCTAGGAGAGCTTTCATGAATTAAGTCCCTTACCCACACAACGTCCGACGTCTCAACCTGGGGAGTTAGAATTCGAAGATTTGGTAAGTCCGACACCCACGAATCAGTCCAAATGTTTACTCCGTCGCCGTTTCCAATGTTCCAACGTGATCCCGTCATAATAATTTGTCTACCCACAACAATGCTTCTCCAAGTAAATGATGGATTATAGCCGATTGTTGCTTTGAGAAAATTATTATTAGGGTAATATTTCGCTTTAAGCGACTTTGCCAAGAGAGAGTCATTCTCGTGAATAAGTCTCCAACTCTATTTGGCTAGCATAGCCTCATTGAAACACCTCAAGTCGCGGAAACCTAGGCCCCCTTCATGTTTAACTCTAGTAAGTGTACTCCAAGAACACCAGTGAATGCGTTTTTCTTCATTTTTTTGCCCCCACCAAAAGTTACTAATGATTGAGTTCAATTTGGCATATATTTTGGGGGAGTAAAAAACAACTCATAATGTAGGATGGAATAGCTTGGGCAACCGATTTAATCAAAATCAGCTTCCCCACCGTTGAGAGCAATCGACTTTTCCATTGTTTGAGTTTTTTCCGGACTCTGTCTACCACCAATTGAAAAACTTCCCACTTAGAACGTCCCACTATCGTAGGTATGCCTAGATAAATCACATGTTTTGCCACCCTTGTAACCCCCATCTTTGCTGCTAGTTGAGTTTGCTTTGACAATTCGATGTTCCTACTGAAAGATATCTCCAATTTTTCAAATTAATTTTCTGACCCGATGCCCGTTCATATGCTTGAATGATTCTACCTGCCTCGTCAATCTCCTGCTCATTTGTTCTGCCAAATATTATATTGTTGTCCGCGAAGAACAAATGAGACACTTGTAGTGCCCGCCTACAAATTTGTATCCCATGTAAATTCCCGCACGCTTCTGCCTTTCTGATCATAGCGGAGAAAGCTTCTGCACAGAAAAGAAAAAGATACGGGGAGAGCGGATCTACTTGTTGAAGCCCACGGGAAGGGGAAAAACCATTTCCAATCTGGCTATTGATTAATATGGAAAATGAAACAGAGGAAACACAACTCATAATTAATTCAACAAATGCACTATTAATGCCCAATTTAAGCATAACATGTCACAGAAAAATCCATTCAACTCGGTCATAAGCCTTGCTCATGTCGAGTTTGAATGCAAAATTTCCTCTTTTTTTGGCCTGACTATTTTTCATATAATGGAATATTTCAAAGGCCAAGAGGGCATTATCCGTAATGAGACGGCCGAGGACAAAAGCAGTTTGTGTGTGGGAAATGAGACTCGACAGGATAGTTTTAAGTCTGTTAGCAATGGTTTTGGTAATGATTTTAAAGAGCACATTGCACAAACTTATGGGACGATATTCAGTGATACGCTCCGGTTTCTTTTTCTTGGGAATAAGGACAATGAAAGTGTGCTACAGGACTTTAGGACTCTTATGACCATTCAGGATATCTAGAACAATATGCAAGATATCAACGTGAATTAAAGACCAGAATTTTTGAAAAAAGATAGCGGGCATACCGTCTGGTCCTGGCGCTTTGGTTGGGTGCATCTGTATCAAGGCTGTCGTGACTTCCTCCTTCGTGAATGGTTGAGCCAGAGTATCGTTCATTTCTATCGTCATTTTATTATCGATAGTGTTAAGGGCTTGGTTCATATCGAGGCTGGTCTTAGAGGAGAAAAGGTCTTGATAATAATTTTGAAACACCCCCAGAACTTCCTGTTCGTCCTCAACCCACTCGTCGTTGGGTCCTCGAATTTTCTCAATCGTGTTTCAAACTCCACGCCCTGAGGCGACTTTGTGGAAAAAAGCTGAATTCTTATCGCTGTCCTTTATCCAATTGGGTCTAGACCGTTGGTGCCACATCACTTCATGCTTTCTATAAAGTGCAACAAGATTTTCTTCAGTCGATCCCCTTTCTCTGATTTGGTCTTCCGTCAGCAACATTTGGAAATTTTGGCTCAATTTTTCTTCGCATTCTTGGATATGTTGACTGACATTTCCAAAATGGTCTCTCTCCCACAAAGTAAGTTCTTGTCCACATTTTTGAATTTTAAGAGCCAATTTATCTGCAGAGTTCGCCCGATCATCTGAATGCCACAATTCATCCATGAGCCACATTGTTTCGAACCGATAAATTTTCCGTCTTTTCCGCTTTGTTTGTCTCCGCCTAGATCTCTTCCTGTCCCACGTTAGTAAAACCGAACAATGGTTCGAAGCTATACGCGGTAAGTGTGAGACCTTGTGATTCGGAAACATACAAATCCATTCAAGATTCCCGAAACATCTGTTAACTGCTCTTGAATGTTGTCCGCCCCTAACTGTCCGTTGGTCCAAGTGAAAGTGAATCCTTCATATCCTAGGTCCTCCATACGTGTCTTCTGTATACATGAATGGAAGGCTGCCATTTTACTATCTTCCTTAGCCCGACCCCCTATTTTTTTCGAAACTATACAAAATCTCGTTGAAATTGCCGAAGCAAAGCCAACTTTGATTTGTATTCGTATCCGTCAGCTCCTTGAATAATTGCCAGGTCAGCGGTTTGAGTCCTTCATCAGGCCAGCCATACATGCCGGTCATTCTCCAATTTTTATCTCCATCACCGATTGATGCGTCAATATGGTGTAGAGAGGAGGAAAGTATTGAGACTAAAAAGGTTTCCTTCCAGAGGAGGCATAATCCTCATTTTCTTCCGCCCAAGGTTGTGTCACAATCTACTACAAACATTCCTTCCAAGCCAATGTTCTGTCCAATGTTGCTGAAATCTTCCTTTGTAAATTTTGTCTCCATAAGGAAAACAAAACTGGGATCTTCGGATCTAATTAGTCTTTTGAGAGCCTGAACTATCGGTGGGTTCCCAAGCCCCCGACAGTTCCAACCGATACAACTCATTGGTCCCCATGGAGTTGCTCCCTAGCAACCTCCGCTGATAGATTGAATTCACACTGGACATCATAGAGGCCAAATTCTTTTTGTTTATTTGCTTGAGAGACCTACATATCAGTACTGGACGGGAATTCCTTAGACCTAGTTCTCTTGGAGGGAAGAATCGTACTTAAGGCTGGGGTTTTTAGTTTTTATTTAAGGCGGGTCCAAGTTTTGGGTGTTTTTGGTTTAGTTTTAGATTTTGTGGAGAGGTGGTTGGTCAAGGAAGTTATCTGGTTTGTGGAGCTATTCATTGGTGAAGTTGTAGAGGTGGATTTGGCTTCTTGTATCGGGTTGGTGGGTTCAATGGGGAAATGGGTTGACAGAGATGTGGAGATTTTTTCGTACAGCTTGGGTGGATGAGGGTCGTCGATGCTCAGGTTTGTGGCTGCCCGTTTTGAGGGTTGGGATAAGGGGTTGTTCGTATGGGACAATTGGGAGCTCAGTGGGGGGGGTTTTTGGGTGGTAGGGTATCAGTCAGGGTATTGGTTTGGTTGTTTAGGTTGGGGTTCTATTAGTTGACATAGGTATAAGAGTTAAGGATTGAAGAGAGCGTCAAAGAGGTGAATTAAGCGGGGATGAGGGGAGGTCGTTTGTGGCTACCTGTTCAATATTGTCATTCTCAATAATTTGCGTCGGCTTCGGGAAGGTTGGGGTTATGTGGGTTTGCTAAGATGGGGTTAAGTGGGGTTTATGGGAGTGAGTTTGAGGGTCCTTACCAAACATATTGTGGATTGCTGAAGAGCTAGAGCCCGAAGGAGTTTCTCGATTGATGGACGAATGTTTGAGAGTGACGCTTTTAGCCACGGTCCGTATTTTATGCTGGCGGTATCCATACTTTCCTTCTGATCGTAGTGTTCACAGTTGCGAAAAAAATGTCCGATGATTCCACAACAAAAGCAATATATTGGTAAAGCTTTTGTATTTGATAGGTAGCGTCAGTTGTTCCCCTTTTATTCGAATTGTGATGGCCCACAACAGTGGTTTTGTTATGTCGAACTGAATCTTAAAGTGCAAGAATTTACTGAACATCCCCTCAGTCGAATGATCCAATGTTATAAGATCCCCGATCTTTCCCCAATTATCTTCGCAGCAGTTGGGTTCATACACGCTATCGGAACATCATACACCCTAGTCCAAAACGTCGCATGGGTGATGCAAATATTAGAAGGCTGCTAATTTCTTTTAGTTCCCTAAGAGCGAATAATCCTCCGTCAAAATGCTATTGTTGATTGGTGATCACCCTATTCATATTATCTTTGCTGCCAAACCTAAACAAGATCAAGTTTTCGCCCCATTCTCTAATTGTTACCTCCTCATTCGTTTTCCATGCCTTCTTCATAACGTCGATGAGATAGAACGATTTCCAACTTTTGTCCGTGTATAGTTTTCCGACCAGGCAGCATGGCTTATTGTGATTAAGGATGTTGTGATCAGTCTCCGTTATGTCCAAGTCCAGAATGGATTTTTCCTTCTCCGAAAACTCTTCCATGATTTCAAGAAATTTCTCCTCTGAGTACCTGCGGTGATCCGAAGCCTAGCCCTCGACACCATGCAAAAAAATGAAATGAACCGGCCATAACGAGGAAACAACTGCAAATTCGAGCAGAGAGACACCCTGGCCAAATCGACAAGACACCGCCGGAGACGCAAAAACGACACAGAAAAATGAAAAAGAGAGAACGAGAAAAAGAAGAGAAAAAACAAAGACAGGCACCAGAAACCTATAACCTGGACTCAAAGAGCGAGAAGAAAGACTAAGGATGTTTATGACGGTGGGTGGATGAGATGTGGTTGTAGTGTTGGATGATCTGGACCGATCCTCTCATGGGGAGGCAACACCATGGGAAAACCCTAACAGAAAAACCTAAATGATGACGAAGCTCCTGATGAGAGGAGAACATTTCTTATAAGATTTTGAGTATAGAATTGATTATTTAATGGGGGCAAGAATTATTTTTTCACTGAAATTTTATTATATGAAACATATCTTAAACACGTTGGAAACAACCTTAAAACAACAATGTAAAAAAATCCATAAAAATAAGCATGAGCATAAAAATGTCCAAAAAAAATCCAGAAAAAGGCCTGGAGCATTAAAAGTTGTCATTTTTTTTCCTGAATGTGGGGCAAATATGTCCTTAAACCTAAAATCTCAGGATGAGGACACAACTACCTACTTTTTCCTAAAAATCATTGAAGATACATTCTCATCTCCCTTTCTTCACAGTAGATACGCCCCATTTCCCTTTCTTCACAAGAGATACACCACTTTTCTCTTTCTTCAGAGCAGATACACTTCCTTTTTTCTTCATAGCAAATACGGTCTCCCTGTTTTCTCCATAACATATATGCTCCTCTGTTTTCTTCACAACAGATACCCTCCATCTTATTAGCTTCACCATAGATCTAAAAACACATCAAACAGCAAAACAGAAAAACAAAGAACAACAAGAAGAAACAAATCCAACAACAATCATAAGAAAAAACAAAGAGGAAGATGAACGGAGTAAAATCGCAAGAAGAAGAAGAAAAAGAAGAAGAAGAAGAACTGAAGAATATAATAAGAAGAAAAAGAATAAGAACAAAATCGAACTAGTTGTAGAAAATCACAGCATAAACTCGAAAAACAAAAATATTTAAAGTAAACAACAACTTTTGATCTGAGACGCAGTGAAATTGATGGTTACAACCAAAATCTGGTCATTTTTGTTAGTTGTTTTAATTGATTGTTTTAGAATTTTTTCGAACATGTTTCGCTAATACAATTTTATTAATTCTTTTATTAATTTCTAAAGTTGTTTCTAACATGTTTCAAGATTATTTCCTAATGGTTTCCTACCCAACAAGATTGTTTCATAATTGTTTCTTGCTCATTTGAGCAGTGTTATACATGGTTTTTTAAACATTAATATTGAATTAGTGAATCTCACATTTCATTTATGTTTCTCATACTTCTTTTATTTTTCAAAACCCTACATCATTAATTACTAAACCACAAACATCATATTTCTAAATCCACAATATTATAATCATATGAACTTCTTCCTCAAATAATAAAATGAAACAAAACATCAATATGTTGCAAAGGAAGAATAAAAAAACAGTAAGAACACAGAAGCAATAATAGAAAAATAACCAAATACATCAAATTCTAAATTCGCAATACTATCTATGTCCATGCTTGAACTTCTTCCTCCGATAATACGGCAAAACATCAATACACTACAAAGGAAAAAACAATAAGAACACATAAACAATAATGAAAAAACAATATTCTTAAAAGAAAAATATAGACTTACAGAAGAAGTAAAAAACTCTTCAAGATAGAGTAGGCTGTGAAAACGGAATTGGATTAAAAAATATATTATAAAAAAGCAAAGTCACAAATAAATCACAAATTAAAACAATGCATTTATATTATTTCACAATTGTTTTTAGCTTGTTTCGTAATTGTTTCTAATTGTTCCGTAACAGAAAGATGGAGAGAGAAAATAGAAAAGTGTAAAAAAATAAAAAAACAAAACTAACCCTGGCGTATAGAAGACAAAAAAAGCGTATAAAGTCCATTGAGGGTATATTTCCCCAAAATTAGGTATTTTTTGGAATTTTCCCTAAAATCTTCTCGATCCAAAAGCCCAAATATTACTGTCCAATGTTTGGCCCATCGTAAAATTAAAATTTCCCATCCCACCTCTATTGTGTTTCTCCACTACGCCGTCCTATTCATTCAAGAAAGAAGACGATTTGTCTCCCTCCTCGCCTTTCGCACCGCCGCCCAAATTTAAAACAAAGGTTTCATTCTCCAACCCATTACCTTTTCCTCGGAGTTCATCTCCGAAATCTGTTAATTTCCCATCTGTGTTTGATAAATAGGTAGCGGTGTTGTGGAATGGCCGTCCAATGCCCTAAAATCATGTTGCCAGTTACAGAGGTCTGCTTTCCTGTGACGGGGTACCCAATACCGTGGGGAACGCATATACAGATTAGTTCCAGTGTTCCTCGCCGCACAGTGAAGCTCCGGATATCTGCGCTGTCTGGTGATGGCAGTAGCAATAGTAAGAAAGCAGCGGCCCCTAACTCAAATTATGTGGTACCACTGGATAAGTCATCCTGCATCACTCGGCCTCTCGCCGAGATTCTCCGTGACCTCAATAAGAGGATCCCCGATAACATAATCAAGACTCACAATGATCAGTCCACCTTCATCCCCTGGCAAGTAAAATGCCCCTATTTCCTTTATCTTTCTTTTGTATTATGCAGCTGATTATATGATTGTCTGGCTATGCCCAGGTACCAGGCAAACCGTATGCTGAGCTTTTATGCTCCAGGTGACATGCAATCGGTTTTTTTTTTCTTCTTAGTATTACGGAAAATGTTGTCCAATATTACATGTTAAATAAGTATAAATTGATATTATGAATTTTAGGAAAAACATTTGGGCAGAATTAATGTCAGGGATATGAGTGGATCTTCAAGAAAATGTTTGAGTTACTAATGGTTCCTCTCTATTAGGTTGGTGTGGAGAGATTCGGGATGTTATTTTTTCTGAGAATGGAAGTGTGACTGTTGTGTATCGGGTAACAGTACGGGGTTCGGATGGAGAGGTATGTTTTCTTTGCATGTTAATATAGCCATCAATTATACCTGAAAAGACCTTGTAGCATCTCACAAATATTGTGCACGAGTCCTGAGATTATTTTTTGTAACGAATGTTCCATGCCAATTGGATTGCATCTGAAATTGTGAACGAGACTGATCTAAGTTGAGAACCCTACACCTGGTGTTTCACCAATGTGATGTCACGCCTGTTGAATCAAACTAACGATTAATGAATGGTACCATACCAACGGCCACCGGTTAGGCCAACAGAAACAGTGATTTTGAGCGTCACCTTAGACAATTGAAAACCAAGGGCCATATTGGCAATGGAAATCAGAGACAGAGAGACATGTGGAATACATCTCCTATAAGGAAAGATACACAAAGAGAAAACTGGTTCCTTATTTGAAAGCCAAAATCTTCTAAGCACCATAATTGACCCAAGTGGCTAATAATGTACTTTAAGTATTAGGCTATTTGGCCCATTGGTCGATCATTATTATTAATTATGGTCATTACGGTGCAATTAGGATGTCATACATATGGTTGAGGTATTGTACACTCTTCACCATAGTTTGTTAAAGGATAGTATGACTATGATCATATGTGGTACCCATTTGTCACAACAGGGACTTAAATATTTTGCACTGTTTTGTTGTATCGTATGGAACAGTAGGCTTAAAAAATTTAGATGCATATGGGGAATTCATAACCTCGATTCTCTAAGTCGCATAGTGCATTATTAAGGACTCCATTATTCATATCAGTTTGATATCAAATTGTCTAGCATGAGTCCTTGTGGAGAGCTTGTCCTCTATGTTATTGCTAGCAATTATGATAGTAAACAAGATGATCTGCAGATGTTGAAAATTTTACATCGAACATGGTCTTCTTTTTCATCATTGGACACTTTTTTTTTCTGAGAAAGTATCAATCGATTCTTATTTAATTGTTTTTCATTTGAAAGTGCTTGCTGTGATAAAAATTGTTCATCGCTCCCTCCTTTCTATTCACCCCAATGAAGATAAAGAGATTGAGAAAAATGGGTGAAGAGTCTGAAAAAAGAATTTGAGAATCAGTCTAAAAAATTATTTCTGATAGTATCGTCATTCAATATATTACCTTTCTAATTGTAATCCTTATTTTACCAAAAGTGCTATTATCAAGCTCTTATCTAAGTCTGGCTTTGTTACTAACTGCTAATTACTAACTACTAATTATTGTCAGTTGTTTCAATGGAAAACGTTCCAATTATGAATACATAACAAATCAAAGGATAAGGAGCCAGTGCAAATTTTTTCCTGTTTATATAATAAGTATCACTAACTTAGGAAGTGCTTGCAAATACAAATATAAGGACCAGTCACCTATTTATTTGAGGTAAAACAGGAGCGTACAGTTCATCAACTCGACTCTTGCAACGGTAGCAATTCGACTAGATTAAATTTACGGTCTAAGTTATGAAGAGGAAAATGCTAAGGACACCAGCCACCCATTGATAACCTCTCATTTTTCCTTGTTGAAATATATCAATTAGCTGATTTGGGAAGTTTATCTGGATTTAAATTGAGGTTTGAATATTTTTTGGGTTTATTTTGAAATTGATGTCTTCAATGTATTAAAACGCAATAACCTAAACATTCCTTAAAAGTATAGGTACTTAGTGCTATATTTTTGTTTAGATTTCATATCAAAGCACCAAGGCATCATGGAATCAATTCAATTGTTGCGTCATTTGATACTTGAAAGATACTAGAAAAACACAGTGACTTTCCCACCAGCCCCCTCCAAGCCATGGCCCTCTTAGCCCCACCATGAATGTCCTCTAATCCTCATCGTACCCAGTTGGCCTCCTTAATCCCCTTACCATGCAGAGCAGCGTACCCTCTATTGGCTCACAACTTTCCAGAGAGACCCTTGAGATAGTTGTTAATGTCCAAGGTGCACAAGTCACTTGGGGCTAGGGATGACAACGGGATGGGTAAACGCAGGTACCCACTCGCCCATTCCCTAATGGGTCCGATATGGGTAGTCTTCGGATTTGGAATGGGTATGGGATGAGAAATTAATACCCATTTATAAACGGTAGAGTACAATGATCCCATTCGATACCCACTACCCGAACTCGTTTATCCCTTAGTAATTTCCACTTACTTTTTTCACCTGACATGATATATTTTTCAGACGCCCAACATAAATTTCCAATTTGTACAAAGAAGATATGAAGTTGTTACTTTCTTTGAATCTGTGATCATATCAACTCTGTTTTATGCTTGATAGAACTACATGTTTAATGATGTAGTTTTATTAATTAAATGATATACTAGTGTTGGTTCTGCAGTTTTAAGGAATTTATTGGTTGCATTTGCATTTATGTGCTGTTTTTAATTTAGTTGATGAATGATGATAGCCTGTAGTGACTTGCAAAAATGAATGATTAATTGTTTTATTTTTCTTATAAATTTAACATATTAGGTATTTTCTTACATAATAATTAGTTTTTGGTCAAATGCAAATTTAACTAGTCATTTAAATAATCATATAGTTATAAGTTTTTATATAAAATAAATGGGTTTTGAGCGAGTGCGGGTAGTAGGGATGACAATGGGTAGGGTACCCACCCATTTAAGGCTATCCATACCCGAATCCTATAATATTTATACTACCCGTACCCGTCCCAAACCCGATTAAGAAACTACATCTATTACCTGTACACATCCCAAATCCATTTTTCGAAACCCGTGTACTACTTGTACCCACCTAAAACCCGTTTATTTTATATAAAAACTTCTAATTATATGAATATTTATATAACTATTAAAATGGACACCCTACCAAAAACTAATTATTATATAAGAAAGTGCTAATATGTTAAATTCTTAATAAATATAACAATTAACCATTTTAATTTTGTAAGTCACTAAAGACTATCACCATTCATCAACTAAATCAAAAGCATCACAATACATTCCTCAAAACTGTAGAATCAATACTAGTAGTCCGGTACATCATTTAATTTATAAAACTACACAATCAGACAAGTAGTTTTATCAAGCTTGGCAAAGATAAAACAGAGTTGATATGATCACAAATTCAAAATAAATAACAACTTTATATCTTCTTTGTACAAAAGAAAAATTTATGTTGGGCTTCTATGAAGAAATGTATAATGTTAGATGAAAAAAATAAATTAAAGTTAATAAGAGGTAAGCGGTTTCGGGTAGTGGTGGGTATTTGAGGGGTAAAACCATACCCTACCCGTATATAAATGGGTAGTAATTTCTCATTCTATACCCGTCCTAAATTCAAAAAAGACTACCCATACCCGTCCCTTAGGGTCCGGGCGGGTGGGTACCCGCTTTTACCCGCCCCGCTGCCATCCCTAGCGGGTAGTATGCGGGTATTAGCAAATAGATTTGGGATGGGTACGGGTCATAGGTGTAGTTTCTTAATCGGGTTTGAGACAAGTATAGGTAGTGTAAATATTATAGGGTTCGGGTATGGATACTCTTAAATGGGTGGGAACCCTACCAATTGTCATCCCTGCTTGGGGCTTAGGCGCATGCCTTATTAAAGTGAGACATACAATTGTCTACTTTTCTGCATATATCAACTATAGCCACATTAAATATAAGACATAAGCAAATAGATATAATTATCAACGATATTAGTTATTCCCAATAAGATGTTGCTTATGCTAAATATTCCTACAATGGTTCTTTCCCACAAAAATTACATGTGGATATTGTTGATGAACATGTTTGCTAATTCCTCCATTGGTTCTTTCCCACAAAATTACATGTGGACAAAAGGAAATTTAAAATTGAAATTTTTCTCATAAAATAAATGCTAATAATCAAAATCTCAAAGTATAACACCATTAAAAATTTAAAGTAAATGAGTTTGACTCCCTAAACAAAACATTTGACTCCCTAAACAAAACATTTGACTTTAAAAATATGAAAGAAATAATAAAAATAACTTTTGGCATCCATATCTACCGCCTCGTGCCGCTCAACCTCATTAACTTGAAAAATGTTGATAAACATGGGGTGAGCTTTCGACTCGCCCAGTGGAAATAACAAGTCATCTTAGACAAATAAGCATGTAAATTATTAATGCATCAATCACATGTAATATTTTGTTTCTGATGTACCATAAGGTACGTAACCCAAAGGCGATTTTGTTTTTGATTTGATGTACCATAAAGTATGTAGGCCGAAGGCTATTCTGATTTTATTTATGTTTCTGAGCCATATATCATGCTTCACTAACAACTGAATATACAATTTATAAAAAACAGAGAAATTCTCACTTCAAAATGCAGTCTGAATGAATGAATGTTGAATGCAACTGTTTGAATCCTGGATCTCGTGGTCTTCGTGTTTTACAAATTTATAAAAATTCTAATTAACACACAACTTTTGAATTTTGAATAACTAAAAGTGAATTTAAAGGATTGATTTTGAAACAAGGAATACTGGATTTTGGTTGGAATATATGGTCAAAATTGGTTAGCTCTTGGTCAAATTCCCCAACTCTCCCAATCAGAAGTCAAAGCCTCAAAAAATAAAAGGAAGTCAAAGCCTCAAAAAATAAATCCTTATTTGCCTAAATCCCTTAATTAAAAATTCAATTGGTAAGCCCAAATTAAAAGCCCTAAATTAAATTGCAACTCTCTCTCTCTCTCTCTCTCTCTCTATCTCTCTATCTCTCTCTCTCTCTCCACCACACGTCCAGTGATGACGGAAATGGCGAGGCGGCGCAACGACATGCGAAGTTGAGTGTGGTTGAGCGTTTTTGCTGGAAACGGCAATGGGCTCCTGGCAGTGGGAGGAGGTGGTGGAGACGCTGGTTGGGCTTGGTGGTTCGCCAGCAGAGGACAGAGATTTCTGGGTTTTGGGTTTTTAGGGAGGTGGGCGACGGGCTGAGCTTGTTCATGGTGGCGGAGGGCGGAGGTGCTGCTGCGTTTCTTCTTCTCTTTCTATTTCTTTTTTTGTTTGTTCTTGTGTTGCTGTGTACCGGGTTTGGTGTTGGATTGACTGGGTTGGGTGCTTCGATTTGTTTCCGGTTGGTTGCCGATGAAGGTTGTAGTGGTGGTTGGCTATGGTTGTTATGATGGTACTAGACCCGGAAAAATGAAAATATAGAAGTGACCACGTAATTTAACCTGATCTGTAATTTTTGTTTCAAAAAATTCTGAACACAAGGGCCCTATTTACACTATATTAATCCTAATGGACTAAAGAATTCTAATCTAATACAGATGCCCAAATGCTATTATGAAACTGAATGATCCTAGAACTCTAAAGCAGGTGGAATTATGAATGATAAATAACATTTGGAAAACACAATAAACAATGAATAATAATTCTGATAATAATAATAATATTATCTATAATACATTGTACTAATAAAAAACTGGGTATTACATCAAGGGCGTTTAATAAGGACAATTAATGGGTTAGAAAAAACAAATCCCACCTTTGAAAGTTTCTTGAAAATAGAATTGAGTGATTGAATGCAAGTGCTCCTAATCCTCGCTCGAAATAATCACCTAATCAATACCTCGACAATCCCACATTAAAATTAAACTTAAAGAAATATTTCTAAAGTCTTAATAGGGGCTTAGTAAAATATAAAATAAGGTAGAAGGCTAAGTTGGAATTTAATGTTCAAAACTTGGGGTCAAGGTTGTTTGTGTAAGTTTTAAGAAAATAGAGGGGTGAAATTCACTTCTATGAAATGAAAGAGTTTCACGGGAATTGTCTTGATGGTCGGATATCATGAGAAAGAAATAGGAAGTGTTATCAAACGATTTCATGCAATTCTTTCCAGTATGTAATGAGTAAAGAATCAAGCTACAAGTCTCGATCTATACTAAAGGCACTGGTGTAATTTTTGGTATTAGGGAATAAATCCGTAAAGTAAAACCTCAGCCCTAATTCATGAATCCCCAAGTAGCAGCTAACTCCTCTTCCTACTCTCTTTTCTCCCTCTCATCGAGACCTCTCTTCTCCTTTTAATCTTTTTTTTTCCCTTTCTTTTGTTTCTCATCAACCAGTCCCCTCCCCATTATTCTGTCTTTGTTTCTTTCTTTCTTGGCATTGTGTGTTTGTCTGACTAGGGCCCTCTTCGGCTTTTGCTGTTTGTACTGACTGTTGTTGCCAACCTTTCCACCATTGGAGCCCTCCCATTTCCTCTTAGGGGTTTCGTTAGACTTCTTGGCACCCTCTTCTAACTTCATGTTTGTCACTACATTTCAACCCCATTCGACGACTTCAAAATATGAGGCATTCTTCAGAATGCTAACTACACCGCCAATCTCAGGGCGCAGGCCCGACACAAATCTCTTAGCTTTTTTTGGATCAATCTCAGTCAAATGAATAGTGTAACATGCCAGTTGATTGAATTTTTTCTTGTACTTGAACACTGTCATTGTTCCCTGCTGCAGATTCATGAGCTCTCTCCTTTTGATCAGGGTAAGCTTATGGGAAGAATTGGTGCATGACTATTTCCTTGTAGTCATTCAACTGTATATCATTATGTTGCTCGTCAGTGATAGTGCTACGGTGCGAATCCCACCAGTGCCTTACGTCCTTTCAACTGATAAATGGCACAAGAGACCCTATGTGCGTCAGTACATTCAATCAACTCATAGATACCATCTAACTTCACAATCCACTCTTCTATTGCATGTGGCTCTTCTTGTCCTGTGAGGACGAGCGGTTTGTAGCGGCGGAACTGTTCTACAACTTTCGAAGTGTTATTGGCTGGAGCTGGTTGGTATTGAGGATTCAAACCACCTCTCTTGGCCAACCCTTGAGCTACTGTGACTAGGTTAGTCATTATGTTTTCCAAATTTTCAAGGTTTGTTGGAGTTGGGGGATTCCGAGATGCGCAGCAACAATTCTAGGCACCATCTTATAAGCTTGAGCGCGAAACTTCTTTAATTTCCATTCACATGATTTCATAACTTATAATATCCAAAGCAAAACCAAATTAACAATAATCACCTGACTCGACTATACTAAAGAGAAATCAATCATCCATTATAAACTTTCTTTACATCATATCCTGGAAATAAAGAAACAACTGCTAGAATGAAAATAAACAACCTAAACAAAATACGAAACATAATAAGAAATCCTAAACATCAACTACTAATGCATATTATCTACTCATTCCTCTTCTATTGGGTCCTCTGGGTCTTCCTCTTCTTTCGGATCCTCCTCTAGGTCTTCATCGTCCCTAGAATCAGGTAGAGGGGCATTACCCCGTATGTTCTGCACTTCAGGCCAATGGTCAGGAATGTTCATTCTAGTCTGTATATGTCGCACCCATTGATGCCGATAGGCCAATGTAAAATCCTCATAGTCAATCGCGACGGTGTATCGTGGGCTTCTACTATCATCATGTGGTACAATTCTCTTGCCATCAAGTAGTCTTGCTTGCAAGGTTTTGATGAATCTTCGTATGGCAACTCGATCCGACACCTAGTGGTCGGCATACCTCGCCTCTTTCCATGTGTCAAACATGGCCATCACATGTAACCTGACACTATGGTTCGGATTGCACTGATATCCTTCATATCTCACATTCTTTTTGTTCTTGTTGACATAATTTATGTCGGACTTTTGAGTTGTATATCTTCCACGTGCCATCTATAGAACATGCACAAAATTCAAATCTCTCTAAGTTCTTTGTAACTATATATAAAATGCAACAATGTCCCAGACTAATTCTATGGTCAACCTGTGTTATGCATGCATGAAATTAAAGTTAATTGTTTTGTAAAAGAAAAAAAAATCTGCAATAGAAATCAGCAATAGCAATGGCAATAGTAATATCAATTGAATTGAACAATGTACTTTGACTTTGAAGTTGGCGTGGCATAAAGGTGGTGGATAAGTCGACCTTTTCAACTCATTTAGAAATCTTGATTTATTCCTTATTATTAGTCACACACCGAAATTATATTTATGTGTGTGTGTATATATATATATATATATTTTTTTTTTTTTTTTTTCGCAAGTCTACACAAAGCAGATACCACATTGTAGCACCCTAAAAATGCTACCAAAAAATATATATACATTTATTTTAGACAAAAAAATCATCATCCTGACCAATTTTGTTTCAATTAAAAACCAATAACGACAGCGGAAGCGATTATGGTAAGTAATTATGGCTGCCCCTACTCAATTCTGTCACCTTCTGCTACCACCACACGCAATCGCGCCCACAAGACAATGGCAGCGTGATTGGAGCGATGCGGTGGCAAGATGACTTCGGTGGGAGGCAGTGAGAGACGGTTTGGGTGTTCGGCAGAGGGTTGTGACGGCGGCGGGTTGTTGGTGTTTTTTGTGATTTGAGTTTCTAGGTATTTGAAGAATGGTGACAGTGACGAGTTTTGGGATGGGGATTGGTGGTTCGCGGCGGCGCCAAACGTCTGCGCTGTGGCCGGACTTCGTCTCCTTCTATTTTTTCTTTGTTGTTGTTGGACTGAAATTTGGTAATGGATGATATTGGACTGAAGTTGGACTAAGATTTAATTATTTGGGTTGGTGTTGGTGGTGCAAGTGGGTTGCTGACAGCATGATTTTTGGTCAGAGCAGTGCAGTTGAGGTGGAGTAGAAATTTTCGTTCTGCTGTGAATGCCGAAAAACATGTTTTTTTTTTCCCTGAAACAAGGATCATGTATAAATACAACTTAAAGCCTAAAATCCCAAGATAAAACAGGACTTTAAAATCTGATTAGGAGATACGCTGGAATATTCAAATTTTGATTTTTTTTATAAGTTTGATCTACAGAGTTCAAATTTAAAACTAATTGTTTAGGAATTAAGCCCCTAGAAGTATTAAATAACTAAATAAAATTAAAATAAAATCTAAATCCTATTTTTACTAGGAATATGGATATTTAAAACCTCTTTTAACCACAAAATGCTCGTCTCCTTACTTTTATTTCTATAGTTCATTTTCGTCTTTTCTCTGAGATTTTGAAAACAAAAACGTTTGAGATCTGCAATTTCTCTATTCTGTACATGCACGCTTGGGGGAATCTGTTGGTGTGTCTGGCAGTAGAAACAAAAGAGCTGCTGAAATCTGAGCAGTTCAGGAATACATCATGTGTTAAATTTGTGTTTTTGAGCCCGTTAGTAATGAACTACCAAACTGATTGAAGTCACATGTGCGGGTTTGGGTTAGGGCGCACCGAATAAACTTACATTTCCGCATTTTATTCATGAACCAAACTGATTGAAGTCACACGTGCAATCAATTGTTGTGTGGTTACCTGTCTCACGGATTTGGTGGTTAATAAAATCACACTAAAATCTCCACAACTCAATAACAATACATGCTAGTTTCAGATTTGCAGTATTTGTATTTCACCCACAAATATTTTTCTTTGCACGCTAACCCACTAAAAAAATCAATAACAGTTGCCTGTCAAATTTGATTGGCATTGTTTTTCTTTTCTTCCAAGATTCCCTTCAAATGAAAATTTGGAGAGACTGCTAAATTATTCACTTCGTAAATTTTACATGAATGCATAATTATGCCCATTGTGATATCCGTTTAAGTAAATGTTCATTCTTGCCTATCTGACAACAAGCTAGGGATATTTGAATAGGATGCAATTGTAGTTGGATATAATAGGGTCTAGTTTATTGCATCAATTATTTTGATTCATTTTTTCTTGGTTCATATGTAATATTTTAATGTTTTGTTTGTTGAATGGGGAGCTAAAGAGCAAGTCCTTTCTTTCTGTTGTGCATTTTGAGTTTATCTCTTGGAACCTAGCATTAACTTCATTATTAGGTAACAGTGGAAGATAGATCTAATGGTTGCAAAATCTAAATGCAGGCACATCGTGAATCAACTGGGACAGTGTCACCTGGCAATAGCAATATTGTAGATCCTGTTGCTGCTGCAGAGGAAATAGCATTTTGCCGAGCATGTGCTCGGTTTGGTCTTGGCTTGTATCTTTACCATGAAGATTAGAAGCTTTGGGCATAAGTTGTTTGGTGCTGTTTCACAGTTGTCTGTATGTTTGATTGAGAAATACTCTGTGTTCTTATTTGAACTAATGTATGTAATGTTTGTAAGTTTTTTTTTTTTTTAAAAAAAAAATCCTGATTTCAGATGATTAAGATTTGGTGTTGTAGCATATAATGCTGAGAACTTTTTGATTGTTATACAGTTTATATAGAAAAAGAAAATGAATAGCTTTTATCCGTACAATCCTTTTGTGATGGCAAAACTGAGGACGTGTATTGTTCTTCATGACGAAAAACATTAAATAAATGGAGAACTATACATTAATGCAATTAATCATAAATAGCAGCAGCTTCGTTCATGGGATCCTTAGAGGCACATCATAACTTGCATGGGGTTGGAGAAGTCATACGCTTGTGTGCACGTCACTTCATCAAAAAGAGACTCTTAACACGCCCATTAGACATAAAAGGAGCGACTCTTAAAAAGGTGGGGGATGTGATATCGTCTTGAGGAAATTACTAAAAATTCCCACATTTCGTTAATAAAAACATTTTTACACTCATTAGACTTTGTGTACACTTTGTTTGACTTTTGTACGGTCCGGGCATTTTTTTAGACTTTTTTTTACACTTTTGCCTTTTTCTTTCTCCGTAGCATTGCTGAAACATGTATGTAACAATTATGAAATGACCTCGAAACAATTGTTATCTCACTAACTGAACTATTTTACCATTGAAACAGTTGAATTATTTCATATTGAAGTAATTTTCAATCTTTAATTGTGGCAATATTAGCTAAAACATGTTTGAAACAATATTTTTGAAACACATTTAAAATAACTTTAATATGAGAAGCAATGCAATTGTATTAGCTGAAACACGTTTGAATCATTTTCGAAACAATTACGAAACAACTCCAAATCCTTTGAAATAATTTTAAAAATTAATAAGAGAAGCAATGATATTGTATTAGCTGAAACATGTTAGAAAGTTGTCCATTATGGCATAATGTTGCTGGAATTGTCTCGATGTGTCCGGAAGAAGTAATGAAATTGTATTAGTTAAAACATGTTTGATATAATATTTTCGAAACACCTTTCAAACAACTTTAGAAATTAATGAGAGGAATAATGAAATTGTATTAGTTGAAACATGTTTGAAACATGTTTAAAATAACTTCGAAACAACTGAGAAACATATTTGAAATATCTTTGAAATAATTTTAGGAACTTATAAGAGAAGTAATGACATTGTATTATCTGAAACACATTTAAAAAATGTTAGAACAACTTCAAAACAATTATAAAGCAATCAATTGAAACAACTGCATATAGATGGCTACATTTGACATAATTCCACTGCAAATATGTAGCAGAAATATTGTTAAATGTAGCGCCCTTTCTAGCTTACTTGATTTTTAATGCGGAAAATAAAAAATAAAGATAAGCACTTTAAAAAAATATCTAAATTACGAAATAATAAAACTTTTACTTCGGTCCAAAACTTTGCAGCGGAATAAATACTAATAATTACTTGTCCAAAACACTCGTACTGAAAATAAAACGACAATCGACATTTAATAAACTAAAAAGTAAAAACTTTGAAAATAAAAGAATTCCATTGACATGGGTTCCCCTAGTCACTGCGCACGACCATCTCCTTCCTCTCCTGCATTCTCATCTGAAAAATATTCAACATTCGTGGAATGAGCTAAAGGAGCTCAACAAGTAACCTCATGCATGAATGCATGCCTAATGCATTATCTTAACATTTATAACTTAAAAAGACTTTATGTTTATCCTTGCTTAAAAACATTCCTTTCATTGTTTAAAACTTTCTTTTGCATAAAACTTTGCCTTTCGTTGCATGAAACATTCTTAGGACGCGAGCTCACTTGGTAACACATTGTTCTAATCAGGGTCGCAGCGGGCCTTGTTATTTGGAACCCATGAATATTTTGCCCGAAGGCCCATTTCCATTCATTTTGCCCGAAGGCCCTTTTCCTTGAACATTAATATTAGCCGCAAGCGGCACATGGTCGGAACGCCGGTCCCCCGCGCCCATTTCCCACTCACTCCAGCATCATAGAACAATGTGCACCCATTTCTTTTGAAAAACATTATACTTTGTTACTTGATTTTACTTAGTCTTTGTATGCTTGTGAAATGCCATGAACATACATTAACATGAATACATGATGCATGAACCTAAGTGATGCAACTTTTCATTAAATACGAGAATAAACATAAAAGCATCACATAATAGTTAAATCACATTAACTTGCACAATATGAGAACAAAACACCACATTCAACTGATTAGGGAAAACCCTACGTTCAATTAATTAGGAATAATCCTACATTCAGTTAGTTAAGGGAAAGCCTACATAATCAACTAGTTAGGGAAATACCATATACCCAGTTAATAGGAAAACCCATGTATCCAATTAGTTAGGAAAAAGTACATTTAGTTAATTAGGGATAACCCTATGTTCAACTAATCATTGAAAATCCTACATTCAATTAATCAGATATAAACCCTATGCTCAGCTAATCAGAAAAACCTTATGTTCAATTAATTTGTGAACTCTAGAGTCTAGATTCAAATATATTTGGGGAAAAGTCATACGTTCACTTTATTAGAGAATATCCTACATTCATTTAATTAATCCAAGAATCCTAATTATTATGAAATTAAGGCTACTGCTGGGAATTGCATATCATACACAACCCCAATTATCATCAGATATGAGACCTACAATATTATATATATATATATATATATATATATATATATATAAAACTAAAAGAATCAAAGTTTAACCTTTAAAAACCATTAACATGCATCAATATTTACACATCATACGACATCATCGAAACCTTGAACTTTTCATGCCATAAAGCTACTGAGGCTTAGATGATTTCTACTGGGCACATGAATTCCGTATATGACCTTGTACCCGCCAACATAAAACGGCGTGAAATATATTTTCGCCCACTTTCAGAATCTATTGATTGTATAACATAAAACGGCGTGAAATATATTTTCGATTTGATTTATAATTCTGATTCAAATCACAGATAATATACAATCAACCACGTATGAAATTTCATAAAACATGTAAATTATTATCACATAAGGCGGCAACACTTGTAGTCAACATGATAAGGCTATAAACATTGTGATCTATTAGGATAAAGAGACCATTCTCAAAATTAGCATACTAAAAATCATATGACAATGATACATATCTAAATCTATATGAAAACTAAAGAGATTACTTATCCTGTCAATTTATGGATAATAAAATATTCTTTCGAATCAACCGCGTTGGGGAAATCACTTTTCTTTCTTCTCTTTTCTCTTTTCTCCTTTTCTCTCCCTCTGGCCGATTCTGCTCTCCTTAGGCGTTTATACTGTGTGTTCCCAATGTATGTGTTTTACGTGTCTTATATCTGTGTTTTAACCTACTTCTAATTGTGCTAGGTTTAGAGTACATGGGCTTAAAATTACCTTACTAACAGTATGAGCCTGATTAATACTCTAAGTTAATTAAAAGTCCAATTATTCATTATAAGACCCAAATTAAATAAATTCCCAGTCCAATTAAAAAGACTCTTTTATTATCCGAAATTTAACAAATTAACTATCGAGTAAAATAATTAATAAATTCCTGATTCTCTATCATTGTTCCATAAAATAAACAAATAACATCATTAATAAAATTCTCATTAAGGCCTAAAAATCTGGGTCGTTGCATTCTCCCCACCTTATAAAAGTTTTGTCCTCGAAACTTGTCGAATATAAAAGAATAAAAATGATGAAGGCATGAAAACAAGTCTCGTATTAAAATCTCAATTCATATCGAATAACAAATATCATCTAAAGCACATTCACATTTCCAGTCTTAAGCCAAAAGCATAAATACAAAATTGTACAGGCATAATCATATTGAATGGAAAGCTTACCATATTGCGGAGGGAGATGCTCGAAGCGCGACTCAGAACCCATGATTAGTTGACTTTAAACTTGTCATAATTTAAATCATTTCAAAGTTTACAGAACCGATTTTAAAAATCATGGGCTATGATACCACTAAATGTAGCGCCGTTTCTAGCTTACTTGATTTTTAATGCGGAAAATATAAAATAAAGAGAAGCACTTTAAAAAAAATATCTAAATTACGAAATAGTAAAACTTTTACTTCGGTCCAAAACTTTGCAGCGGAATAAATACTAATAATTACTTGTCCAAAACTCTCGTACTGAAAATAAAACGACAATCAACATTTAATAAACTAAAAAGTAAAAACTTTGAAAATAAAAGAATTCCATTGACATGGGTTCCCCTAGTCACTGCGCACGACCATCTCTTGCATTCTCATCTGAAAAATATTCAACATTCGTGGAATGAGCTAAAGGAGCTCAACAAGTAATCTCATGCATGAATGCATGCATAATGCATTATCTTAACATTTATAACTTAAAAAGACTTTACATTTATCCTTGCTTAAAAACATTCCTTTCATTGCTTAAACTTTCTTTTGCATAAAACTTTGCCTTTCGTTGCATGAAACATTCTTAGGACGCGAACTCACTTGGTAACACATTGTTCTAATCGGGTGCGATGGGCCTTGTTATTTGAACCCGTGGAACCCATTTATTTTTTGCCCGAAGGCCCATTTCCATTCATTTTGCCCGAAGGCCCATTTCCATTCATTTTGCCCGAAGGCTCTTTTCCTTGAACATTAACATTAGCCGCAAGTGGCACATGGTCGGAACGCCGGTCCCCCGTGCTCATTTCCCACTCACTCCAGCATCATAGAACAATGTGCACCCATTTCTTTTGAAAAACATTATACTTTGTGACTTGACTTTACTTATTCTTTGTATGCTTGTGAAATGCCATGAACATACATTAACATGAATACATGATGCATGAACCTAAGTGATGCAACTTTTCATTAAATACGAGAATAAACATAAAATCATAGCATAATAGTTAAATCACATTAACTTGCACAATATGAGAACAAAACACCACATTCAACTGATTAGGGAAAACCCTACGTTCAATTAATTAGGAATAATCCTACATTCAGTTAGTTAAGGGAAAGCCTACATAATCAACTAGTTAGGGAAATACCATATACTCAATTAATAGGAAAACCCATGTATCCAATTAGTTAGGAAAAAGTACATTTAGTTAATTAGGGATAACCCTATGTTCAACTAATCATTGAAAATCTTACATTTGATTAATCAGATATAAACTCTATGCTCAACTAATCAGGAAAACTTTACGTTCAATTAATAGTGAACTCTAGAGTCTAGATTCAAATATACTTGGGGAAAAGTCATACGTTCACTTTGTTAGAGAATATCCTACATTCATTTAATTAATCCAAGAATCCTAATTATTATGAAATTAAGGCTACTGCTGGGAATTGCATATCATACACAACCCCAATTATCATCAGATATGAAACCTACAATATTATATATATATATATATATATATATATAGGATATGGATCAAATAGGTCCTCCCATTTGGGGTGAGTCCATAGGACCCAATCCTAACCATAGATTAATATTTTTGGGTGGTCCAGATTTTTAGGGGGTTTTATATTTATTTTTTTTGTTTCAACAACTAAAAAGGGTAGGGTGGTCATTTTATAATATATAATCAGTTATTGAGATTTGATGAGATCTCAATCACGTTCAATTTGTTTCCTCCTTTCACGCGGCACGTGGTTTCAGTTATTGAGTAACCCATATCCCTCATGTTCACTTTTTTTTTTATCTCCAGTGTATTCTATTGTTAATTGCTTATGTAATATAATCATATTGCATGTGTAGTATAACCATATTGCATGTGTAATTTAATCATATTTGTATTGCATATGTAGTGTATATTTGTTGCTTATGTAGTATATGGTTGTTGCTTATTACTTGCTTATATAGTTAATATATTTGTGTTGCATATGTAGTGTATATTCATTGCTTGTGTAGTATGAGTTTGTTGCTTATGACTTGCTTATGTAGTTAATGTATCTGTGGTGCATTTGTAGTGTATATTCATTGCTTATGTAGTATAGACTTGTTGCTTATGTAGTATGGGTTTGTTGCTTATGACTTACTTATGTAGTTAATGTAATTGTGGTGCATACATTGTGTATATTCGTTGCTTATGTAGTATAGGCTTCTTTGCGCTTATGTAATATGGGGTTGTTGCTTATGACTTGCTTATGTAGTTAATATATCTGTAGTGCATACATAGTGTATATTCGTTGCTTATGTAGTATAGACTTGTTGCTTATGTAGTATGGATTTGTTGCTAATGACTTGCTTATGTAGTTAATATATCTAAAAGCACCATGACACATCTATATAAGCAACAAATTACATCTTCATAAGAAAGATGAATGATTTTTCATAGTAGTATGTTGAAGAAGAAGCGAGGTTTGTTACGTGATTTTGTTTTGAGATTTGGAAGGATTGCGTGAATCTCATGAATACCGTGAATCCCATGAATATTGATTTGAGAGGATGACTAATTTACCCCTATGTTTAATTAACAAGCTTGTAATTTGTAATTTTGCCTCTTAAATCGCAACCCTTGAAAAAATTAGATATATCTGCTAGGATTGGTCTTTATGGACTCACCCTCCTATGAGGTGGTCTCATATAACCCTCTCCCTATATATATATATATATATATATATATATATATATATATATATATATATATATATATATAGGGAGAGGGTTATATGAGACCATCTCTTAGGGTGAGTCCATAGGGACCAATCCTAGCCACATATCTAGATTTTTAAATGGTTGTGATTTTAGAGCTAAAAATTCAGATTAATGTTGGTAATTAGAGAAAGGGGTAAATTAGTCATCCTACAAAATTACCCAATATTCATGGGATTCTGTTCACATTATGATCACACAATCTATGCAAATCTCACATCAAATTCAACGTGAACAAATCTCATCTTTCTTCTTCTTCAACGCACTACTGTGAGAAATCATTCATCATTCTTCTTCAACGCACTATTGTGTGAAAAATGTTGCAGACAATTTGCCATAGTTGCTAGAGCTTGACTTCAGTTCGAAGTTTGCTTATGAAGATGTAATTTGTTGCTTGTGTAGATGTGTCATGGTGCTTTTATATACCACTAGTAAGGTGAACGTGCGTTGCACGTGAACCAAATAATTTTAATAATTCAATTAAATCTATAAATTGGAATCAATTTTTATTATATTTTTTGTATTTATTATAAATGTCATTCATGTATTTTGATCTTAAAAGAAAGTTTGCAAAAACTAAATTTTAACTTATTTGTCGGTTTAATATGGTTAAGACATTTTGGACTAAAAAATATAATACTTAAATGATATTATCGCTCAACAAAGTACAATGGATATTTAAAAAACTGATGAGTATTCTATATAAAAATTTAAAAAATATATATTCAAGACGAGTTTTAAATTAATGCATCTTGTTTATTTTTTGAGTGTCTACTTCTTCTTCATACTTAGCTTTGAGATTTTTTTGCAATTTTTGTTTGAATGCACTTTTAGCCCAGACATGATAGGTTGACGTATGGATGTATTTCTCTTTTACTCTATTTTCTAATGTGTGTTATCTTTTAAATCGTTTGACTATAAGATTCAATTTTTCATTCATCACATGTGCCTCTTTTGTTACGAACGATGAGAAAGTAAAATTCTATTTTATGTTTAGAAGTTTAGATTCCGTACATATTTTGATTCATGTTTTTTTATATATATTTAAGTGCATATCTTGGGAGGGGAGGGATAATGGGAGTCAAATCCCACACCTCTAGCTGAGATGGAAGTATTTACCACTCGACTATTATCCAGTTTTTCTCATGTTCTCCATGATTAAATTAATATTTATATAACAGAAATGAAGATAAAATACACTAATCAATTGTAATTTAAAACATTTAATAAATTGATTCAGTTTGAAAGAATAGTCACATTTATATATCAAATAAATGACAGAACCACATCATAGACATCAAAATTATTGAGTGTCTAACAATATTTATGCTCTATTTTGTTATCATTAAGAGCATGCATGACATCATAAATTTATTATTTCCACATATTTTTTTATTATTGAGTGTGCTGATGTGACTAATTGTTATTCTAATTAATTTTTGTATCAAAAATTAGTTATGTAATATATATATAATAATGACAATTTAATAGCAGTAAAAATTATTAATTAGTACATTAAAATAAATTATAGGAAGAACCTCAATTACGTCTTTTATGTTGTTTTGTTTCAAAAAATCACTTTACATTCTAAAAATCCATCCAATGGAACATATCCAAAGTATAATCCATCATTCAGAGCTTTACAACAAAATTATAGAATATAGAATATAATAATCCAGAAGTATGTCAAATAACCGTAAAACATGGGTTAAGCTATATCATTTTTATAAAAATGGCATAGTAAAAAACCTCCTCACTTTTTAGTTGTCATGTTCTATGCATATGACATTTCCGAGCAAAATATAGGTCTCAATTTATTATATTTTTTTTGTTGTTATAAAACCAGAAAAAACATCATATATAAATTGATAGGCTATCTTTTTATTGTCTTAAGCATAAAAAATTTATTTTATTCGTTTTATCTTTGTCGGTGAGAATCTTTCAATGTAGCATAAAATTTACAACACAATTCACAAAAGTATAATGCATGTATTTGAATGCTTAAAATTTTAAAAATAAATATCTTCATAATTTAAATCTTCGACCTAATATTAAATCAGTTTCACCAGATGATGAATTTGATGTTGAAGAATGTCAATATATACATTTGAGCATTTGATTAAAAGATTGTTATTATCCATATATACAATTTTATATATGAATGTTTAGAATTTTACTTTTGAACTCTAAAGAAGGGAATAAATATAACTTTTTAAATCTTACTCAAATTATTGTTTTTTTTGTCTCTTGATATTCCATCACAATTTTTTTATTTATTAATTGTATGTATGTATATTGTTATTCATAGATAGAATTTTATTTAACAAAATAAAATAAAATATGAAAAAAATAAGAAAAAAGGTTAAAAGTAAAGAGGAATAAAAAATGGTATGTCCGTCATAGTAAAATATAGAAGAAAAACATGAAAAATGCTATTTAGGTCTTTGTTAATTTAACATTTACGATAAAATCTGGTTGCACTTGAAAAATATACATTTTAAAAATTAAATTGTTAAAGAGAGGGACATCTTTTAAAATGCATAACTATGAAAATAACGTCTAACCAATTTAAATTATTATTTTAATAATACATATATATGTACACTACAAATTGTGGATCAAAATCATAATAATTTTTTTATATATAAAAATTAAAGTATAGTGCTTATATCTTCAAAGAGACTCAAGATTTAAAGGTGACTAAAATCAATTACTTTTTGTTAATGAAACTAATATTTAAATTATAATGAACAATTTATTTTCAAAATCATGTTTATTTTTGAAATAAGAAGGAATATATTACTTTGATCCATAAATAAACTTTTTGATAATTTTTCGCTCAAATGTAATGTTGTGGTCGCCGTCTAAAATTCAACATCAAGTAGATTTATACTTATTGTGCATAACTTAATACAATATTTTTTAAGTAAACGATTAGCATATCAACGTGTAGGTTATAAAATATGTACTTATGATATAAATGTCAGATTATTATTTTTTTTAGTTTTTCTTAGCATATATATATATATATATACTTCTTTAAATTTTCAGGTTTTGATTCTTGTTTCCATATTATATTACATTTTTTTTTGTCAAGTTAGATTATTTCACTACCTAAATAATATAATAGATATCTTTTTACCTAAAATTATATAATTTATTAAGGGTGTATGTAAGTTTTAAGAAAAGCTAAGTATTGTCATACATGTTAAAATGTACATGTATAAGTGATTTTTCTTCAATATTTCTTCTACCATTCTTACAATGGTATATATATATACGTATATACCATTTTAACTGTATTTTATTTAAATCTATTTTAATTTATTATATTAGTTTTTTATTTTTTTAAATCAAAGTCTATTTATTGATGAAGTTTTTTTCAACCAATACACCTCTATATAAGTAAAAAATAAAAAATACCATACAATAGAAAGACTAAATAGGAACAATAATTTCAATCTAAATTAAAATTCCTGATATGTAAAATAGAATAAGATTATTAAAAGCGATATTGATTTCTTAATTATAATTTAAAAATAAAATATTTTGCTACAATAAAATAACTTATTTTCTTTTTTTATCCAAACTTGTTAGATCTTTCTTCCTATTAATTAAAAAATTATTATGCCAAGAAAAATAAAAAAATTAAAAAAATATATTTTCCTGCTCTCTATACATCCATATTAAAATATAATTTATAATTGCATTTTGTAGAACCCCGAAATTTCGACTACTTGTATAATAGTAAAGTTTGTACATGGATTTGTTTTGTGTGGTATTTTCTTATAATATTATGTTCGGGTACAGACAAATATTTATTTTAGAGTATATATATAGAATATCGCGTATTCCGTCGGAAATCGTTGAAGTCTTGATTAAACTAAGAGACATGTCATATATTATATATTATATATATATATATATAAATTAAACAAATACATTAACTTAGTTTATAAGCATGCAAAATGTACACTTGTAAGGGACATAGACTAACACTACAACAAATTAGGGAATTTGAGACGTTTTATTTTGGGACACAACTGAAATCGTCTCCAATAGCTTACTTTTAGTGACGTTATTTTGATATCGTCTCAAATAAAGTATAATACTCCCACCTCCCAACCCCCTTTCCGGTAGTTCTTTTAGGTGACAAAAAAATAATAATTAAAGACGATTTTGTATGTCTGAAAAAGGTTACTGATTAGGGACGTATAACATTCGTCTATAAAGTCTAGAATATGTTATTTGAGACATTTTCTATTATGTTTCAAAATGAGTTAGCATTTTACTTTCTTTTGACATTTCATAAAAGTCTCAAAAGTACTTTTTCTTAATAATATTTTATAATAATGACCTTTAAATTTAACTTTTCTATAATACAAACAAATATTTTTAAAATTGAAGACTTCTGTAGATAATTTTGGAAAAATTATAAATTAAGAAAATTGAAATACATTTGACGTTTCTATAAAATTTGTCACTACATATTACAATTTGAGACGTTTTTGTGAAAGTCGTGAAAACTTTTCGGAACCCCTCCATTTCTATTTTCACTTCGCGCCATTACCTCCGAGCCAGTTTTTTTTCTTCTCTCACACAAAATCACGCCGTCAACACGATTCTTTCTCTCTTCCCATCTCAACTCACGATTCCATGCCCTTCTCGGTCTCTCGAATATCTAATCCGCCGCTAGAACTCATCGTATCTAAGGTTTGTCTCTTGTTACCTTCCAATTCGCGGATTTAAATTTTTTCAGTTGTTGTGACTAATTAAGTGTAGAATGACTAAAAAAGAGAAGTTAAGCGCAATTTTAGGGTTGTTTGGTAATGGAAAGGAAGAGGATTTTCTGAAATGTGAAATAAATTGAGATTTTAATCGAGAGCAGTGTCATTGTGTTGAATTTTTATGTTAATTGGATTGGAGTAGGCTTTATTGTTTGGTTTGCAGAAAATTGGCTACTTAGATATTTATTTTTGCAAATTTATTCACTGGATGTTGTGACGACCGGTTTGCCCAATTAATTTATTATTTTGATTGTTTATTGCTTACTGCTTAGTTTTCACTTGGTTGATATTTCTTTGTTTAAATTATTGAAGTTTAGATTCATTCTGATGTCCATTTATGATGGGGATTTTTCTCAGTCTTACTTTTTCCTGCTACATCTTCTATTACACTGAAAATCTTGTTGCTTCTTGGTCATTATATTAGTTCAACCTTCTCAGATGTGTAATGCTTAGGAAGAATCAGGTAAGGAACAATCATATATCCATATGTTATACTAGAGTTTTTATATTATTAATTAACAAATGACTAATGCACTAACTTACTTAACTCATACCTATATATATACATGCATGGACACACAAACTTTCACTTTAGAAGATTAAAAAAAAACGAAAAACAACAATTCTATCTAATAGACAGGCATTTGAACGGCAACAGTAAAGAAAGAAAAAGGAATAGAATGGTGAGTGGTTTCCAAGCTTAACTATTTTAATCATTAGTGTTTAGATTTAATAGTATGAATTACTTTCTCATGTGAATTGGTTTTGACTAAAATAATTGATTTGTTGAAGCTTAGTTAAAAGGAAAACCTTACCCAATAGTTTAGTGATGTAGTAAGTTGAATGGGTGTTAAGACTTTAATATACTATAAGTCTTCTTAATTAATATCATGAATATATAGGTAACCTGAATTTCGTACTATCTTTCACATTAGATTGCTTGGTTGCTTTGTGGTATTCCTCTTAGTTGCCTCACCTTTAACTAATGAAATAGGGCCAAGAAATGTTTACCATAGATAGATTAACCTATTAACTTAAATATCATTTCATCCTTTGTTAGTTAATTTCTTCTGTGTGAATGACCTAGCAGCAAATTGGATTGTATTTTGCCATGTCCTTTACTTGTCCGCGTCATTTGAAATTAGGCTAATTTCTTAAACCCAAATAATTGCGTTAAGTCTCTGATTTGATTTAAATAAATAACTTATAAAAGTAAATTGAATGTATTAACCCAAGAATAAAGTCTGTACGACAATTACAATTAAACTACTACCACATTGCTTATGAATTGATAAATTTAATTCGGTAGTAGAGTTAATTGGTTAGGTCAAATTACTGTTATTATACCTAAAATATTATTTTCAAAATTGATTCCATGATCTGGAAGAAATATTAATCTAGTTTGCCTAATTGATTTCGTAATTGAATGATATTGTCAATTTGTTCAAGAAAGTTATTTGCTTGTTGCATTACCGCATGTGTCTTGTATATTTGGTAAGTATCGGGCCCGAATGTGGTGTGGATAAGGCTGAGTTTGGCCGGTCAGGTAAGGGTCTGCGGTCTTAAACGGTTCTACACTATCCACAACCAAATCCTACCGCCTAAAGACGGAGTGTTCTAAGGGTTGAAGTGGGTCGTAGGATCGGCATATTCCGGAATATGACTTCTCCGGGCTTCGCGAGCCCTAGTGTGGAGAGTCGAGCCGTAGTGTGGTGCAATAAGGGGGTAAGGCTTTACGCCAACTCAATAAATGAGTGATAAGGGAGAACGGGGGTCACTTACGAGATCAGATCCTCCATCAAGTTGATGCGGATCATGAGGCGTACTAGCATACCCTAGCTAATATACGAGCACGGTATTTTGGTCTAGGAGATGAAATTCCAGGGGTTGCAATAGGACCTAATAACCAGTTAGACCAACCAGCACCTCACAACATTGAACCAGAAAGAGACATTGAAGAGGATTCTGAAGAGGACCCTGCGGACGGAATAGAGATCGAGGAAGGAATGGACGAAGTGGATGAGGATGTACATAGTGATGTAACTAATGAATAGGTCCATAGCGGGATAGGACTTATAAATTTTGTGTACAAATATCGGAGGGGTGAAATGTATATATAGTAATTAATGAATACAAATAGTAGTACTATCTAGTTGTAGTGTGGTAGGATGTGTGGAATATTGTATATAGCACTACTATCATGAATGTAATCGTCACATTTTGTGTATAAATGATGATTACATGTGACTATTTGATTTAGTTTAAATGTTGTGTTCTTACATTTTATTGATTAATTATTAATTTTGCAATATAGATGGCCGATAGACGTGGTCGAGGAAGACCCCGATTGAATCGTCAAGATGAAACTCAACGACATCGTGAGCGAACTCCTGCACATGAAGAACCCCAAACACAACCACCTGCTATAAGAGACAACCTAACGACACAAGCCTTGCAACAAATATTGCTATTTATGCAGCAACAAGCAAATCAGCCCCAACATCTAGACCCCCCTGAGCCAGTATTGGTTGCACATGATAAGATGTTAGAACGATTTTTAAGGTTTGACACTCCTGAATTTCTAGGCGAGACGGATGATATCAAGGCCGAGCGTTGGTTAGAGAAAATGGAAAGTATATTCTCAGCGTTACAATATACGGAAGAGCAACAAGTTACCTTGGTTGTCTTTCTTCTGGAAGCCACCGCTCGCAATTGGTGGAGAACAATAGAAGAAAAATGGAATCAAGACGGAACACAGAGAACCTGGAATAATTTTGTACGAGAATTCAAGGATCAATACATACCACCAGTGGTTAGAGAAGCTAGAAGGGATGAATTTTATCATTTGAAACAGGGAGGTATGACAGTGGCCCAATATGAGTCCGAATTCCATCGTCTAATATGTGCCAAGCTTGGTCAATACGGAAGAGGATAAACTATACAAGTTTATACGTGGATTGAAAATGGAGATCCAAGATAGACTATTATCGGTTGAATTAGATTCGTATACTGCTGCAGTTAGAGCAGCAGCTAGAGTTGAAAGTGGTATTAGTCGTCTTGGGTTATAGAAAAGGGCTGCCAACAATTTTAAACCGCCCTCCTTTGATCGATCGGCACGCAATCAAAAATTCCAGCGGGTTAGCTATGGAAGTACGAGTGGAAGTAAACAACAAATATGCCCCGAGAGACGAGGAAAACCGTGTCCTCATTGTAACAAAATGGGTCCCGATTGTTTGATACATGTTTTTATCTTAATTTTGATGATTTTATTTTGTCACCAAAACAATGCTTTTAAAGGTTGTCCAAATACTCCTAAATGATTTAAAATGGTTTTTAATATTTTCCGGAGTATTTCAAAGTTTATTTTTGATAATAATGGACAACACTTTTAATGATTTTATTTCAATGGATTTTTCACTCCTTAACAAGGTTCCTAAATGTTGTCTAAATACTCGATTGGTTTAAAATGTTTTTACTAAATTTTCGAATTTCTTGGGTTTTATTTTTGACAAAAATTGGACAACATTTATCAATGAGTCGGCCAAATAAGGGCAACCCGTACCAAGATGTTTTTAGAAAGCAAAAATGAGACGGAAGGAAAACAAGCAGAGATACAAGTTTCATTGTTGAAAGCAGGTAAATCCTTCGTATTTTTGGTTAGGGAGACCGGTTGAGGCATTGGGGCCAAGAACGACCTGGTCCGCCGGTTGTAATTTTCAAAGTGTTCTTATTTTCTCTTATTTTAAATGGCCTCCATCGATTGACAAAAAATATGACCGTTTGACAAGATGCTTAAATTGTGGGATTGATTTCTAACAATATTCTTGATTTTAATTGTATTTTTCTGTAGATTTTCAATCCCCAAGAGGAGCCTATGCTTGATCAATCATCTCCTATAAATAGAGGAAGTTTTGGAGCAACCAAAACAACAATTGAGATACAACACAACAAGATACACTTCAAGCAAACACTTGGTCTTTCATTGTTATTATTCTTGTTGTAAAATTGCCTAGCTTATCACTTTCACATCTTTGAGGTCTAGGCTATTCTTGATTACACTTTGCACTCAAATTGTATTATTCATTATTGAGTTGTAATCTTGATTTTTGGTTATCATTCAAACACAAGATATCCTTGTGAGTGTTCTTGTGGTAAGAGCACACTTGGATGATCTAGGTGATAGGTACAAGAAGATTGTGGTAATCTTCTTATTTGAGGTGTTGAAGAATTTGGTATTCTTCAAGGTTGAAGATTGTGGTAATCTTCACAAGGTGCCGTTGAAGGAAGATTGTGGTAAAAAGATTGTGGTAATCTCCAAAGGTGGTGTTGAAGAAGAGTGTGGTGCTCTTCAAGGTGTTGTAAGTTGAATTTGTATTAATTTTGGTAATTAATAAAATTCTTTTTCTTTTCGCCATCCCGGATATCTTTGGGGTGTAGAGGATTAGGCCCTAGGTGGGTTGAACCTCTTTAAATCGGCGTGTGTTGTTTACATTCCGCACCTTCATTATTTTGTTTGAGCATTCATTGTTAAAAGAGGGCCTTACAATGATCCATCCCAATGTTGGCGGAAACTTGGAAGATGCCTCAAATGTGGAAGCGCTCAACATCGATAAAAAGATTGTCCTATGATGGCACAAACAGGTGACAAGCAGAAAACCACACAAGGACCAGGAAATAAAAATGATCGTGGGAAAAATGGGCCAAGACCTAGGATACCAGCACGCGTATTTGCACTCGAAGGACAACAACCACCAGAAGACACGAATGTAGTAGAAGGTACGATACTCGTATCTGAAGACTATGCTAGAGTTTTACTTGATCCAGGACATCACATTCGTTTGTGGCCCCTCATTATGCACATAAATTGCGTTCACCTATAAAATAATTACCATATTGGCTAGAAGTTTCTACACCGATGGGCACTAGTCAGGTGACTGACTCAATATATAAATCATGCGATGTTGTTATTAGCGAAAAACAATTTCCGGCTAACTTAGTTTTACTACCAATCCATGAGTATGACGTCATATTAGGAATGGATTGGTTATCCCAGCATCACACGCAAATGGATTGTCGTACCAAAACTGTTAAGTTATGTGAACCCGAGAGACCTGAAGTAGAATTCATAGGAGCAGCTTGCGTTATCGTAGCCCCAATTATTTCAACAATTAAAACGAGGAAAGCGCTTTTCAAGGGAGCTCATGGATATCTTGCCTTTATCATCAATAAGCCGAAAGATAGGAAAAATATAGATGAAATACCTATAGTATCTGAATATCCTACCGTGTTTCCTGAAGAACTTACTTTGCTACCTCCAGAAAAGAAATTGAATTCACCATCGAAACTCAAAAGCATCTACTTCTCAAATGGATACAACATCAAATCCAACAATATGGGATGAGCCAAAACTCCGATGATGAAGTCGAAAAATGTCTTATGGGCATCGAAGAAGAACGAGGTAAGTTCTAAACCTTCTACTTCTTATGACAATGAATTACAAAAATGAATATAGTGATTTGCAAAATGATTATGATGAACTTCAAAATGAATTCCAAAGTCTTGTTAAATACAAAAATTTGAAAAAAATTCAATATTTTGAAAAATGATAAGGATAGTTTATTTACTTCTTATGAATCACTATCATCTCCACCACCACACTTGACAAGGTTAGAAACCTTGAAAAAGAAAATAGTACTCTTGTTGAGAATATTGATTGCATGAAAAAGATTTATTAAAATCCAACTTGAGTCCAATAAAATGTCCAATATTGTTGATATTCATAATTGTGATAAGGAACTTGATCATAAGCCTAATGTTGTTAATCATATGAAAAAGATCAAGTCAACGCATATTGGTCATTATGCTCCTAAAATTATTACTTGTTTTATTGTGGCAAAAAGGGTCATACGGCTAATTCTTGTCGGGCTAGAAATAGCTCTAAATATTGTTGGAGACCTAAAAGTCTTAATCTTAAAGGACCAAACATGAGGTACCACAAAACAATGTGCTATTAACCCGCAAAGCAAAAATCGGAGAAAATTCATGCCACGAAAACATCAAATGAACGTTTCATTTGATCAAAGAAGAGAAACTACCCAATTTCCAAGAAGAGCGTATAATCAAAAATGGGAAGAACATAATCCTTGGGAAATGGCAAAGACATCATCAACAAGATGATTTTCAAAGAAGAAGAAACCATCAACCATGGGAAGGTAACCAAACTTGGAAATGGAGAAGTCATCATCAACAAAGTGACTTCTCAATGGGAAGATATCATCAACAATGGGAAAGACACAACCCATGGAAACGGCGAATTGGTAAACCGTATCTCCCCATTTGTATATGCATTTTTTTATCTATGCATACTTTTAATTGTGTCTTAATTGCAAAATGAATTTTCAAGTATTTATTTTTAAAATAGATCTCTTATATATTTATGAGTTTCAATATTTTTAAAAGAGACCTTGCATGTTTTTCTAAAAACTCTTGAGCTTTTTATTAGACTTATGTGGCTTATTATCTCTTATGAAATCTTATAGCATAAGCTCTTTTTGTTATCTCATATTATTTGCCTACACTTGAATTTTCTATGAAAATGTTGTCAAGAATTGTGTAGGATACATATTTCATACTCATTGGCTATTACGTCATCAAGTTTCTTAAACCATCGAGTATGTCTACTCGTATTTTTCTTTAAACTCGATATTATGCACATATCTTTCAAGATATTTCATTTTGACCCCTTAAGTGCCCCAAATTGATCTTGCAAATATTTTCTTTTAAAAAGGCACTACGTGTTTAGTCTCGATTTTATCGTTTATATGTTTTCCCATAACCCATATTTGTTGGATATAGTCCAAATTTATATTTTTGCAAAGTTTTAAAACTTTTGGGGTGAAAAATCGATTTTGGAAAACTATGGGAGTAAGAAAAATCACCAGGACGGTCATAGCCGGCCGGTCGCCACCTCGACCAACCTCGACCAGTCGCCCAGCTATTTTTCCTTGGTTAAAACTTTCGTCTTGACTCTTAAAAATGTCAAGAAAAATTTCTTAAAACCCTATAGCCATTTTTCCCCTTTTCTTCTACAATCTTCAATTCTTCATCTATCCTTGAAATTTTTCATGCTAATTCACTTCTTTTGCAAGAACTTCACATATATGGCACCTCCAAGAAATTCTACGAACGAAATCCTCAAAAGAGGAGAAGGAGGCAAAGGGGTGAATCTTCTTCCAATCCCCAACAAGATGATATTCTACAATGAGACCATCAAAATCGGGACGGAAGAGGAGATTGTCGAATTAAGAGTCGGGGTTTCAAAATCGAGCATTCATTGGGACTCTAGTAAGTTATCACTCCTCTTAGCCTCCCTCTAAGAGCTAATAGATTTCGATTTTTAAATAAACTTAGGAACATTATGAAAATATTGGATTGAATGATAAGAAAATTGCGTGCACTCGTATGGTTCGTTTTCAAGCATTTCATGATGAATTTCCGGATATTAGAGCTTACTTTGAAATTCAAGGATGGGTTTCACTTTGGGATAATCCGTGTTTGCACTATGATGACGAGCTTATAAAACTTTTCTATGCAAATATGTGGATTGTTGATGCTACGATAGATAATCCTTTGGAACTTCACACATTTGTTAATGGTAGGCATTTTTCATGGACATTGGCCGATATTTGTGATCACTTTAACGTAAAATGATGGAGTAGTCAATGTGGATTGCGCCATTGGGATGATAACATTTTCGGTGTTTCACTAGATGATGTGAAAACCTTTTTAGGAGTATATCCCAAGTAACATACTTTTGAAATGCCGCCAAATTATCGGATTATATCTATCATTTGCTCTATTGTGTTTGTGGAAAGGAAATAAAACTTCCTAGTAATCTCGAACTCTTTCTCACCTATAAGATTGTTCGAGGAGAAAGAGTAAATTATGGGGTAATTTTTGTATATTGCTTGTTGGAATCTAGAAAGCTTACCAAGAAGAAATATACCTTGGAAATTTGATCTGACTCTTTATACTTATCGGGATACCCGAAAATGAAATGAATACAAATTCATCACAATGATTTTGATAATGCCAACATTCTACAAATGGTAAGAATGCGTCATTTACCACGGGTTCCTAAAAGCCGCTATCAACAACAACCTCGGAATGATTTCTTTAATGACAATGAGGTTGAAAATATTGGAAGAGGTGAGTTTGACGAACAAGGAGATGATGTGGGGAATGAAGAGGAAAATGAAGAAGAAAATGTGGGAAATGAACAAGAAATTAGGGAAGAAGAAAATGAGGAAGGAGATGAAGACGAGTTGGATGTTGAAGATCTAAATCTCAAAGAGAGAATGGCCAAAGTGGAAAGGGAAACATTTAGAGATGTGGCCTCTCTTAGAAAAGAGCTCCGGTCGTGAAAAAGGAAAATTCTAGTTTAAAGAAGTCAATTGGCAAATTGAAGAAATTCATCAAGACCTCATAAAACTTGCTTCTCTTGTGGACGAAGATTGATATCCCCATCTCCTTTACTTTCTAGCATTTTCATTTAAGTTGCTTTGTACTTTTATGAACTTTTGTAAAACTCATTTGTACTAATGATATTTGCTTGTTTTTCTTAAAGGGTTAAAATTGCAAGTTGATAATGACTTGTGAATGATCATGACTTTGATGGAGTATTTGATGGTAAAAATACTCTAAAGCATTGTTTGATAATTGGTATGAAATACTTGATGGTAAAAGTGCTTCTTTTATTGCTTTGTTCATTATGCTTAGTTGGATATGTTGGGACATTTGATACATGTATTGTTGAAAGCATGACTTATTACTTGTTGGATGCTTTAATTGTTGGCATTTGAAATGCCTTATCATTCTTAGCTTATCTCAATTGGGTTGAACCCTTGAGAATCTACTTTGAGCTTCTTAAATTGATGAACATATTATCGCATATGGTGCATATGATTTTTTTGAGCTTTGAAATGAGGTTGATTGATGATATGAAATTTTTTTGGCTTGAACCATTTACAAAGGTTACATACAACCTCTTCTATTTTTTCACGCATGTTTGTTAAAATGTCGCAATGAAACCTTCAACTTCTACATGATTCTCTTGCTTCAAAATGTCTTAAAATCTTTTTGAAATCATGTTTTTAGCATACTAATGAGCTTATGGATCTTTTATGTTTCAATTCTCTCACTTTCCTTGGATGATTATGCTTTAAATTGCTCAAACGGTTTTTTCCATTTGGCATGCTTTGATATTATTGTATGGTGTTTTCACCATCCTAACATTCTTTTGATGATTCCAAAGGGGAGAAAAACAGGATATTGGCTCATTAGCTCAAAGAAGCTAATAAAAGCTTGTCATAAAAGCTATAAGCTATAGCTCATAAAAGCCATTAGTTGTGATTTGTTCTTAGTCCAATTGTTGCTTGATGGACTTATATTATTGTTTAATGTTGTTTTGTGAGGGGAGCTTATAAGCTCTTGAACAAATTGTAAAAGCTAAAGCTTTTAGCTTATGGATAATTGCTTTTACATTATTCTTGATATGCTTGTTGATAGGGGAGCTTGTGCTTATTATTGAAAAATATTTACTCCCTACTTGGTTGCTTTAATATTCTTTGGAAATTTTGGTTGCTTCCAAACGGTCAAATGTTTTTACCGAAAAATCATTTCTTGCTCTCTTAGTTTGTGTAAAAATTGTTTTGGTTTGTAATCATCAAAAAGGGGAGATTGTTTGATACATGTTTTTATCTTAATTTTGATGATTTTATTTTGTCACCAAAACAATGCTTTTAAAGGTTGTCCAAATACTCCTAAATGATTTAAAATGGTTTTTAATATTTTCCTAGTATTTCCTCAAGTTTATTTTTGATAATAATGGACAACACTTTTAATGATTTTATTTCAATGGATTTTTCACTCCTTAACAAGGTTCCTAAATGTTGTCTAAATACTCTCGATTGGTTTAAAATGTTTTTACTAAATTTTGGAGTATTTCTTGGGTTTTATTTTTGACAAAAATTGGACAACATTTCGAACATTTAAACCCGACTAAATCGAAGATGTTTTTAAAACAGAAAATGAGACGTTTATTCAACCCCCGCTTCTAAACGTCGATCACACTCCGGTACTTGGTTTCATTGTTGAAACAGACTTAAATCCTTCGTATTTTTGGTTAGGGAGACCGGTTGAGAGTGGGAGTGGTTCAAAGCTTCCACGACCTGTTGTAATTTTCAAAGTGTTCTTATTTTCTCTTATTTAAATTTTTCATTAATGACAAAATATGACCGTTTGACAAACACATTTCCTTAAATTGTGGGATTGATTTCAAAACTATTCTTGATTTTAATTGTATTTTTCAGATTTTCAATCCCCAAGAGGAGCCTATGCTTGATCAATCATCTCCTATAAATAGAGGAAGTTTTGGAAAAACAACAATTGAGATACAACACAACAAGATACACTTCAAGCAAACACTTGGTCTTTCATTGTTATTATTCTTGTTGTAAAATTGCAATCACTTTCACATCTTTGAGGTCTGGCTATTCTTGATTACACTTTGACTCAAATTGTATTATTCATTATTGAGTTGTAATCTTGATTTTTGGTTATCATTCAAACACAAGATATCCTTGTGAGTGTTCTTGGTAAGAGCACACTTGGATGATCTAGGTGATAAAGAAGATTGTGGTAATCTTCTTATTTGAGGTGTTGAAGAATTTGGTATTCTTCAAGTTGAAGATTGTGGTAATCTTCACAAGGTGCCGTTGAAGGAAGATGGTAATCTTCAAAGGAGATTGTGGTAATCTCCAAAGGTGGTGTTGAAGAAGAGTGTGGTGCTCTTCCAGTGTTGTAAGTTGAATTTGTATTAATTTTGGTAATTAATAAAATTCTTTTCTTTTTCGAAATCCATCCCGAGGATATCTTGGGGTGGTAGAGGATTAGACCTGAGTGGGTTGAACCTCTTTAAATCGACGCGTGTGTTGTTTACATTCCGCACCTTCATTATTTTGTTTGAGCATTCGATTGTTAAAAGAGGGCGAAATTGAAAAGATGGAGATAATCTATTCACCCCCTCTAATTATCGTAGCTTGGACTTACAATGATCCATCCCAATGTTGGCAAACTTGGAAGATGCCTCAAATGTGGAAGCGCTCAACATCGATAAAAGATTGTCCTATGATGGCACAAACAGACAAGCAAAAACCACACAAGGACCAAAATAAAAATGATCGTGGGAAAAATGGGCCAAGACCTAGGATACCAAACACGTATTTGCACTAAGGACAACAACCACCGTAAGACACGAATGTAGTAGAAGGTCGATACTCGTATCAAAGACTATGCTAGAGTTTTACTTGATCCAGACATCACATTCGTTTGTGGCCCCTCATTATGCACATAAATTGCGTTCACCTATAAAATAATTACCATATTGGCTAGAAGTTTCTACCCGATGGGCACTAGTCGGTTCAATATATAAATCATGCGATGTTGTTATTAGCGAAAAACAATTTCCGGAACTTAGTTTTACTACCAATCCATGAGTATGACGTCATATTAGGAATGGATTGGTTATCCCAAAGATCACACGCAAATGGATTGTCGTACCAAAAAAGTTATGTGAACCCGAGAGACCTGAAGTAGAATTCATAGGAGCAAATTGCGTTATCGTAGCCCCAATTATTTCAACAATTAAAACGAGGAAAGCGCTTTTCAAGGAGCTCATGGATATCTTGCCTTTATCATCAATAAGCCGAAAGATAGGAAAAATATAGATGAAATACCTATAGTATCTGAATATCCTACCGTGTTTCCTAAAGAACTTACTTTGTTACCTCCGGAAATTGAATTCACCATCGACGTCTTACTAGACCAAAACTCCATAACGAATGGCCCCGATCGAGTTGCGGAATTCTCAATTGCAAAAATTATTGGATTTAGGATTCGTCGACTTTTAAAGGACATCCCCATGGGGAGCTCCGAGTTGTTTGTCAAGAAGAAAGATGGGTCCCTGCGACTATGTATTGACTATCGAGGATTGAATAACGTCACCATCAAGAACAAGTACCCCTTCCACGGATAGATGAGCTTTTTGTTGGGAAATTTATTGTTTAGATTTTGATGAATGCCATGTAAAACTTAGAATAGGAAGTTGGCACCCCATTTTTGTTGTAAAACGCATTGTAATAAATAAGCTGGTCAAGCCGAAAAGCTATGCCTAAACATGCAAGAAGACAATTGGAGACTAGAAGGAAGACTCATTGCAAGACAAATTTAGTATGGCAAAGAAGAGAAGACGGAACTCGATCAAGGTACAAGCGAGATGCAAGTAAAGTATCGAGTCAAGTCAACTCAAGATAGCCAAGTCTCAAATTGAAGTGAAGAAGAGTCATCCAATGATTGGAAGGCGACTCTAAGTCACCTGGGAAAGCAAGGAAATGCAATCAAGATAATCGAAAGAGATCCGTTGCACAAATCAAGAGAATTACTTAAACAAGTAATACCTCCATGCTACCTTTCTTGAAGTGCTCAAATCAAAAGGAATAAACCAATAGGAAGCACTCACCATGTCGAACTCGAAAAAGTCAAGAACAATTCATACGAGGAAGTGGCAATTCCAAGGACTGACAAGACAAGCCAACGACCACAAGTGTCTTTTGAGAATAAGCCTATCTCTTCAACGGGCAAATTTTCAAAAGAATACTATAAAAGGTGAGGAGTTTATTTGAGAGAATGTTGGTTACCTTGACATTTAAAAAAAAAAAAAATCAAATACGAGCTAGAAAGCAATATCTCAGTAACCAAAAATATTCTCAAATCATTCAAGTTCAATCCTCAAGCCTAAACTACGAAGAAATCAATCCAACACTCACCGTGAAGGAAAGATAACTTCAATCATTTGAAGAGGAAATTATTGAAGAATCAAGGGGTCTACATTCCACGGAGGATTGTAGAAAGGTTCAAGTCGAACCAAGTCTCAAGTTTTTGGAGGGCTTCGTGATCAAATCCAAAGAGCTTGAGCAAGTGGATCAAGTAGCAAGGCAACAACGCCTGAAGAAGCCGAGTCGTCGAGAAGCCAACTGCGTGACCAAGGCATCTCGGATCGAGTCCCAAAGGATCAAGTCACCGTGTGATCAAGACATATCGGGTATTACCACTGTAATCTTGATCAATACCTAGTGGATTCCTCCGGAGTTGGAGAAGAGAGGAGTAGAAGAATTACCCCATCTTGAACCTCTATAAAAACTTATCGTGTCATTTACATTTCAAAGACTTTAATTCCTGCATCTTATTTATTTAATTTTTCTTGATAAATTTGCTATCCACTTGATAATCTCTAAATACTAAACCAAGTTTAAGGGTGTTAAGTCTTCCTAACCGAAAACAAACTACGAGTTGAACTAAGTCTTTAGTCTTAACAACCGAGTTATTCTATCAACGACTCGAAGAGTTTGTTGAGTGACTAACTCTACTGATTAACACCAAATTAGTCATTCCACCAAGGACACAAGCGAGTATCAACTCAACATTTAAAAGGACTAAATCGAAAAGTTGGTAAGGTTTATTCAACCCCCTTCTAAACCTTACACTCACACCCCTTGGGACCTACAAGTGGTATCGAGCGGTTGGTTCATTGAGCCTTCCGCACAAGTTCTTGAACTAGATCTCCAAATTTTTCAAAGTTTGTTTTAGTACTTAAGTTTTCAAAACTCTTTTTATCATCAAAAGTTATTATCATGGAAACAAATTTGACACGCATCCCTATGTTCACAATTGAAGAATTTGATGATTGGAAAATTCGTATGCGAGCTCATCTATCGCATTACATGATGAGATGTGGATAGTGATAGAGGATGGGCCACTGCAAATTTTAAAAGTGAACACACTATAAGAGAGAAGGGCCGAAGGTGAAGAGGATGTTGCTCCCACTACCATGGTTGAAAAACCAAGAGTCAATGGACAAATGATGACAGAAAAAGATAGAACCTGGACAATGTGGCCAAGGACATTCTTTACAAAACCTTGACAAAGCCATGTTCAATAAAGTCAAATCATGCAAAACGGCTAAAGAAATGGGACAAGCTAACATTGATTTGTGAAGGCTCGGAAGCAAATCAAGGAAAATAAATTATCGGTGGTTAAAAGAAATTTGAGAATTTCAAAATGATCGCAGAGGAGAGACCTTGGATCAACTGGATGCTCGGTTCACGAAATTACCAACGAGCTATCTCGCACTTGGAAAAGAATATACACGAGAAGAAATATGTATGAAGATTCTAAGAAGTCTCCCAACCGAGTGGGATATGAAACTCATGGCCATGAGACACTCCATGGACCTATCAAAGACATCCAACCATGAGCTATTCTCGGATCTCAAAGCCTACAAATTTGAAATGAGAAGAAAAGACCAAGAGGAGGCAATTTGTGCCCAAAACAATTGCTCTAATTGTTAAGGATGGCAAGAGAGTCAAGTCAAAGAAGTCATTGACCAAGAGGAAATAGCCCGATGGTTAAAAGGTTTAACAAGTTCTTCAATAAGAACTACAAGAGAGGCAATGGCGAATCCTCCGAAAGACACTCGCTCCTCCAAGTCAAGGAAGATAGGCCAACCAAGAGAACAGAGCATCAAAAGGCTGAATATCAAAGGGCTGACAATCCAAGAATGGAAAGAGGCTGATCAAAAGGTTGAAAACCTATCTTTTGAACTGTAGGCAACCAGGTCACTATGCCATTGATTGCCCATATCCTGTAGTCAACAAATACATGAATGAAGAAGAAAGAAAGGTCTTGAGAGAAAGAAGACAAGAAAAGAAAAAGGCAATGTTGTTGCGAGATAGAGAGACAAATCAAGAGACACAACTAATTGAGAGTAGTGAAGTTGACTACTCAAGTGACTCGAAGAAGAAGCCTTGATCCGTTTGATGGCCAAGGAACAAGACCAACGACCAAGAAGATGAGGTACACTCTAACTCATCACACTCGGTTCTAGTGATAGTGATGACACACACACTTCATCACCCACTCGATCTTTATGATTCATTAGGCAAAATGATGAAAGATTTTGAACACATTAAATCCTCACACACACTACTAAATGAGGAAAATAGCCTACTCAAAAGCTAAAACTCACAAACTAAGGAGCCGAGTACTCTAAGTCAAATAGGCATGAGAATGAAAGTTTAAAGATGAAAATGCTAAGTTAATAAAGCGAAATAGCTGCTATAGAAAAGAGGAAAATGACCTCAAAAATGTGATTGCCTCATTCACTAAGGCATCTAAATCATTGGATGATCTTATTATGAGTCAAAGAGAATGTGGAGACAAGACAGAAGCTTAGGATTTAATTCCTCGTGCTATGTCAAGCTCCAAAAGTGATTTTGGAAAAAGGATCTTCTAGCAATGAAGTATCTCAAAAATCCAAAACTCCAAATGGTGCACACACATTTATCCCAAAGCACAATTACAAACAAACTGGCCTTGGTTATAAAGGAAAAAGAAAATAGCCGATTAAATGTCTTTGAGAGGGCAAATGAGAAGAAATCCAGCCGAGTTCCTCAAAGAAACTCCAAACAGAAATACTCAGAAAGAAGAAACAGAGCTACCAAAAACCCCGGAAAGTTCTATAAAAGAAATACATATGAAGGGAATGGTAGAAAATACCCAAGCCAAGTGATTGGAATAATGTGAACTATCGGCAAAGACCTATGGAATATAAGCCAAAATGGCAAAGGCCTAGAACTCAAAGAAAGGCCATTCCAAAAGTATAAGAGCTTTCATCAAGCACACATATGCACCTAGGCACTACACTCGGAGATATCATAACTACCCAAAGAAGGCAATTGCTAAAACACATACACAGGCATACGAGACAAAAGAGACAGGATGTATGAACCTAGAATCCCAAGCAATTTTCCAAAATTAATTATGATTATGGCACTTGATTGATGGCAACCCCTTAGAGTCAAATCAATTGGCTATAGGTTGGTTGGATCATCTTACAATACTAACCCCTCGGACCCAAACAAGTATGGGTACCTAAAACTTAATTTCCTTGTTTGCGAGTTCAAGGAACAAATGAGTGCCAAGGAACCTGGTACATGGATAGTGGTCATTCCCGGACACATGATGACAGAAATAAGAAAAATCTGTCAAAATTCAAGGAAGTCAAAGGAGCAAAAGTCATATTTGGAGGAAATGAAGCTCCAGGAGAAATAAGAGGCATTGGATCCATCAAGAAAAACGGATTAGAAATCACGGATGTTGCATATGTTGAAGGACTCAACTTCAACTTGCTAAGCATCGACCAACTCGTGACAAGGGTTATAATGTTGGATTTAACATGGGTATATGCCAAATCAAGGATCTTGAATCAAATGAAGTTGTGTTGCAAGGATGCGGACAAAAGAACATGTATGTCGTGGATTGGTCAACCGCAACACCCAAAGACTGTCTATTAGCAAAAAGAGCACAAATTGAATCAAGTTGGTTGTGGCACAAGAAGGAGTCACCCGAATTTCAAAACGATTAACAAGCTTGCGGAAGCAATCTTGTGGAAGGACTTCCGGACTTTCGATATACAAGAAGGAGAGTATATGTGATGCATGTCGAAGGGAAAACAAATCAAATCATCATTCAAAGAAAAGACATGTCCATCTTCAACAAGAATATTGCATCTGCTACATATGGATCTATTTGGTCCAGTTGAACCAAAGCATAAGTGGGAAGAAATACACCTTGGTGGTAGTAGATGACTACTCAAGATATACATGGACAATATTCATGTGTAAGAAGAAAGAAACTCTACTGAAAACTACCACAATCGATGAAGAGGATTCAAAATGATAAGAGCCAAACCATTATCAAAATAAGATCTCGACAGAGGAACCGAGTTTTAATGGTATAATAACTCAATATTGTATAGAAAATGGTATTGGTCATGAATTGTCTGCAGCAAGGACTCCACATCGAAATGGAGTTGCGAGAAAGAAGGAATAGAACTCTCAAAGAAGCAACAAGGACCATGTTAGGTCAAGCAGGTCGCTAAAAGATTTTGGGTGAAGCAATAAACACAACATGCTACACTTAAAATAGATGCATGATAAACAGACAAAATGACAAAGACTCCCCATGAGATTTGGACAGGGAGAAAACCAAATGTTTCATATCTTAGAATATTTGGATGTAAATGCTTCATCCATAACAATGGCTAAGATAATTTAAAGGCTTTTGATGCTAAAGATGATGAAGGTATCTTCTTGGGATACTCACCTGAAAAAAGCAAAGCCTACAGAGTACTCAACAAGAGGACTATGGTTACGAGAGGAATCCTTTCATGTGGTGTTTGATGAGCCAAATGTAAATGGAGAAGACATGGAAGAATCGGTGATAAGTCAATCAACCAACCATGCGAAGAAGAGTCCCTATCTTTGAAGTGAAGTTGGAATTATAAACTCGGATGAAGATGAGAAAGCTGAGTCTCAAAAACAAATGGAAAATCTGCGGCTAAGTGATGACGAGAGAAGCGACCAAAGCAACATAGCCGCAAGAAGACGATCAATCCGGCTAACTTACTCCAACCTCGATGTAAGATGTAAGATGGCCGAGAGACCATCCACGAGAACTAGTCATTGGAGATATAAGAGAAGGTATCAAAACAAGATCCGAACTCAACAAGAAGCTATGTTCACATGCTTTATCTCACAAATAGAGCCTAAATATGTGTCACAAGCATTGGATGACACACATTGGATTCAAGCTATGCAAGAAGAATCAATCGGTTTGAAAGAAATAAAGTATGGGAATTAGTTCAAAGACCCACCCATCAAAATGTTATTGGCACTAAATGGGTGTTCGAAACAAGATGAACGAGGAAGGTTACGTGGTAAAACAAAGCAAGATTAGTAGCCAAAGGATATTGCCAAGAAGAAGGGATAGATTTTGATGAAACATTTGCCCCTGTAGCAAGATTGGAAGCTATAAGGATGTTTCTCGCCTATGCGACTCACAAGAATTTCATTGTATATCAAATGGATGTAAAAAGTGCATTTAATGGTTTATTGGAAGAAGAAGTGTATGTTGAACAACCTCCGGGATTTGAGCGGAAGACTCTTGGAGATAAGGTATACAAACTCAAGAAAGCTCTATATGTATTGAAACAGGCACCCGAGCATGGTATGATACTTTGTCACAATCCCCGATCGAGAACGGATTCACAAAAGGCAAAGTGGATAGAACACTCTTGAAATTCAAGATGCGAAGAGTATATTGCTTGTTCAAATATATGTGGATGACATTATTTTTGGATCCACAAACAAAGAGTCAGTGTGATAAATTTTCAAACCTCATGCAAAGCAAATTCGAAATGAGCATGATGGGAGAGTCGACATTCTTCCTTGGACTCCAAGTGAAACAAAATGAAGGATGGAACCTTCATAAGTCGGACAAAATACACCGGAGATTTAATGAAGAAATTTGGTATGGAAGAGAAGTCTTCTCGTGAAAACACCAATGAATACATCGATCAAAATGGATATGGATGCGGATGGCGGGCACGTAGATCAAACAAGATCTGAGCACTTATTGGATCATTGCTCTATCTCACAAAGAAGGCCGGACATCACCTTTGTTGTAGGTGTATGTGCAAGATTTCAATCTGCTCCAAAAGAAAGCCACATGACCGCAACCAAGAGAATCTTGAGATATTTGAAAGGAAGCCAAGAAGTTGGCTTATGGTATCCAAAGGAAGGAAGGTGGATTCAAGCTAATTGGCTATTCGGACTCTAACTATCTTTGGATGTAGAGTTGACAGAAGAGCACCTCGGGCACATGTCAAATGCTTGGAAACATGCTAATTTCCTGGTTTAGCAAAAAGCAAAATTCAATAAATAGCCACCTCTACACCGTGAAGGAGAATACATAGGCTGCGGCAAAATTTGTGCCAAGTCCTATGGATGAGACAAAGAAATGAGAGACTATGAAGTTGAAGAAAAGGAAATTCCAATCATGTGTGATAACACAAGTGCAATTGCAATCACTCAAAATCCTGTGTTGCACTCAAGAACAAAGCATATCGATGTCAGATATCACTTCATAAGAGATCATGTTGAAAAGAAGGACATCACCTTGGAATATATTTCAATCGATAAACATTGGTGACATATTCACAAAACCATTATGTGAGTCAAGATTTGAAGAACTCAATGAGTTAGGGTTAATTGAGTGAGCCGACACTCGAAGACTCAAAGAAAAGAAATGAAACACGAAAAGGGAAAAAGAGTTGAACTCTCAAATCAACTAAGTGAATCACCATATCGGAAAGACAATTTGTATCAGGAGTTAGGCGACAAAAGAGTCACTAGGAGAACTGTGAGAAGAAGAGTTAAATCAGCTAAGGGATAAGATGAGTCATTTATAAGCAAAGTGACAAAAACGCCGTCGTTTTTACTAAGCGGGAATGTTTTTAAGAATGACGTCAGCATAATTATGACGTGTCTGACAGCAAAAAGCCGCACACCAAGCTTATGATTGGATATAAATCTTTGTCGCATTAAATACGAGACATTAAATGCTAATCGGCGTGCAAAATCTAAGCCGTTGATTTTGATCACATTTCAAAAACCACCCGCACGTCCTTTCATGAACCATGCTTAAACCATTTTCGTCCGTTTCTCTCACACATTACCAAAAACTATTCATTTCTCTCTCAAAAGCAAACGCAAAAACTCTCTCAAAAACCCTATCAATCTTCAAATCATCTTCTAAGTTTCATTCGGTGAAATACTGAAAAATGGCATCTACTCACGATTTTGTCAAGATGGGAAAGCAAATCCACACTGGGTCTACTGTGGATTTCGAGGAATGGTCAAACAGGGTCCGATGACGCCCTCATAAAGAAGATCGCTAAAAACTCAACACGTCTAAAGCTAAAACCATTTCGACGATGGAGTTTCCGATGACCTATGTGGAAGAGGTCGCACGATTCTACGTGAACGCCGAGATTCACGATGAGGGGATCAAATCCTCTGTTCACGGGAAGGAGTTCATCATCACCGCCAAGGATTTGGCGAACACCTTTACTCATTACCGGTGGAAGGAGCACCAGAAATCAATGAAGTCGATGTTGACTTGGCCGCTTCTTGCTTGGAAGGAAGTAGCCAAGACCGACTATCTTTGAAAAAATAGTCTACACACTAACAAGAGGTCTTTGAAGGAGGACTACCACAAATTGTTGGATATCGTTGCCAAATGCATAGACATCAAATTTGGCGACTTTGACCAACCTCATCCAAAAGCGAAATTGATCGTAATGGCCGCGATCATTGAAGAAAAGAAAGTGAACTGGCTGAGTTTGTCTACAAAGCAGACTGCGAGAATGTAGGAATAAATCCTTCAAGGAGGGCGGAATGTTTGGAGGTTCCCTAGGATACGGTGCAGTGATTGGCCGACACGTGATGGAGGTAAAAGAGTCCCTCTTCGACATGGAAAGGCGTTCCATGTAAACAAGAGGATGTTCGAGATCAAACCTCTCGGCGCACGAAGAGAGCCTACGCTAAGAGAGGCGATAAAAGTGAGGGGGAATCACTGACCACTAAAGATACAATTGTCCCCTCTCCACCTAAGAAGAAGGCCCCCCGCAATGCTAAGAGAATCTACGCCCCTGCGTGAAAAGAAAAAAAATCTGCTCCCGCCCCTGCAGTAGTCACCCCCCGCAGTAGTGTCTCCCTGCTCCTGCAACCGCAGCGGAGAAAGAACCATTAATCCCTTCTCCAGTGATCAAGAAGAAGAGGACGCCACAACAAGGAAGGCGGCTACCTCTAAGACATCTCTGCGAAGGCATTCACCTTAAATGAACCGAGGAGGAAGTGGAGCGAAAATCCCTTTGGTTAAAACAAAGAGAAGAAGAAGACTTTCCAAGCTCTCCGAGCTTGAAAAGACAACATCGAAGTCTGTCACTCACTCGAGAAGATACTCCGAGACTATTCTTGGAGAAGTAGAGTCTCCGGAAGTGATTGATGAAACGACCAAGTCTGCTTGGAGGCCGATCGTGAGAGAGGCAACTTGAAGACCAGTGTAGTCGAGAATTTTGAGGAACAAAGAATGGCCGAGGCAAAAATCACCTGTTGACAGGGGTTGTTTCTCCACCTGTAATAGAGGCTGCCGAAGGTGTTGGCGTGAAGTCTGCTACCCTCAATACACGGAAACGAGGGCCAACAAGAGGATGATGAAGACGATGTAATCATGCACTCTCCATTGTATCCGGACATCCAAAATCGTCTGCGAGAGTGGAGAAAATGGAAGTCGAGCCGAGCACTGTCCCGAGTGCGGTTTGAATATCCGAGTTCATTCTTGAGAAGAAGAACTCTTGATTTCTTGAGATGGACACAAGATCTTTGCAAGCCCTTGATGAGGATAATTGCATCAATTCTTGGAAATTCGAAAAGAAAATGAACGGGCTAAAGTAGTGAGACGCAGAGGCACGTGAGAAGGCCAACATCTCGCCTATCACCGGCACCACGAGCATACACATCCTCACCTTGACGTCCTATCGAAAGTGATGAGGATCTGGACCTGTTCTTTGCCGCCACGAAGAATTGCAAATGCAAAGACGCAATGCGAGAATCGAGAATCCTTCATGAACAAAGAATGATGGAGGGACCAGGAGAGTCCTCCAAAACACAAATGGAGATAGACCCAATGGGAGTGGTGCAACATATTGCCACCGTTGTTGCTTTGCCACTTCCCACTCACTTGGAAGAAGGAACTAAGGAATCGGCGATGAAACCGGGATAGTGGGGACCCGGTTGAGCCAACCCCTAATGAAGGTGTCTTACCACCGCCCCAACGGCCGAATACTCAATGGGAACAGCCGAGAGTCCGGAGACGAGTGACCCCATTCCAAGTCACTCCGGTGGTGTGCCGGTGAGGGAAACTCCTCCACTGCAGCAAGGTCGGAGGATGTTGCGGTGACTCCACAATGAATCTAGGAGGCGAAGTGGAGAAGGAACAAACACAAAGTACACAAAAGTTGTCATCGACGAGGCTCGAGGCATTGAGACTATCTCGGTGAGGTGCCAACCGCTCACGAAGGCTAATGACGGCTGCGATGCGATCGAGGCATGGAAGGAACATCCCCGGAGTTAACACTCTAGGCGGCGAAAGTGCAATCCATGGAGTTGAGACTCAATGGATGCCACCGCGAAAGACCCTAAGACAGTGACACCGTCGAAAGGGATGTCCAGCCCTCGCCGATTGAGACTGCAGGAGGTAATGAAGGTCCACGGGAGGTTGAGACTTCCCGGGTAAAGAAGTCAAGTCTGAACATTCCTCCCCTGCTATCATTGATACATCGAGAAAAGGATATAAGTGCGCTTCACGATTCCCAAGACAATCCCGATGTAACCTTTCTAGGATCGGAAGGAGACGATGAAGCCGAGTCATCCCCGTGGTCGATCCAAAAGACTCACCGAGGATGTTCCAACCACGAGTAAGTCGACCTCAAGTCTACTCGTCAAACTTACAACTTTGATGATGAGCCACCCATGGAAATCTCATCATCGTCCGATGACGCTTCGATAAGGTCGAGGACCACTCAACTCACGTGGAAAAACCAAATGAGACCAACGAAGGCTTTGAGACAGACACGAGGCTCGGCAAGCTAGGTCAACTTCACAACAGACCCCGGTTGAAACAGAGTCCACTGCGCGGCTCCCAAGCCGCAAAGGTTTGACTCCACAAGGAACTTCACGAGCACCACTCATCATTGAACAAATCCCAATTGCCCGTGATGATCCCTTTGTAGAATCATTTCCCTTCTCTCTCTGGAGTTACTCGACCTCCCGAAGAGTCGAAAAAGAGATCTCGAGCGCTTCCACGGACCAGATCATATCATTCCATCGATACCATCGTTCGGTGACTATGATTTTGATGCTTTGCTTGGCGTCACCGCAACAGAGGAACAACTGAAGTTCGGGAGGTGTTCAAAGCATTATTTACTAAAATTGAACGGATGGAGAGGCACCAGGCCTCGATGGACATGAGATCGGATAACAGAGATGCCAACCTTACTGGCCGACTTGAGAGGCATAATAGTCGAGAATCCGGGAGTGGTGGCAACATCAACAAACAATGCGTGTGGAACAAGCTAGATATTTGAACATTGTTCAACAAGGCAGTCATTGGTATGGCGGTGAGAATGCGATGTGAAGACAAAATTGAGAGAACACATTGAGCACATGCATGAATCTCACACTTTTTGAGATAAAGGCTGCTGCGTGAGCAAAATAAGAATGAGCACTGCGTATGGAAGAAAACATGGATCGAAAATTCACCTTCTCATGGCCGAGATGAAGCTAGCAAAAGTCAATCCAACGCTACTCGCTACGAGTTTCGTGCGGCATACTCTGCAGCGGACTCGAAGCGAAACTTGGCTATCATCGGACTCGACTTCACGCTTGCTAGTTTGTTTCGGGGGTTCCTCTCTCCTTTGATGATGCCAAAAAGGGGAAGAGGAATACCTAAAAGCGAAAGGGATCGAAGTTGAGAAGGATGGAGCATTTGTGAAGGAAAAAAGACAAATGAGGAAGTTTCAAGAGAAAAGAAAGGAAAGTCTGTTGAGGGGAAGGATCGAGAGATGTGACCTTGATGATTGCACAAACCCCCAACAAGGTCTTGTCACACGGTGATACTATCGGCAAACTCCCGATGACTCGCCACTCCAACACTCTGCACCTATGGGCGACAAGAGAAAGACATTGAAGCGAGGGATGGAGAAGTGGAAGGAAGGATAAATGCCCGAGTTATGGATATTTTGAAACAACATGGAGGCATTCCAAAGAGAAGCGAGACACTTATGCCATCTCGGATGCGGAATCGAGCCAAGATCGGTTGATGAATTTAAACGCTCGCATCGAAGGATACTTCGCAAACATGTCCATGACTCAAGCCTGAGACTTGTCTTGGGAAAAGGGTCTCACACTATGTGAAGAAGAAGGCGACATGCAACAGACTACTCACCGGCAATCACTCTGCTGGTCACTCCGCTAGTCACTCAACTGGGAAAAAGAAGGCCCCGATCAATACACGCCCGGAGGAAGAGAGGTAGAGGAAGAAACGAGTGGTGGAGGAGAGGTTTCGAGACCTAGACCTCTGCCCAAAAACATTGAGTACATAGATCCGGGCAAAGAGAGGGGATCTACCAATTTTGGTTTTTGACGAAGTAGCCAATCTGCAAGTGGCTAAGAACAATGTTGAGTATGTGAAAAGAATTGAAGAAGAAAATAAAAGACAAACTCAGCTATGGGAGGAGAGACAAGAGAGAATAAGAAGAGATGAAGTCGCCGGAAGGCGTATGAAAAGAAGAAAAAGCGGTGAAGATGAGAAAAAGAAAAAAAGACCGAGAAAGATGATAGAGTGAAGAAGAAGAAAGAAGGAGGAAGCGAAGGAGATGAAGTGTTGCTATCCACCCCTTCATGTATTTTACTACGTAAATACATTTTATGTAAGTCTTCTGTAATAAATCTGTAAATTCTCTATTTTTGCGTAGACATAGATGTTTGCTCCGATACACTTTGTAAACAACAGTTGTGTAAAGGACAAGAATGTTATGATCAATAAAAGAATTGATTCTACGCATACATTTTCTGTGAATGCACTATCTGTATGTATCTTTGCTATTTACACTTTGAATGTGTAAGTTTTGGCATCATCAAAAAGGGGGAAATTGTTGGGAAATTTATTGTTTAGATTTTGATGAATGCCATGTAAAACTTAGAATAGGAAGTTGGCACCCCATTTTTGTTGTAAACGCATTGTAATAAATAGGGCTCAAGTGAGTTAAGTCGGCTATGCCTAAACATGCAAGAAGACAACCGGAGACTAGAAGGAAGACTCATTTGCAAGACAACCGAGTATGGCAAAGAAGAGAAGTCGGGAACTCGATCAAGGTACATCGAGATGCAAACAGAGTAAAGTATCGGTCAAGTCAACTCAAGATAGCCAAGTCTCAAATTGAAGTGACAAAGAGTCATCCAATGATTGGAAGTCGACTCTAAGTCACTTGGGAAAGCAAGGAAATGCGGTCAAGTCGAGATAATCGAAAGAGATCCGTTGCCGTAAAATCAAGAGAATTAATTAAACAAATAATACCTCCATGCTACCTTTCTTGAAGTGCTCGGTCCCGAAGCGTGCAAAAGGAATAAACCAATGGAAAGCATTGCACCATGTCGAAACTCGAAAAGTCAAGAACAATTCATACGAAGAAGTGGCAATTCCAAGGATCGCAACAAGACAAGCCAACGACCACAAGTGTCTTTTGAGAATAAGCCTATCTCTTCAACGGGCAAATTTTCAAAAGAACACTATAAAAGGCTGAGGAGTTTATTTGAGAGAATGTTGGTTACCTTGACATTTAAAAAAAAAAACAAATACGATCTAGAAAAGCAATATCTGTAACCAAAAATATTCTCAAATCATTCAAGTTCAATCCTCAAGCCTAAACTACAAAGGAAATCAATCCAACACTCACCTGTGAAGAAAAGATAACTTCAATCAATTGAAGAGGAAATTATTGAAGAATCAAGGGGTCTACATTCCACGGAGGATTGTAGGAAGGTTCAAGGTCGAACCGAGTCTCAAGTTTTTGGAGGGCTTTGTGATCAAATCCAAAGAGCTTGAGCAAGTGGGCTGTAGTAGCAAAGCGCAAACCCCCTGTGAAGAAGCTAAGTCGTCGACGAAAGCCGCAGCGTGACCAAGGCATCTCCAGGGATCGAGTCCCAAAGGATCAAGTCACCAGGTGATCAAGACTTGTATCGGACATTACCACTCGTATCTTGATCAATACCTAGTGGATTCCTCCGGGAGTTGGAGAAGAGAGGAGTAGAAGAATTACCCCATCTTCGAACCTCTATAAAAACTTATCGTGTCATTTACATTTCAAAGACTTTAATTCATGCATCTTATTTATTTAACTCTGATAAATTTGCTATCCACTTGATAATCTCTAAGTACTAAACCAAGTTTAAGGGTGTTAAGTCTTCCAATAAAACAAACTACGCTTGAACTAAATCTTTAGTCTTAACAATTGAGTTATTCTATCAACAAATTCGATCGAGTTTGTTGAGTGACTAACTCTCTTGATTAACCAAATTAGTGTCCACCAAGGACACAGATGTGTAGTATCAACTCTGAACATTTAAAAGGACTAAATCGAAAAGTTGGTAAGGTTTATTCAACCCTCCCTTCTAAACCTTACACTCACACCCCTTGGGACCTACACTTTTCGATCAACTCCAAGGTGCCAAGGTGTATTCAAAATTCGATCTACAACAAGGATATTATCAATTAAGAATACGTGAGAAAGACATATCAAAGACAACGTTCCAAACCAGATATGGTCATTATGAGTTTGTTGGTTATGTCTTTTGGTTTAACTAATGCCCCTGCGGCTTTCATGGACCTCATGCATCGAATATTCCATCCTTATCTTGATCAATTTGTGGTCATTTTTATTGATGATATTCTGGTATATTCCAAGACCAAGGAAGAACATAAGCAACATCTAAGAGCGGTGTTGGAAAGGTTACAACAGAATAAACTTTATGCCAAACTTAGCAAATGTGAGTTTTGGTTAGACAGGGTTGCCTTTTTGGGTCATGTAGTGTCAGGTGATGGAATCTCGGTTGGGTCATGTAGTGTCAGGTGATGGAATCTCGGTAGACCCCTCGAAAGTAGAAACAATTGTGAATTGGAAAAGACCGGAGAATGTAACAGAGATCAGGAGTTTCTTGGTCTGGCTGGATACTATCGTAGATTTATCAAAGATTTTTCCAAAATAGCCAGTCCATTAACAAGGTTAACTCAGAAGCAAGTTAAATTTGAGTGGGACGATAAATGTGAATTTAGTTTCCAAGAATTGAAGAAACGACTTACAACAGCACCTATTTTAGTACTTCTTGAAGGAAATGAAAACTTTGTTGTCTACAGTGATGCTTCCAAGGAAGGATTGGGAACTGTACTTATGCAGAATGGAAAGGTAATCGCGTACGCATCAAGGAAGCTCAAGGATTCCAAGGAAGGATTGAACTATCCAACACATGATCTAGAATTAGGCGCTATCATTTTTGCTTTGAAGAAATGGCGACATTATTTATATGGAGCGTCATTTACGGTTTACACTGATCATAAAAGTCTTAAGTATTTGTTTTCACAAAAGGAATTAAACTTAAGACAAAGGAGATGGATGGAACTTTTAGAAGACTATCATTTTTCCATTCAATATCATCCCTAAAAGCGAATGTAGTGGCGGATGCTTTGAGTAGAAAAGCAAGTTTGGCGAGACTAATGATCAGAGAGTGGAAAGCGTTAGAAGAATTGAGTTTTTGGAATCCTGAAATAACATGTACACATATTTTATGTGCTAACCTGTCAGTAAGACCTACCTTGTTGGAAGAAATAAGGGTGTCACAAGAGAAAGATCTCAAGTTCCAGAAATTAAAAGAGAAAATCGTGCAAGGAGAGAGACCTGAGTTTAATATAGGGAATGATGGAATCATACGTTTTGGAAATCGAGTATGTATACCAAACGACAAAACTTTAAAGAAAGAGATCCTTGCTGAAGCCCATCGCTCGAGGTATACAATTCATCCAGGTGGGAACAAAATGTACAATGACTTGAAACAACACTACTGGTGGGCAAATATGAAGAATCACGTTGCTGAATATGTTTCAAGGTGTCTAACTTGTCAACAGGTGAAGGCTGAACATCAACGACCTTCTGGGCTCCTACAGCCTCTACCCATACCAGAATGAAAATGGGAATATATAACTATGGATTTCGTTACAGATTTACCTCGAACTAGAAGTAGTCAAGATGCAATTTGGGTGATAGTTGATAGGCTTACCAAATCTGCACATTTTATTCCTATTAGGAAGACAGATAGTCTCCATAAACTAGCTCAAATATACATCAACGAGATTGTGAGACTACACGGTATACCTACTAACATTATCTCTGATAGAGATCCAAGATTCGTATCCCGATTTTGGAAAAGCCTGCATGAAGCTTTGGGAACCAAGCTAAGCTTTAGCACTGCTGCTCATCCTCAAACCGACGGACAATCAGAGAGGATTATCCAAATACTTGAAGATATGCTGAGAGCATGTGTGTTAGACTTTCAAGGAAACTGGGATTCTCATTTGGCCCTAGCGAAATTCGCGTACAACAACAGTTATCAAGCAACAAATTGGGATGGCGCCTTATGAAGCTCTATACGGAAGGAAGTGTAGATCACCCGTTCATTGGGAAATTGATGATAAATGGACTCCTAAGAAGAAAAGTATTACGCCGTCACCGTTTCCCAAGCTCGATCTAGTGCAAGAATCTATCGGCAAAGTTCAAACAATCCGAGAACGAATACGTACAGCTCAAAGCCGCCAGAAAAGCTACGCCGATCAAAGAAGAAAGGATCTAGAGTTTGCAATCGGAGACGAAGTATTTCTGCGATTGTCTCCATGAAAGGGTATGATTCATTCCAGGAAAGGTGGGAAATTAGGTCCCAGATACATCGACCCTTTTTAAATACTTGAAAGAATAGGAACTGTAGCTTATCGTTTAGAGCTTCCGCCAAAACTTGCAGGAATGCACAACGTCTTTCACGTCTCAAGGCTAAAGAAATATCATCCTGATCCAGAGCACATAATCAAGGACAACATTCCTCAAATAATGGAGAATTTGACATACGAAGAGAAACCATTGCGAATAATAGATCGCCAAGTTCGAGAGTTGAGAAACAAAAATATTCCCTTGGTTAAAGTAGTGTGGCAAAACCACGATAAGCAAGAAGAAGCCACTTGGAAAACAGAAGAAGATATGCGAAAGCACTACCCGAAACTGTTTTAAGAAGAGAATTTGGAGACCAAATTCTTTTAAAGAGGGAAGGATGTAGAACCCCGAAATTTTGACTACTTGTATAATAGTAAAGTTTGTACATGGATTTGTTTTGTGTGGTATTTTCTTATAATATTATGTTCGGGTACAAACAAACATTTATTTTAGAGTATATATATAGAATATCGCGTATTCCGTCGGAAATCATTGAAGTCTTGATTAAACTAAGAGACATGTCATATTATATATATATATATATATATAAATTAAACAAATACATTAACTTAGTTTATAATCATGCAAAATGTACACTTGTAAGGGACATAGACTAACCACAACTATACATACGTGTATTCTTAGGAAGAATCAGGTAAGGAACAATCATATATCCATATGTTATACTAGAGTTTTTATATTATTAATTAACAAATGACTAATGCACTAACCGCCTTAACTCATACCTATATATATATACATGCATGGACACACAAACTTTCACTTTAGAAGATAAAAAAAACGAAAAACAACAATTCTATCTAATAGACAGGCATTTGAACGGCAACAGTAAAGAAAGAAAAAGGAATAGAATGGTGAGTGGTTTCCAAGCTTAACTACTATTTTAATCATTAGTGTTTAGATTTAATAGTATGAATTACTTTCTCATGTGAATTGGTTTTGACTAAAATAATTGATTAGTTGAAGTTTAGTTAAAAGGAAAACCTTACCCAACAGTTTAGTGATGTAGTAAGTTGAATGGGTGTTAAGACTTTAATATACTATAAGTCTTCTTAATTAATATCATGGATATATAGGTAACCTGAATTTCGTACTATCTTTCACATTAGATTGCTTGGTTGCTTTGTGGTATTCCTCTTAGTTGCCTCACCTTTAACTAATGAAATAGGGCCAAGAAATGTATACCATAGATAGATTAACCTATTAACTTAAATATCATTTCATCCTTTGTTAGTTAATTTCTTCTATGTGAATGACCTAGCAGCAAATTGGATTGTATTTTGCCATGTCCTTTACTTGTCTGCGTCATTTGAAATTAGGCTAATTTCTTAAACCCAAATAATTGCGTTAACTCTCTGATTTGATTTAAATAAATAACTTATAAAAGTAAATTGAATGTATTAACCCAAGAATAAAGTCTGTACGACAATTACAATTAAACTACTACCACATTGCTTATGAATTGATAAATTTAATTCGGTAGTAGAGTTAATTGGTTAGGTCAAATTACTGTTATTATACCTAAAATATTATTTTCAAAATTGATTCCATGATCTGGAAGAAATATTAATCTAGTTAGCCTAATTGATTTCGTAATTGAATGATATTGTCAATTTGTTCAAGAAAGTTATTTGCTTGTTGCATTACCGCATGTGTCTTGTATATTTGGTAAGTATTGGGACCGAATGTGGTGTGGATAGGGCTGAGTTCGGCCGGTCAGGCAAGGGTCTACGGTCTTAAAAGGTTCTACGCTATCCACAACCAAATCCCACCGCCTAAAGACGGAGCGTTCTAAGGGTTGAAGTGGGTCGTAGGATCGGCATATTCCGGAATATGACTTCTCCGGGCTTCGCGAGCCCCAGTGTGGAGAGTCGAGCCGTAGTGTGGTGCAATAAGGGGGTAAGGCTTTACGCCAACGCAATAAAGGAGTGATAAGGGAGAACGGGGGTCACTTACCGTTAATGAACGGTTCCCCCCGTTAATGTGACATTTGAATTAATTATGTTACAGATTGATTGAGTGCATGTTGCTATTGAATTGAAAAGATTTCACTTATAAAGATTAACTGAATCTTTCCTAACATTAAACTTTTCTAAAAGGCCACACCGCACACACTGCACCCACTCACTCACGAGGTTTTCCCTCACGTATATATTTTCCTAAAAATATTTCGGCGATAATTCAAAGCGACAACGAAGGAGTTGAGGGATTCCCTGATCTGATTAGCTAGTGCCAGTACAGAAGTATTTTGCTAGAGGTCTCGACGACATCCCTATATATATATATATATGTACATGACGTGTTTTGGCCAGAATAATGATTGTAATAATAGTTTTATTTATAGGAGTTGGAGACTTGGTCAGCTTTTCTCCTTTCTTGTAATTTGGCTACGTGGTACGTTTGACTTGTAATAACTATACGAATAATACACTCTTTGTTAATAGATAATAGATTTTGATTATTATAATATCGTAAGTTTGGGCGTGACACATTTCGTTAAGTTTGAGAACAAATATTTATCCTTTTAAGTATCTTTTATAGTTATTTTCATGTTTTTATTATCATATTTACTGGGCTTATTTAACTAAAAGAATATACATTGATATATTATTAAAATTGATAAATGAATCTAAATTATAGGATTTGAAAGTTCAAATGGTGCATCCATAAAAAAATAAATAAGTGCATAAATATTAAAGAAAAATTAGTTCTCAATTTTCAATTCAGCCTCAAAATTCTTAGTATTAATTGTTTTATATTGTTATTGAAATTTTTGCTGTAAAATTATTTTTTATTTATTTAGTTTTACAATAGAGATATATATGCCAACCGTTAAAAATTTAAAAAAATTATAAATTTACGGTTGTGGATAAAAATTAAACAAATATTACTCATCTCATCCACTTCACTTTGACATTTAAAATATCATTTCATTAATTTCAAACACATAACTCTGAGCCAAGTTTATTTCATTTTTAAATTTTAGAGTATGTACTTATAATATATTTGTTTTGCAAATTTAACTTTACATTGTCACAATGATCGAGTTTTGTTTTTATCGAAAGAATACATGAATAAAATAAACTAATAATTAAATCTAAATCATGTTGAACCGTATATCCATTATTACGGGAAAAAAACATACATAAAGATTAATGAATAGATCTTAGAAAAAAATAATATTTATTCAAAATTTTAGTAAAAATTTATATTTAACTTATATATCTTAAAAACGAATTATTTTTATGGGAAAAGCATAAAATTCCTTGAAATTTTCAATAGTCGCGAATTTCCATCTTCCCATACCTAAATAATGTATCATTTACTCCAACCAAAAATAATATTATCTCACAATTTAGAGTGTGTAATAGATGATAAATTTATTATAGTATGGATATTCTCAACCAATATTGAAGTTTAAAAAATATATTTTGTCCTGTTATTTCTTTTGAATAAAATAATATTGAATATTGTTTTTTATTTTTTCTCTTCATTTTTCTGTAAATTCATACTCTTTTTTCTTTTTTTGATGTATTTAATTATTTAGAAAATTAAAGAAAGATATTATAAATGTGTATTTTACATAATACTCAACTTTAAATGGCTAAAATTCTCTCATATGAAGTCTTTTATATATGCTTATGACATATGGTTGGAAAGCTCTTGATATCTAGTATAATATAAAAATAAATATTATCAAAAAAATTAAATTATTTTAAAAATTAAATTGAAATAAATCATATAAGAAGAGTTTGGAATATAAAGAGACACTTGTCAATATTATTAAACAAATAAAAGCAAAATCAATATGAAAAACTACTTAATTACCCTTAAAGCTAACTTTACCATGAGGATATTTTTGGCAAATCAAAATTTTCAAGAAACCTTAAAACCTATTCACACTTTTATAATAGGTATAGATTAACCACATAAGCAACAAATCCATACTACATAAGCAACAATCCGATACCACATAAGCAACAAATATACACTACGTATGCACCACGAATACATTAACTATCTAAGCAAGTCATAAGCAACAAACCCATACTAAATAAGCGATAAGCCTATACTACATAAGCAATGAATATACACTACACATGCATCATCACGGATACATTAACTACATAAGCAAGTCATAAGCAACAACCCTATACTACATAAGCAATGAATATACAGATAATTTTTTTGAAACCCTAAACATAAGCAACGAGATAATTTTTTTGGAAACGAGAGAGTGTGCGTGAAGAGTGGGTGAAATCGCGTGAAAGAGGGAATGAAATCTTAGTAATCGATTCTAAAGTGTCAAATTACCACCCTACCCTTTTTAATTGCTAAAACAAAAAAATAAACATAAAAAAGCCCTAAAATCCGGACCACCAAAAATTGTTGATCTATGGTTAGGATGTGTCCCCATGGACTCACCCCAAGAGTGGACTCCTATTTGATCCACCCATATATATATATATATTTATATATATATATATATATATATATACTTAAAACTAAAAGAATCAAAGTTTGACCTTTAAGAACATTAACATGCATCAATATTTACACATCATACGACATCATCGAAACCTTGAACCTTTCATGCCATAAAGCTACTGAGGCTTAGATGATTTCTACTGGGCACATGAATTCCATATATGACCTTGTACCCGCCAACATAAAACGGCGTGAAATATATTTTTGCCCAATTTCAGAATCTATTGATTTATAATTCTGATTCGCAAATCACAGATAATATACAATCAACCACGTATGAAATTTCATAAAACATGTAAATTATTATCACATAAGGCGGCAACACTTGTAGTCAACATGATAAGGTTATAAACATTGTGATCTATTAGGATAAATAGACCATTCTCAAAATTAGCATACTAAAAATCATATGACAATGATACATATCTAAATCTACATGAAAACTAAAGAGATTACTTGCCTGTTCAATTTATGGATAATAAAATACTCTTTCGAATCAACCGCGTTGGAGAAATCACTTTTCTTTCTTCTCTTTTCTCTTTTCTCCTTTTCTCTCCCTCTGGCCGATTCTGCTCTCCTTAGGCGTCTATACTGTGTGTTCCCAATGTGTGCGTTTTACTTGTCTTATATCTGTGTTTTAACCTACTTCTAATTGGGCTAGGTTTAGAGTACATGGGCTTAAAATTACCTTACTAACAGTATGGGCCTGATTAATACTCTAAGTTAATTAAAAGTCCAATTATTCATTATAAGGCCCAAATTAAATAAATTCTCAGTCCAATTAAAAAGACTTTTTTATTATCCGAAATTTAACAAATTAACTATCGAGTAAAATAATTAATAAATTCCTGATTCTCTATCATTATTCCATAAAATAAACAAATAACATGATTAATAAAATTCTCATTAAGGCCTAAAAATCTGGGTCGTTACATTAAAATAATTTCGAAACAAATATGAAATAACTTTAAAACGATTTGGATCTAGAAGCATTAGATTCAGCTAATCCAAATGCACGATTTTCAGCTTGAACCATCAATTCATGCACAATATATAGAATATGATATTTCTTGAACTTGAAAATGAATAAAACAATTAAAATAGTACTAGAGTGTCTTTTCAGACGAATGAATTTCAATGAAATATACAATACATTTGAGACCGAAAATTGTTAAGTGACTTGATTTTTTTGTTTTTTGGTTTCGATTGCGATTGGCTTGTTCTTCCTCTTGTTGTTTGCTGTATTTTTGCTTCCTTCTCCCTCTTCTGTTTTGTTCTTCAGGTTTTTTGGTGCAATTTGTTTTCTTCTTCTTCTCATCAGCGGTTTTGTGTTTTTTTGTTCTGCAGCTTGTTTTCTTCTTTCTTTGTTCATTGTTTTCGTGTTTGCTTATGCCTTTCTTTAGATCTATTCAACAACATTGAGTTTATATGTTGGAGCGTATTTGGTGTGAAGGAAAGAGAAGGGAGCGTACCTTCTATCCAGAAAATATCTACCAACGTATTTGTAAGGATATTCCGGGATAATTTCATTTTTCATACCCAATCTATACCCTAATTTCATTTTTGATACCCCTTTTTTCAACCTAATCAAGATTAGTACCTAATGTTCACAAAATTAATCATATTTGGTACCTTTTCTCCGTTAACTCTAACATTTTAACTTTGTTATAGCGGGTTTTCCTTCTTAGAACAACCTTTCAATTTCAGACCTAATGTTTTATGAATAATCTCTTCCAGTACCCATACTTTACTATAAAATAATGGAAATAGTCCATTACGACCATATCGGAACATGCTTCAAAATTAATAGATCCCTTAAAATTCATACCTCTTTTGATCAAACACCGCCGGGTTAAGTGGTTCGCAACGCCACCAGTCGGAAAATTACGCCCCGGATCGTTTGACAAACAAATTTCTCCTCACTGTTCAACCTCACCTCGGGAAGATGATCGCAAGTTATCCGACTCCTTCAAGACTTTGAAAGACATCCTTGGTTCGTTTCCTACTCCAGGGCGTAAAAGTATTTCTTCAAAGGGATAGATCAATAGAACACTATGAACACATGTTGAACAAAAGCCTTTATTTTATTAAGAACTTAAAGAAAAATTTATTACATTAGTAATCTTCTTTTGGGAGGAGAAAAATTTGTTTATTATATATGCATCAAAAATACATAAATTTAAAAACTAAACACTCAAACTTATTACAAATTTTCACTCGAGATTTTATTGTAAGAAAACATCATAAGTCATCATGAATATCCGTTGAATATCCTTATTGCCTCGCCACCGGTTTTCTTTTTCTCCCGCGTGCCCCATGTGATGTTTGTCGGGAATCTTTTAAAAATTTGGTTTACGTGGTCCCCAGGATAACGCTTGAGGGCCCTTATCCTTTCTAGATGATCTTGTTCGGGTTTGGGTGAATCCTTTCCCAAACTCGGGTTCCTTCTATATGGGATCCTTGGACCCCGATCCATCGGCCAACATGTGTCATATTGCCATTTTGGATAAGTTTCTTTGCTTGCCTAATCTTGTTTTCCCGAGAATTCTTCTTTTGGTCTCGAAGAGTTCTTCGCAAACCCCGTGGTTGATCCAATCGAATTCAAAAGGAAAGATCCATTTGCCGAATTTTGGAAGAACTTGAATGGATATTTGACCTTGTCCATTTCAATTAGACAAACCCAAAGATCCCATGCTATTGAAGCTTTTCTTCGAAAAATGCTCCTACTAACACTTCCTTTTTCCTGTGATGTATTTTAAAGCATTCCCATCCTACTTCTTAGCTTGATGAAATGAAAAGCTTCATTAAAGCCTTTCTTCTTCGGTGAAATTTCGATAAAATACAGTTCCAAAATATATTATCATTATTGGCCCCGGGTCTCGTAAATCGCCCCCAATCCATTTCGGTAATTTTGAAATTTCGGGAATCCCGGTGACACGGTATAGATTGAAGCTAAAGCTCCAAATGTATACCATTCCCGTACTTCATTTGGATGACTTCCTGGTTTCATCCAAACTCGGGATACTTTCCGAGATATCAACCATTGTTTTTTCTCGGTTAATACCTTGTCTTGTAACTAGTTTCTCCCATTGCCGCCGATATATAATAGGAGAAATCTTATTCTCGTCGCTTTGAACCTTAGATTTGCCAATGATTCAACTCTCCCTCTTTTACCCCGATTGGGTTGACTTGAAGACTCGGGTTGTGACACCGGAGCTTCAACATTCGTTATAGTTTGTACACCCTCAGGGGATGCATCACCTGCAACACTTGTGATTATGGTACTTGAATCCATAACCTCCGGGTTAGAGCCCCGTACTCTCTCGGCCCCTTTTTGCACCGTAGGAGATGCGGCCTGGAAGAGAGGCCCTTGCGCCGCTAAGAACAATTGTCCTTGAGCGAATCATGCTCGTATTTGACTAGAAACGGTTCTCGGTCACTGTTGAAGTCGTCCCGGCAAACTTCGCATTGAGACATAACGCCCCAAAATCTCGTTCTAGACTCTCCAGGTTTTCCCGAGATGTCTTACTCGTTTAAGGACCTCATCGAAAGAACGCGTCCTTCCATCTCGTGTCAAGAAATCTACAAGAATATTTTCATGAGATTTTATAATGACAATATCATAATCATAATATTGACACTCGACTTGCCATCTAAGTAATCGAGCCTTTTCTCTTTTGATTCAATTTTGTTTTTCGAAAAAGCCTTGACACTTGAATTATCAATTTTTAAAGTAAACTTTTTAGCCAAGAAAAATAGAGGCCATTTTTTAAAAGCCTTTATGACCGCAAAGAATGATTTGTCGTTGATATGCCATTTGTTTGCTTCACTTAGGTGTGAATAAACCGCTTAATATCGCATGGCACTTCTTCATTTGGTGTGACCTTAGTAAGAATGCGCCCACCAATCATCACTAGCATCGTGTAAAGAACCGTTCATCCTCGTCTTGGGAATCGCAAGTTTTGGAAGCTTTTTACAAACTTCTTTAAGTTGCTTAATTCATTCTTGATGTTCATCTTCCCATTTGAATATCTTTGCATCTTTTTTAAGTAATGGGCTAAACACCTTCTTGTAGTATGCTAGATTGTTAATAAACATTCCAAAGAAAATTAACAACTCCTTAAAACTCTGGCCTTTGCTTCTTGTCTTTTAGTGTATCCGGAAATCCTACAATATGATTAATAGAATAATTCCGATTCATCGATTTCTATTCCGAGAAATTCAATTATGCGATTACGCTTCTTTTCCCGAAAGCACTAATCCTTCTTTGTGACAAACATCCGAAAATATTTCCAAATATTTGAGATGCTCCTTCATTTTCTTTGATGCGATTAGAATGTCGTCGATATACACGAACATGAAATCGAAATAATCTTTGAAAAGATTATCCATCTTTCTTTGATATATCCGGGGTGCGTTAGCCAATCCCATAGGCATCACGTTCCAAATATAGTGTCCCCGTGGGTGTAGAAAAAGTTGTAAACTTCTTACTTTCTTCCTCCATCTTAATCACGGTAGAATCCGGACTTGCAATCGAACTTTGAGAATATCTTGGCACCTTTGATACGATTAACTAGATGTTCTCTGCTTGGGATATAGTATCCGTGGAACTCCAAAATGTTATTAATCCCTTTGTAATTAATAACAAGTCTTGCTTTCCTCTTTTGATTTCTCCATGGTTTCTATTAAGAATCCTGGATATGGAGAAACTTAATGAAATTAACTTAAGGTCAAGATGTTCCTTAAGTATCTTTTGCATATCCTCACGATCTTCCTGGTTCATAAGGATTGGTTTGAATCTTACGAACTTAGGATCTTCATTGTAATTCCTTTAAGGAAGCTTTAAGCTCGTTCTTATCCCACCAAGCCAAAGGATCTTCATTGTAATTCTTTGGATCTTCTTCTTGATATCCTCGAGTGATATTTGTTCCTCTATGGTTACATCACTTTGTGGATTCTCCATTAGACTCATCCATAATTCTCGCAATGGCTTCCTGACGGGTGACTCGTTCTTCTCCTTGTACTCGAATGAATACAAGTTATTATCCCATATCTTGATCCTTACGGATGGAACCAAATTGTCTATAGGATAATAAAGCTTCACCAAATTTCCTTCGATCGCCATTTTTGGATTGCTTTGGCTTCATCACCACGCTTGCTGAAAATTAATGGGCATTTTTCTCAGAAATGCTTCCCATTCTCTAAATAATCTTATGATCACATAAGGTTGTGAAAATAAGTCTTCTCGTCTCGTTCTCTTGTGTGAACTTAAATGTTTGCATGAAATTGTTTCCCAACAAAATATCATCATGGAAATAGATTGGTGGCGTCTTTACTTTGTACCATGGGTACCGCCCGCTCCTCCGATCATTATTTCGCTTGTTTAATTTAAAGGATAAGAATCCTTTTAGAGAAATCTCTTCCTGCAATAGCTTCTTCTCCAATTTCTTTAGGAAAAACATCCCGCTGCGGTACATATTCCAAAGACTGAATCAATATAGGCGGCCAAATACTCGGCCTTGTATTGACATATAACATTCCAATAGAAATGTATATGGAGAATGGACTAGTGGTCATCGATTCTATCTTTTATTAGCCACCGTGAACTCCATTCCGTCTTGTAATCTTTCCCAAGGTTTATGTTCCTCAAGAAATTCAATTCCCGTATTAATTGTTCTCGGACCTTTTCCCGTGATAGTAAGCTCAATTTCTCCTATCTTTTCTTGATACCTTCCAACGATTGGTTGTTGGAGATAATATAAAACATCACAAGGAAAAATGTTATCCTTTTGAGTGATGTCGAATATTACTTCAACCTCTCGCCATCATTTTTTCGGACATTTCGCTCTCTGTTTTTAAAAACATCGGGGATGCGTTCGTTTGGTCTCCTTTCTTCCCAACGTTACTCACCATTCTCGTCTTTTTGGAAAGATATCCTTCTAGGCTCAACTCGAGACTCCGACTTTTGTTGAAGACTGGTTGATCTGAATTATCATATCAATCTCCTTAATAGTTGGAGATTCAATGATTTCTACCACCCAAAGTCCTCAAAGATTCTTGGGACTTCAATAAATTCCTTTCTCAAGAATACTTGGATGGGTATTCGAGAGAGCATAGGAAATCTTGTATGTGATCGAGTAAGGCCTTTTTCTTCTTTCATCAAATCGACTCTTTTGAAATCTTGATGAAGAGTTAAGACTCTCTTGAAATCTCGATCTCCCGGATTGTATGCAATTCTAGGATAGACATTAAATGCCAATTTCCCAAAGATACAAATTTCACAGAATCCGCTCCAAGGCATGAATCCTTGAGATGCGAGATTCGCTTGTCAAAGACAAAGAAGATTAAGAGGCGAATCTATTCCTTCTTTGAATGTTGCTTTAATAATTACCCTTATGGCTCGATATGAATCCATGAGAGTGTATTTGCAACTTCTCTTTTAACTTTGCTTTTGATCTCTTGTATTTCTCTAATAGGGACCAATTGCATCTCGATCAAAACTCCATCGGAATAGCAAATTCTCCTATTGTTATATGGATAATTTGGTGTTTTCATTCTGAAACCCAATTTTATCCAATGCTTTTTCCATAGCTCCAATTGTAAATCCATCATAGACTTGAAGCTTTGGATCTTCCTTCATTTCTCATAAGAGTTTTATGAGAAATCAAGTGTGAGAGAGGAATCCCGACATATCCTCCCCGACCGATAAGAAGAATTTCTTCTTTACTCGATTCTCGAGTGAGTCACTTCCATCATCAAATAGATCTCTTCTTCATAGATGCTTTCTTACCTCGAATTGATACACCGTATTAAATCCACGATAATAAAAACTTCTTCGATTTACGTGTGGCCTCGAACCTGTTGATCGACTCCTCGTTTTTGATTATGCGGGCAATCCGTTGAGATATGCCCTCTTGCTCGCATGTCCAAAGAATTACAGATCTTTGAAACTTTCATTAGCTCTAGTGTGAGCACGCCCGAAAGTTCTTCTCCTGGATTCTGGTACTTGCTTGATTAGAACCGATGATGAGATTCTACTCTCGCTTGGTGCCGGTCTTTGCCCGATTTATAACCGGGCTTTTTGTTTTGACTTAACCTTCTAGGTCTCCATGAAGACCGCTTCTTTTGTTGTTGCTTCCTCGGCGGTATGGATGGCTTCTCTCTTTCTTCTTCTTGTGCATTCCTCCCACAACTGTTTATCATTATCCACGCAACATAGAGGAACCGCTTTGTTAATTCCTCTTAATCTCTTGTAATTCTGTGCGGTTGATAGCACCATTCGATAACTTGCCTTTAGGAAAGACATTTTTCCGCCAAACCCTTGTATTCCCCGATAAGCATTTCTCTCCGAAAGAATAGTTTGTGCAAATTTCCACCATCGACAATTCCTTTAAGTGATTCCCCCGATGTGACCGAACTTTTCGTACTAGCATCGGTCATATCCCGACAATCTTCACCGATCCTTCAAGACTCATTTCAAGGAGTAAAATGAATGAATCCTTTGTAAGATCGAGGGTTCTTTCTCATAGTTGAAGCCCATTCATCAATGAGAACTTCTCTGTTTTTAAAATGCGGGATGTCCAGATTTAACATCAATCCATACGGATGTATTGGGTCGAGTGCGATCTTCCATAAGGCGTCGATAAACATTCGGCCTTCCTTAGGTTGTCCAGTTCCCGCAAAGGGTTTCGACCTCCTGTCCCCGAAAGTGGATCACTCCCGCGTGAAATCCCGGCATGTGGCATCCTCTCGTCCCGAGCTCCATGATGTGAACCCGTATTTCTTCGACGTTAGGATTAATCTGGTAGCGGTGGTGGAGGAATTGGTCTACCTTGTGGGTCATAGGTAACCAAAGCGATCTCACTGCGTTCATCTTTAAATCTACAATACCTAATCCCGAAGGATTATGCCAGTCGTGTAGATCTTTAAGATTCATCTTTTCCATATCCATCTTTTTAATTTTTGATGGATTTTCCTTTGATTAGAGCAATGAGCTTTTCCTCATCCGTCATTTTTCGTATGACTTCGGTTGGTTTCCCCTTTTGGTGTAAATAAGGTACCGCCCCAAAATCAATACGTTTCCTTCCTCCGATGAACTTGGCCTCATCCTCCAGGTTCTTGACTCGTTTAAATATCATGAAGGAGTTCAAGAGTTTCCTTCGATATTTCACCATCGTTTCCATCCGTTCGATCTCGATGAACTTGTATCTTGTAAATGAATATGGCGGTTGCCATAATTCTTCTTGATTTCTCTAAGATCTTCGGAGATCTTAGATTTGTCTGGGAAGTATCTCGTTCCACTCTCGTACTCCATCGAATCATTGTTCGATGGGAATTTTCATGAACCGCTTTCTTGAAGGTTCATCAAGTGAACATATAGGTCCGGTTAAGCATCCGGAATCGCTTATAATATTCTGCTCGCATTTTGCATTGCCTTAAGGTTTCCCCGTCGGCTCTGCTGCTCATTTTTCTTCATGTTGGTATTCCCAATATGAAACCTGGTCAAGTGTTCTTGTGCATACATCGTCAATATTTGACGATATGTCTGTTACATCTCGGACATCGGTCCGGATCCATAATCTCGGAGTAATTTCTCCTCACCAGTTGTTAATTACATCAATATAATAAATTTAACTAAAAGTTCTTAATAAACCTAGGCTCGATACCATTTTCGTGGCCCAAAGTTAAAGAGTTGGAGTACTGAAAAGATCAGGTCCTTTGAATAAAAATTGAAATATCTAGGGACCAAATTTGATAAACCAAGAAACATAGGGTACCAAAATTGATATATTCGAAAGTTTGGAAAACCTTCTACAACCGAAACCTTCGGTTTTTAACAGCTTATTTAACTAAAGTATCCGAATTGATTAAAATTCAAAACGTTGGGTACTAAACCGATTAAATCAAAACCTTGGGATCAAAACTGAAAACTAGGTATAATTGAGGTACTAAAACTGAAAATAACCCGGATATTCCCTATAAAGTAGGGCAATTGTATCCTAATTTATAACGTTTTCTCAATGTCAATTCATTAATTAATTATGTCCATGCCACTTATCCAATTGTATGATTTTTATTTAACTAATTGCTACTCTCTAAGTGTAGAACTTTATAACCTTTATATTTACGTCACATTTTGCTCCATGTTCGCTAAAAATATTTTGGTTCATACAACTACAAGTGTACAGTGTAGTTTATAGAATAATGGCAAGCAAGGTCGTATTCCTCAAGGATTGATATTCGAAACACTTAGGCTATAATAACATCGCATTCCAATTTTATTGAAGCGACCGAATATTGAGTAATTTATACTAAAAAAATCAAAAATAAAAGAAAAACAAAAATAAATTTGCGAACCCCACAAGTATTTTCACCATCTATAGGAGCAACCTTAGGCACATAATCTCAACATGCTTCTTCAATATTAAATGCAAGTAAAGTTTTAAAAACCAATTCATGCAATTCTATGGGTTCAATTCCTAAGTTAGTCTATTCCCCCTCCCGAGCGATAAATAAACAGTTGATTAATAACAATTGTAGGTCTCCCGACTCGTTACAATTATTACTAACTCCCAAAAGATTTATGAATTGAATGACTCCCCACAAATAGTTGTAGGTCTCCTCACTCGTTACATCCGTTTATGTGTGAATTCAATTTTCGTCTTTGTTAAAACTCATCTCCCGAATTTCGCACTAACAAATATGACATGCAATTTATTCCCGGCAAATAAAAGCAATTATAAATAAGCACTCGAATTCATAAAATAGAAATCATGAATTAATTAAGAAAATAAATAATCATATTTAACATGAATCTACAGTTTCGATTATGCCCCTAAGATCCGAAAGATATGCCAAACATTGATTACAAACTCATAGACAAATTCAAATCAATATTATGACATCATTTAAGCAGAGACAAGAGTTCTTAGACGTAGAAAGAAAACCCCTTCTTGTCAGGATGGATTCCCTCCTAAGCCTTCGAAGCTCGTGTGCTCCCGTAGATGCGAAAGCCTTGTGGTGTTCTTCGCGACCTAGCCTTTTGCTCTCAGAAGCTCTTCGATTCCTTCGTTCCTGTGTTATTTGATGTGTTTTCTCTGTATGAACTTGTATATTTTCGTGCAAGCCTTGGGTCCCTTTTATAGATACTTGGAGTGATCACTTGTAGAGTTGAAACGAGAAGCAAACTCTGAAAAACGCGTCGAAACAGAGTCCCACACGGTCGTGTGGTGTGTTCTTCAGCCTTTCTTCGCACAACCGTGTGAGCTCACACGGCCATGTGGTGCGATGCAACACCCTTCCACACGGCCGTGTGGGCCTGACTCTGTCCTCTGTTTTTGCCCTTCTTCACACGGTTGTGTGGTTTCACACCGGCATTTTCACACGGCCGTGTGACACCATACGGATCCGACCGTGTGAAGTGTTTTTGTCCACTTTTTTCGTCGTTTTGATCTTCTCTTCGCATTCGTCAATCTTAGCCGGGCATTCCAACTGATATTTCTTCATATTAAGCTCCATTTCTTGCAAGAATTACAAGAATGCGCAGTATCATGCCCTTTTAAGGAAATCAAGTAAAAACATAGTGAATATACGTGCAAATGCATCAAATATATATCATTTTTAGCACCAAAATGCACATATATTTTACAAACATCACTCCCAACAACCACATCATTGACGGGTTTCCACTTTGTTCATACTGCACTTGTTGGCATGATTTCAAAAGCCATGGGCTTTTCTGCATCAAATCACGTTCCTCTTTGGGAACTTCTTTGGTTCTCTATTGTTGCAAATATGTCTATTACTCGGATGAATCTCAGCTTCATGCTAAACTCTGTTGGATTTTACCAAGTATTATTTACTATGCTTCGTTTTTATGTTTCTAGATAGATACATGACAACTTTTTAGATGTTACATAAATGTCAACTTTCCATATATTCTTGTAATCCAGTTATGTAGTCTAGTTATGGAATGTTTTCGTACTCTTTTGTACCATGAAATCTTTTTCAATTCCATGTGTAAACATGGAAAGGAAAACAATCATCATTCTTTTGAACCTTAAAAAATTTGACATTTATTATTTTACTTGTGGTATTTGAACCGTTGTACCTGACAGAGACGTCGGGTGGGTAAGCGAGTCCCCTCTCCCCCACCCTAAACCCTTCTATGCGAATATTCAGGTTGCAATTGGATGTGCCCAAAAATTGAAAAAATTTCCCTAGTCAGAAGAAAACGCAAGAACACGTGAATGGAAATGAAAAAGTTCAGTGATTTTTCCTGGAAGCTACTGTATGAAGCTTCATTTTTTTTGCTGAAAAATACTATACAAAGCAACTTTAACCCACTGACAAGTACTGTACCAATTCAACTTGTCCGAATCAATCATTCCTATAATTTATTATCACTTATTTGTTCCAATGGTTCTCACACTTGCCATTTATTCTCTGTACTTAAAAACAAATTCATACTCGACTCTATAACAAGGCTACCTATAGCTAATAAGAAAATCAATAGAGGTTCTTTTTATAATCATGGCCTCTTTCTACTCCATTAGTCTAGGAAACTCCACAGGGGAGAAGCACATAAAGAGCAATATGAGGTTGCTGAAACAGAGCAACATCAGTGTGAAAGCTCCGGTAGTAGGAGTGCGAACTCATATCATTCAAAGCGAAGCAAGGTAAATGATCTTTTTCTACCCTATTTGCAATTTGTACTGAGCTTTTTATTTAATTGCATTTATTTCATATTGATAAATAACCCAAAATTACCTTGATGGTTAATGTTACTACTTGTGAGGATGATTCCTCCTTACTGTGTCAGTGGGTGGTTGTCTAAAAATTGTGTTGGATCAATTTTTTATTGTCTAAATACTTCACATCTACAATGGATGATCCAATTTTTACCATAAATGACTTTATGTCAATTAACAAACAGATATACTGCAATTAAAATATACTCATTTTTCTGTGTCTTACAATTGCGCGTGATACATTTATTATTATATGAAATTTTTGCAGTACGTCCTAAAGTTTATATGTCTGAGGATGGACTTTTAATTTGGAGTTTGTCTATAAAACTAGATGTATAGTAGTTTTCATCATACATTCTCCACAACTGTGGGTGATGCACAATGGCCTTCTGAAAACGAGCGGACATTTATAATGTTGATGCACGAAGAGGTGCTTCAGGTTAAATCAGGATGGGCACAAATTTACAAATTCAATGGGTGGCCTTGATGGCGAAGAGTGATGACTGATGTGGATACTCGTATACCCTGAAACAACTATAGGGCAAGTCTGATAGGCTGAAGCAAAGATGAAAGAAGTATTATAAGTTGCTGATAGTTGCAACATGGTTTGGTTAGGATGAGAAAAATGGTCTGATTGTGGGATAGGAAGAGAGTTAGGCGCACTGGCTAGCTGTAAGTTAGAATGAAAAAAACCTTTTCATATTTTGGAAGTTTGTTCTTCGTTGTGACTATAACCGTAGATTATTTATGTAAACGACATTTTTACACATAATTGATCTTGTGGTTTCAGTTGACATAGGATAATCTTAACCAACATCTTTCCGTTGACAACGGGGACATAGAGGTTCGTAAGGGCATCTACATAGAGAGGTGGTTCTCCTTTTGAGATGGAGGATTTTTTCAAAGAAAGGTGGTGGACTAGGAAATGATTCAGAGCTTGGTTGGGAAGATGAGAATGCACCTTTTGAGCCAGGTCGTTAGTTCACATACACCCCTCTAGCTTCGATGTTTAGAGCATCCCCATCTTGTCCACATTATAACAAAGGCAGGAAGCAAATAGACCCTGCGGTCATCACTGCTATGATTTCATTCACTAGAACAAATGAAGCTCTGCACCAAAACAACTTCAAAAAGAACCACGACTATTGACGAGTGTATGAGAATACTGGTTGACATGCCTGACCTAACTGATGAGTTGTACTGCATTTGTTCTAAGAAGGTTGTCCTGATTATGTACGATTTTTCTTGTTATGGATCCATCAAGAAGAAGAGTTTATTTGGAGAGTTTTATGGATGGCCAATAATAGCTTCTAATGGATCAGTTTACAAAGTACCGGTGACTAAGCCATACAGTTGGTGTTGTTGTGCATGGACTTTATGCATTACGATCCTGTTATGTTTAAGACTATTTATTCTTAGGAATTTCCATTTCTAGTTTATGAATTGCTAATTATGGACAATTTAAATTGGAATTTTAATAAATGTATTCTATAAATGTTGTGATGTAATTGTATATGCTTATTTTTATTATGTTTCATGTTGGTATAGTTTGTCAAATTATTGGGCCAATCACATTCAACATGAACAACTGTGTTATTGTAATTTATTTCTTCAAGGAAGTTATATATGTGTAATACCCACTCAACCTTGGATTGAATGAACGAATATTGCACACACCGCATATTATAAATAAAAAATTTGAAGGTAATATTTTCATTTCATCTTTCATATATGCTTATCATTACAATACATAACAAACTTTATTTTCTACAGGCAACATGTTTAAGTAAGAAATCAATGAAGATATGGAGGATATTGTTGAGGATGTCACATAAGATCTTGTTGATGACTATAGTATTCCTTTCGTAGATCCAACCACTCACCACTACAGACACTTCAATAGTTCCAAGGCTTCATTTTTGTATAATATTGCACCTCGTTCCTTTTCGAATATGATGAGGACGTCATTTCGTATGTCAAGATTCACATGTGCATATTGGCTTAACGAGTTGTTCATGGGCCACAAACAATGTTTTTATGATGCCCTTCGGATCAAAAATGTACATTTATATTGTTGTGTCAAAAAAATCATCCAGACATGAGCATTTGTTCAAATCAATGGAGCAAAGTTTCAATTGAAGAAAGTGTTGGAGTTTTTCTCTACACAATTGTATGCATCAAAGGTATCAAACATCTGCTGAATGTTTCCAGTTGTCCCCCATTAGTAGACACGTGCACATTGTAGTCGATGTTATTTATCATATGGCACCAAACTACATAAGGCCTCTAGATTTTAACACTGCCCAGACTTCATCCAAAAAATACACAATTATTCCATACTTTAAGGTAATTTTTTACGTTACCCAACCATCATTTGTGTATCATATTTATAATTTTATTTTTGTTATCTAAAGACTTGCATTGTTATTTTAAAAATATAGGCATGTGTCGGCGCAATTGATAGTACAATTATTCCCACTTGGGTTCCATGTCGAAACATGGAACTTATCCAAGTCGTAAATGCACTCTTACTAAGAAAATGATGGCCGCTTGTGATTTTAATTTGAATGTCACTTTTGTGTTAGCTGGGTGGGAAGAAAGTGCAAACGATGCCTAGGTTTTTGCAGAAGCTCTCTCTCAAAATGTGAAGCTTTATCTACATCCATATGATCTGCTAAAGTGGATCGGTGTTGACCATATAGTAAAAGAAGAGCCTTCTTAGACCCTCTTAACAAACTTGAAGAAACGCAAGTTTGATCAAGGATTGGAGAGGAGAGACTCGAGAAGAAGCTCCAACATCTAAATTAAAAGAAATGATTTTTCTTCCCTGTTGCCAAATGCCAATCAGCACAAGAGCCGGTATAGATAAATAGATAAAGAAGTTCAGTGGCCAGAGGAGATCCAAAATCAAATAAAGTATATTTATTTCCATTCCTTGTGGATTACAACTTTCCGTGGCCACCGTAGGGTAAGCTATATGTACCTTTCGCATTTATAATTGTCAAAACTCATATTTAGAACCCTAATGTAGGACAATCTGTTTCTCCTAAATTTTGTAATATCTTACAATTGTCATCATATATGCAAATAATTGTAAGGAATAATTTTTATTTTAAATTTTCAAGTAAATACTATGATGTCGATTCTGATTACTCAAACTTCCATGGTTTCTTATGTCCATATAGTGGTGAAAGAAATCATATTCAAAAATGGGTAGGGTCTAATAGAAACCCTTCAACCATAAGGGAATTATTTAACCGTCGTCATACAACGGTACAACATGTAATAGGATGTTGTTTTGGGTCATTAAAGCAAAGATTTACAATTATTAATAGGTTAATGCCGAATTACAAGTTGGCCGCACAAGTGGATATTGTGATAGCATGTTGTATTATACACAACTTTGCGCGCAAATGTAGTGCAGACGATGAAATTTCCCATTCAGTGGATAACCCGGATTACGTACAACCACTAGATGAAAACACCTCAAGTCACCATTTCGAAGGCAAATGAACACCGCATATCAAGGTATTTGGGAACAGAGTGTGTTGTTTGACTCAATAGCGCAAAGCTTGTGGGACAATCGATATGAGTTGGATAACTAGCACTAGAATATATTTGGTCGCATGTCATTTTTTTGGGTGTTAGACAGGTTTATGTTATTTTTATGAATAATGTGTTGCCTCGTATTATACCTATCTTGTTGTAACTCTTTGACAATGATGTAATTGGTTCTTATATTTTGGGGATTAAAACCATATGTTTAACATCAGAACTTGGAAACCTGAAATATTTTCTATATTTTTGACACCCCATCATTCGTGAAGATTACAAAACACATCTGTAATAGTTGTGCAATATGCTTGTCAATGTTATATTCCGTTATATTGCATTTATCTTGGTGTATTAAAGAATTCATAGTGGTTTTTCACTCTATGAGTCATCGGTATTGTAGTATTTTTGTTATTCCTTTGATTATTCTATGCCAATTGCTTTTACCCTAAAAAGTGCTCTACAATGGTATATTGTCTTTACGAAATGTTCTGAAGTATTTTACTTACATTTTATAGAAAACTGGTCCATTTATTACAAAAGGGTACAAAAAACCCACCATTAAAATATATGTATGTTTAAAAATAATATCTCATTGGAAGTAGCTTATTTAATTAATATGTCTACAATGGCTGGGACACTAGACAAAAGCTATAATAAAATCAATACTTTGGCATACCATTATTTTAAGGTATAATGTCTGGTAGTACTCAAGTGAACACACACACTCGTGAGTTGATGCAACCTGGGTCAATTGCTCTTACTACATAAGCATGTATCATTGATTTTGATTGGTGGATCCCGAATAATACTGTACAAAAAATAACCTAAACAACACTCTACTAATAATTATGAGTTTTTTTTTCTAATATTCTAGTAAAATATTCATTTTACACGAATTCAAATCTATTACACGGACTGAGTATTATTATACTAAATTCGAAATCGAAACTTTAGCATAACATCTTACAATTATAAATTTAACAAAGTCCATTGTAGTCTTAAAAAAGAATTGGGTGGAAATGATCGAACCTATCACATACGACACTACAGTGCTTACCCAAATTTAACCAATTTCTTTATTCAATTCTTAGAAGTTAAAAAAGGCACATCATGCTTTACATCTGGTGTTGGTTGATATACACAAATAATGCAGTTACTTGTGTGCAACCACGTCTGTGCTATTTGACACTGCGTGTTGAAATATTGCTTTTCAATCTTGATGGGTTATTTTACTAGATTAATTTTCAAAAAATATAAATAATTAAATATTGTATAGTGCCATATGATTCTGAATATGTAATATTATAAATATTCTTTTAAAAAATGCAACTATAATTTCACCTTGGTTTTGAATTGGGTGGGCAATTTATGACCCTACACATACTAACTACATTAATCTAAAAATTAAAACGGGTTAGGGTTGAGGCTGGGTAGGTTGTGGCAATGGCTGACCCTTGATTATGAAGCTACAAAAAATACATATAATTAATTTTCTCGAACCCCCCAAAATGTAACACATTTTCTAAAAATACATAACATTAAATTTTACTTGACAATTGCAGCTGGGAGTAACGTGTCTTCATTTTCTGAAATCAAACTTTGATTTCATAATTGAAAACTTGTACATTCACTTCATTTTCAATAAAAATGAGCCACCAATCATTTAATAGTATAATATACTCTATCTAATATTCAACATTAAAGAAAAACATACCTGAATACCTAACTATTACCCCATATTGTTAATTAAAAATGTATTCAGAGGCAAAGAACAAGAGGGGTAGTTGATGAGCAAATTTTACAGAATAATTTACTCTATATTCACAATCATTATGAATATTGTTCAAATATTTAAGTATAATATTTAGTGAAATATATGTATTAAAATATTGACCAGATTGTTATCAATATATAATGTTTATGAATAATGACTCAAATGATGGCCCACATAATGACCCACACAATAACACATCCAAATCGAACCGCACAATGTCCATTTCTTTTGTTACCATTGCTTCCAATTTATTTACTGTATGTCCCAAAGTCAAAGTAAAGTTTAGAAGAGGGGACGGTTGAATAGACTTTACAGATTTTGAATTTTTTAACTAATTTCAAATCATAGATTTAAAAAGCAGTTAGGTTCCTTAAGAACAATTGAGTTAGGGCCCAGTAGGAGAGTTAACCACTCAGTAGACCACCTGACAGTGTTGTTGATAGAGTAACTCAGCTGGTAAGCTTGATGATGGGCTCTGTTTGATCACTTTGTTCGAAACTTCGGCCAGACCATATTGTGGGTGATAAGATGCGACGACTCTATGTTTTACTTCGTACTTCTCCATGAGATTTTTAAAAAACTTATTATAAAAGTGAGAGCCCCTATCACTAACTAAGGCTTGTGGAGTACCAAATCGTGTGAAGATGTTCTTTTACAAGAACTTCAACAAAATCCGTGCATCATTTGTTTTTGTTGGGATCGCCTCTACCCATTTAGATACATAATCCACCGCAAGAAGAATATACATGTACCCACATGAAGAAGGAAACGACCCCATGAAGTCTATGCCCATACATCAAATAACTCCACTTCCATCATGTTTGTCAGTGGCTTCTCCTGTCGCCTAGAAATAGTTCCCAATTCTTTGACACCTATCGCACCGTAACACAAACTTATTGCAGTCTTTAAAAATTAAAGGCCAAAAGAAATCAGGATTGTAATACCTTTTCCGCAGTACGCGTTGGCCCAAAGTGACCTCCGTTTGGCGATGAATGTCACTGTTCCAAGATGCTTGCCCATTCTTCTTGAGGCACACACTTCTTAATTACTGAATCTAAACATCTTTTATATAATAGAGTTTTATCCCACATATATATCTCACATCATGAAAGAATTTCTTCCTTTGATGATATGTGATATCCGGTGGTAGAACTCCACTTACTAAATAGTTCACAATATCGGCGTACCATAGAATATTTGTCTATACCATCAGGATTAATTCATCTGGAAATATTTCTTTTATAGTTATGCCCGTCTTTTCTCATTAGCAGTATGCTCTAGTCGTGAGAGATGGTCTGCCACCACATTCTCACTTCCCTTACAATCATGAAAAACGTTTGTAACAAGAGTATCCATTGAATGAGCCTAGGCTTTGCATCCTTCTTTACAAAAAGATACTTAACTTCTGCATGGTCTGTGGACTATCGTTTTTGTCCCTATCAAATACGCTCAGAATTTATCAAACGCAACCACCACTGCAAGTAACTTCTTTTCCATTGTGGTATAGTTTTGCTGGGCCAATCAAGTGTTCGACTTGTGCAGTAGATCACTCGAGAAAGTTTATCGCATTTGTCACCCAATGCTGCCCCCAATGCAAAGTCACTTGCATCGCACATAATATCGAACGGCTGACTTCGGTCGGGTGTTATCAAAATTGGTGCACTTACCATAACCTTCTTCAACGACTCCAATGCTACTTTCTCATTCGTCGGTGGGGGAAGCTTCTCAACCGCCACCACCTTTGCTCAGTCAACTTCCAAACCTGCAGAAGAAACACAGTGACCGAGTACTATGCCATATCGTACCATAAAATGACATTTTCCCCAATTTAACACTAAATTCGTTTTCTCGTACCTCTGCAAAACAAGGTTTCGATTATGCAAGAAATGATCAAACGAACTACCAAAGACTCAAAAGTCATTCATGAAGACTTCCATGATATTTTCTATAATGCCGTGAAATATTGTCATCATGCATCTCTGCAAAATTGCAGCATCATTACATAATCCAAATGGTAATCTACGGAATGCGAAAAAACCATGAGGACATGTAAATGCCATTTTATCTTGATCCTCGAGGGCTATCACAATCTGGTCATACCCCGAGTAACCATCTAAGAAACAATAATACTTGTATCCTGCAAGACGATCTAACATTTGATCCATGAATGGAAAGGGAAAGTGATCTTTACGAGTTGCGACATTCAATTTCCTATAATCAATGAAAATATGCCAACCCGTGACAACCCTAGTAGTTATGATGTCATCAGTTTTGCTTTTTAATTATGGTCATCCCCCTTTATTACGCACCACCTACACTGGACTAACCCAATTGTTGTCAGATATAACAAATTTAATCCCATTATCTAACCATTTTAGCATTTCTTTCTTAATGACCTCTTGCATGATTGGGTTCAGTCTACATTGGTGCTCCACAGAGGGTTTACAATCATCCTTCATCCTAATTTTATGCATGCAAATCGATGGACTTATACCTTTAAGATTAGAGATTGACCAACCAATAGCAGATTTATGTTCTGTCAAGACTCTGAGAAGTTTATCCATTTGAATTGAAGTAAGGGAAGTAGAAACTATTACCGGATAAATCTTATTTTTGCCCAAGAATGAATATTGAAGGTTGTCCAGAAGAGGTTACGTTCCGATAAGGCAGGGAGTTCGTCCGTCGAATCCGTATATAGAGGATCAGTTTGCACAACCAGGTCGTGTGAATTCACACGCCCATGTGTGTCTTCTTTGCTATCTTCAGAGTCCAGTTGCACAGACAGGTCATGTGAATTCACACGCCTATGTGCGTGGTCGTGTAAATTCACACGGCCGTGTGCCTCTGTCTGAGTTTTGGTCCCTATCTTCCGCTGAATCTAAAGCAAGCACATATTCAAGTATATCACCGTTAGTAACATCAAAACACAGACCTTGTGACCCTTTCAAATGAGTCAAACACCACTCCAATGCAACCTTTATCACAACCCTCTCGAATTGGGCTTCTATGCATGGTGTTATGACATCTATCATTTTGCAGTGCTCGATGTTCTGGTGAAATTGCATCATTTTATAGATCGAAAATAGTACATGCTCGTCATTTACCTTATTTTTAATTCCCCTTTATACACATCTATGAGTGATCTGCCTGTAGCTAAAAATGGTTGTCCAAAAATCAACGGAGAACTTCGCTATCTTCTTCCATATCCAACACTATAATATCTGCATGAAATATGAATTTATCTAATTTTACTAAAACATACTCTATCACCTCCTTCGGATAAGTCACTAATCGATATGCTAGTTACAAGGTGACAGTGATCAGCTTCACCTCGCCTAACCCCAATTTCTAGAATATCGATAACGACAATAAATTTATACTCGCTTCCAAGTCACATAGTGCTTTATTAAAGGTTGCACCCCAAATTTCACAAAGAATCTTGAAACTCCCCAGATCTTTTAAGCTTTTGGGGTAACTTCCTTTGAATAATTGCACTGCACTCCTCTGACAGTTTTACCGTCTCATATGTCGTATTTTTCCTCTTCTTTGCCATTACATCTTTCAACAACTTGGCATAGTTCGGAATTTGTTCCAAGGCATCCACAAAAAGGTATGTTGATTTTTATTTTCTTGAAGATTTCAAGAAATTTAGCGAACTGATTATCTAACATTTTTTCTAAAACCTTTGCGGGAAAGGAATCAGTACCTCCGCTCTCGGGATTATTGGAGTAGTAGCTGCCTTGGGTTTTTCAATCGGTTTCGGCTCAAACTCTACATTTTTTCCTCCTTTCTTTCCACTGATTCATCCGGAATCTCAGCTCTTGCTCGACTGGCATCTTTGGACCCTTATATTATGCACCACTTCTCAGACAAATGACTTTACACTATTCCCTCAGATTAACCTCTGTGTCACTCGGGAATTCACCTTTCTGGTGTTGGTCTTCCACTGTTGTGGCTATCTGCCCCACATGTGTCTCCAATGTTTTCAATCTTGCATGCACATTGGTATTTAGTTGTGACTTGATCCTCAATCCTATCACTCATTCTTATTTAATCTTGCTCTCGTTTCTCCAATGAATGAGGCTAACATCTCCTCCAAAGATGGCTTTTTCTCGTCCGCTTCACTTCTACCTTGATTCCCCACATTAAAACCCGTGGGTGGCTGTAAAATATTGTGAAGCCCCGATTTTCCGAGCATGTAATTGATCTTTTTGTCGTCTATGTATTTGATAGACTATCTTACCACGTCACTTTGACGAGTAATTATTAATAATATATATATTTTGTATTTTATTTCATTTTATTTAACTACTTATGATCATGATCATCATTAATTCTATTTCACATTTATGATCACTTAATTGATCATTATTACTATTTTTGTATTTATTAGTCACCTTAGAATTTTAAGAGACTATTTATTTTAGAGACTTTTACCTTATAAAATTAAGAATTTGATTTAGATTAAGTGATCATGAGACTTATAAGTGATCAAGGAAATCACTAATTATTTTGGAGATTGATATATTTCATCTATTATCATCAAATTTGGGACAAAAAAAAATATATGGAATTACCATAATACCCCTATAATGGACGGCAATAGTGATGGTTTTTGGTGTAGAAATACCACCCAACTCTTGTACATATACACCTTATGTAGTCATCTTGTGTATAATTATACCATTAATTCAAACATTATACATATCAACTTATACATCAATTTTTTATTACTATTTTTCCCAACATTCGTTCTCTTCCCATACCTTGTCCATACCTTTGACCACCCTTTTGTCTCCATGCAAGAGACAAATTACAAGACACAAAATTAATCAAAAAAAAAAAAATTCCCTCCCCCTCTAGCAATGTGGACGGCCATATGAAGGAAAATGAAAATTTTTGTTCATTTTCATCCAACACCTTCATCTCTCAAGCCTTTTCTCCAACTTCTCTCTAACCTCTCTCTAACAGTCATTCATATCTTCAAATCTTCAAATACGAAATCATTCACATCTTCAAATCTTCAAACACCAACTCTTCACATCTTCAAATCTTCAAACATAAGTTCTTCATATCTTGAAGTACCACTTCTTCACATCTTCAAATATTCAAACACAAGTCCTTCACATCTTCAAACCCATCTTCATATCTTCTAGAACATCTTCTTCCTAACCTCAAACATACTTTCTTTCTTCAAACATCTAAACCAAAACAAACAACTTTTCCCCTTAAACACCAAAAATCCGAACACCCTCTTTCTCAAGGTAAGAAATTTTACTCCTCAATTCAACTTAAATTCTTACTACTCATCACCTTCTATTTTTAATATAAGTTTGAATTTTGGATTTTGAGGTACTTAGAAGACCACTTGAAGACATGCATGCATGGTGGCCTAATTAGAAGACTTGAAGAATAACTAGTAGAGAAATTTGGACTACAAGGTAAGAATTGGACACTAGAGCCCTTCTTTCTTCTTCTCCCTATTTTTTTCAAATTTTAACACCCTTTTTCATTTTTGAGAAATAGGGGCTGACCTTAGGTGATTTTGGAGTTGAACCAAAAATTCCAAATTTGAAGCTTCAACTAGTCTCCAATCACCTACTACACAAGGTAAAGTGTAGTCTTTCTCATTTTCTTATCTCCTTCTTTTTTTCTCCTTAATTTTTCTCCCATTTTTCTAACTCTAATTTTTGATATTTCTTGACTTAGGGGCTGACCTAAGTGACCTCATCCAAAGTTGTGAAATTTATCCTTTTATTTCACAACTTTCCAATTTTAATATGGGTGGAAAAACTCTTTCAAACTTCTAGATGCTTTTATTAAAATACATGTAGAATTTTGATCATGAGCCCTTCAGATATATAATCTATGTATTGCATGTCAATTTTATGTATCAAATCATGAAAATTCTCAAGAGTTGCTCAAAATTGCTATTTATTGAATTTTAGGTGCATGCATGTACATTTTAATGTCCTATTTGATGAATTCTTGTATGAATTGGACATGCATGTGTATGATCTTTGAAATCCATATTTTGGAGGACTTATAACCTGGACAAGTCGAGCATAATTGATTAAATTTCAATTTTGGACTTAAAAATGCAAAAATAGAAAATTGGTGGACTAAATTACAAGAAAATAAAAGTTAAAGGACCTCTCTGCAAATTTCAAATTTTGGGACTGCACTCAGGTTCAAAAATGACTTTTGGACATTTTAATAAAGTTTTAAGAGTTTTAAGATAAATAAAATCAAACTTTAAAAGCCCAAGGACTAGATTGTAAAATTTTAAAAGTTTAAGGGCTACTTTGCAAATTTTGAAACTGTACCAGACCTTAATTTTAAAATTTGAAATTTTCACTCTTAAGGTACTGGAAATGACATATTTTAAATGTATTCCAAAAATCCAAGTGTTTAGGGCTTGGAAAGTAATTTTTCTAAAATTGATGGACTAAAGTGTAAAAGACTAAACTTGAGGACCCAAATGAAATTTCCAGGACTTATGCAGCCCATGCACCTGGAAATACTAACTTAACTGTAACTTAATTATATTTAGGACCCAAGGTTCAAATTTCATAACAATTGGACCCCTAAAAGCCTTAAAGACAATTATTTCAAAATGGGACAAAAATGAGATTTTCAAAAGTTAAAGGACCTACACTTATTTCTTTTAAAAACTGCTTTTGTCCCAATATCCTACTAACCTTAGTGACATTTTCCAACTGGAATCACATTTAAAACCCTTCCGGTTTGTGAGTTCCAATTATTTTAAACTAAGGGCCCGAAATGACAATTTTTACAAATTTGGGGCCAATGTGAGAATTTTATAAAAACTCGACCTCAAAACTTTAAAAACCTGAATTTCTTGACAATTTGGAGAATTTAGGAACTGACCTCATAATTTTTTAAGGTCGGGATATTTATTTATTTAATTTTTAACCCCAAAAGTTTTGGTTTTTACAAAACGGGGCAAAATTGTAATTTTTCTTTTATAAAGGACCAGACTCAAATTATTTTCCCTTTTACTAAAATAACCCTGGGCCCTCTGACTTGGAGATTTAATTAAAGTATCTTATTTTCTCAAAAACCCTTGACTTATCGGATCGATTCGACCGATTAATACCCGATCGCGGGGCGACTTCCTCGTCTTGCGGTTTTGAATCTATAACGGGACTTATGTTCCACCTAATCTTTCAAGATATCGAAGATTGCTTATCCTTCCGATAATCATCTTCATCCAAATAACTCCACCAACGCCATATTGCTACTCGTGAATTTTCAAAAGTTTTCCTGAACTGCTTCCCTGAATCAATAATACTCGACTGCCTGGTTGACTGCATGTACTTGTATTTACTTTCCTACCTGAGTCAACTTGGTGTGTCGAGCTCACGATCAAAATGGATACGTCGGGGATGGAACCAAGGCAGCTCATTGCTATTCCACTCTTCGGCCCCATCGTCCCTAATCCATGCAACCGAGGACGGAATGTCCAAGGGAAGCGGGTCGTAGTACTTGAGGTATAATCATGATTATGACAAATCCGAGCCTTGCAAGCTCCATGTGATTTTGTCTTTGCCTACGGAGCGATAAGGTGACAGTCTTGGACCATCTTGCCCGTGGAGTTACAAGGAAGAACAAAAGGAATCGCTTGTCCCATCCACACGATTCCGGAGTTATCGGACCATTTGGTTGGCGCTACAAATCCGTGCGCAACCGCTACTTGTTTTGTATTGGTTGGCGCTACAAATCCATACGCAACCATTATTTGTCTTGCATGGGATTGGCGTTACATTCCGTAATGCAATCCTACTGTCTTGCCTCGAATCACATAGTGCCTGTGTGACCACGAACTATTTTCTTGAATCGTATAAGTATATTACTTAAATATATTTATCACGATGCTTGTGGATCGTGTGAATTCATGAATCATACTCACACATTTTCATATAACTATTTTATCGCATTAACTATATATATCGCCACACTTGCACACGATCACCCCATCTACTTTGAGTTTTGTGTCTCATCCCCACCTTTTTCTAACCTTAGATGAGGACTTCGTTGAAGATCTTTGAACCGACCATGGATTGAGCCCTTGTACCCGCTTGCCGGATTCACTATCTTTTGTTGTTGATGTCATTTGGACTTGTTACTATTATTTGCTGTTGGACTTACTACTTCTTGTTGTTGCTGTTGGACTCGTTTCTTGTGTTTGTTGTTTGACTCTTTTATTTTCTCTTCATTCCGGTTTGTAACTGAAGGGCGTAGGACCCTTTGACTTTTAGGTTGTCATCTTTAGATCATTTCGGTGATGTAATTTGGATTATGGATATTGAGGACTGTAAGTTGTAACGTGTTTCTTTATTTCCGCTGCTATTTAGACTCTGTTCCATTGGGTTTTGTTGATATTAGTCTAGACTGTTTGGGTTTACTTGTATTTAAGTTGTGGATCATCGTCGCGTCCCATTTGGGGCGTGACAGTTAGAGTGGTATCAGAGCTCGGCTAGTAAGATGGAAACTTACACCGAGCTGACCCAGGATAGGACCATCGGTTTGTGTTTTGGGTATTACCTCGACTTGACTAATTAAGTGTGAAATCGATTTCAATTTGGCGTAGAACCATATTATTGAAATTGAAACTAAGATAGAACGTATACTTGGAGATTCCATTGTCATACTTGTCTTGACTTAGTTGACTCTTGACTGATTTTCTTGTTCATTCTTTCCTTATTCCCTCCTTATCTTTCCTTTGCCTTTGACTGATCCGCCTTAGTTTTGTTTGATCAGGATGGAGCCGGCACCACCTTCTTGGTGGGACGTTTTTCTGGCCCGTGCCGAACGGGAGTACTACCGGGCACTCGCGACTCACTGGCACCGGAGAGTATTCGAGTGACCTCAGAGCTGTCCGAGGAGCGCCCGATAACATGGATTCGGCACAACACTTGGCGAGGAGTCAAGATGAAAAGAGCAAGCTAACCATTATCATTAGGGACCGCGACAACACCATACGGGCGCGTGAGGATCAAATACAAATTATCCAGGAGCGCCTGGATAACGTGCGAGAGAAAATGAAGAAAGCAAGTGACGGATGCCAGAAGTGGGAGATTGACGCTCGCATATCTCGCGACACCGTTGAACGCTTGGAGGAGACCCTCATCAAGCAGATGACAGTGATAGAGGACCTTACCCAGGCCCTAGCTCAGAGAGACGCTGCTTTAGAGGCTGCTCTGGCAGCTAATGCACAGCCATTGCCACCACCCGAAGTGGAGCCCGTACCCGACGCTGAGGAGGACCCTGAGGAGGATCCAGTCGAGGTCGGAGAGCATAAGGCACCCGAGGCTGCTTCGCTTGATGATGCACAGGATCCGAGCAGTGGTTGGATTTCGTCGATTGGCCGAGGTCGAGGCACCACCTCGGCCTGACCAGCCCCCGGTTATGGACGTAGCTGCTAGTGACGATGATGGCGATCTCACTGATTAGCTAGGTTGATTGCCAGTTGTGCTTTCGTTATTGTAGACACTTTTCCACCGTGTTGTACCTTGCTTCCTTTGTATTAGATTCAGTTGTATTTTAGTTCAGATGTATATTTGACTCGGTATTACTAGTGTTGTACTTCATGGGTGTATTCAAATTTTACATTAATGGATATGCCTCATTTTGGATGTAGGTGATTTAGAAATTTCTTGATTTGAAGGCTATAATGCCCATTATGATGAGACTTGAAGGATATAAGGTTATCACTTGACAGTATATAATTGGGTCATATGATATATTATAGAAGTTAGATGCCTAATGATATTACTTTAGAGAATGATTGTGTGGGAATCACTAAGTATGATTTACCGATGATGTGCCATTGTGTTATTCATTCTAAATACTTCTACGAGCTTAAATAAGCAAATTTGACTTGTTGTTTGGTATCATGGATAAGATACGTCAAGGATGTGATGATTATAGAGTCTCAACTGGATACTGTCACTAAATATTTTTTTAAGTTATGATATCTCATTTGTGAATTAAATTTGGGATAATGATTATCTGTGAGTATTCGGAATATTATGGTGATCTAGGCACTCACATTATATATGAATTTGATTGATTTTGACTTAGTTATTGAGTATTAAGTATTGATTAATTTCGGAGGAGACGGATAATAGTATTCTATATAAAGTATATGAGATGTGCACATTTATCTGGAATAATCAAGGACCTTATGGATATGGGAAATTGAGATTGCTATCAAGATTTTAGAAGGAGCGACTCATATGATTACAACTTTGGAAATAACTTATTAAATGATTACTGAGGTCTTGACTATTATATGTTTATGGGTGGAGATTATGGGTTGATCTTGCACTTTTAGCGATGAAATCTACTACCAATTGTTCGAGGAAATATACCACGATATGAATAGGTGTCGACTATTTAGTTAAATCGACTCTATTATAATGAGTATCACTTTCTTAGGTAAATGAAGTATTGGCTAGCTGTGACAAACAAGGATATATTCGGGATTTGAATTATAAGAGGTATGTTTTGAACTAATAATTATGGGAATAGTACATTAGAACGGTATGTGGAATAGAAATGATAGGTTAAGTGATAATCGAATAGTGGTGCAAATGTTACGGATCACATGAATAGGGTACTATGAATAGTGTCTATTACAAGGTGATGAAAAGAAATTTTGAGTACCACTAAGGTTATTAAGAGATATTTTTGCGAGAATGATTATTGGAAATTGGTTGATGGGAATTTGGATCGAATATAAGCACCTCTAGGCCACCTAAATTTTGATATTGAGGAATTAGGTACCTCGCTAAGTTTCAAGACAACGAAGACATCCACAAACCGATGGACGGTCTGAGTGAACAATTTAAACCTAGAAGATATCTTTGCGAGCACACGCGTTGGATTTTCAAGAAAGTTGGGATTCGCACTTACCATTAACCGAGTTCGCCTACAATAATAGTTATCAGGCCACGATTGGGATGGCACCCTACGAGGCATTATATGGGCGAAAATGTAGATCCCCACTACACTGGGAGATTGATGACCAATGGACTCCGAAGAGAAAACGAAAGTCGCCCTCGATTCCAAAGGTCGACTTAGTTCGGGAGGCCATGGAGAAGGTCAAACTAATCAAGAACGGATTCGCACGACTCGAGCCGCCAAAAGAGTTACGCGGACAAGAGAAGAAAGGATTTGGAATTTGAAGTCGGAGATGAAGTATTTCTCGGACTCTCAACACGGAAAGGATTGATCAATCCGAAGAAAGGAGGCAAGTTGAGTCCGAGATATGTTGGACCTTACAAAATTCTACAGAGGATCGGAAAGTTAGCCTACCAACTCGAGTTACCAGCACCATATGCGAGAATGCACGATGTATTCCACGTATCAAGATTGAAGAAGTATCAACCGGATCCCGAACATATCATCACTCGTGATACTCTCCTCTAATGGAAAATCTATCCTACACCGAAAGCCGATCCGGATCATTGATCGGACACCACGGCGATTGCGTAAGAGAGAGATTCCGATGGATAAAGTGGTGTGGCAGAACCACAACCGAGACGAAGATGCAACGTGGGAGATGGAAGAAGACATGAGGAATAAATACCCAGAACTATTCTGAAGAGAATTTGGGGACCAAATTCTTTTAAGGAGGGGAGGATGTGAAGCCCCGATTTTCCGAGCATGTAATGGATCTTTTTGTCGTCTATGTATTTGATAGACTATCTTACCGCGTCACTTTGACGAGTAATTATTAATAATATATATATTTTGTATTTTATTTCATTTTATTTAACTACTTATGATCATGATCATCATTAATTCTATTTCACATTTATGATCACTTAATTGATCATTATTACTATTTTTGTATTTATTAGTCACCTTAGAATTTTAAGAGACTATTTATTTTAGAGACTTTTACCTTATAAAATTAAGAATTTGATTTAGATTAAGTGATCATGAGACTTATAAGTGATCAAGGAAATCACTAATTATTTTGGAGATTGATATATTTCATCTATTATCATCAAATTTGGGACAAAAAAATATATGGAATTACCATAATACCCCTATAGTGGACGGCAATAGTGATGGTTTTTGGTGTAGAAATACCACCCAACTCTTGTACATATACACCTTATGTAGTCATCTTGTGTATAATTATACCATTAATTCAAACATTATACATATCAACTTATACATCAATTCTTTATTACTATTTTTCCCAACATTCCTTCTCTTCCCATACCTTGCCCATACCTTTGACCACCCTTTTGTCTCCATGCAAGATACAAATTACAAGACACAAAATTAATCAAAAAAAAAATTCCCTCCCCCTCTAGCAATGTGGACGGCCACATGAAGGAAAATGAACAAATTTTGTTCATTTTCATCCAACACCTTCATCTCTCAAGCCTTTTCTCCAACTTCTCTCTAACCTCTCTCTAAAAATCATTCATATCTTCAAATCTTCAAACACAAAATCATTCACATCTTCAAATCTTCAAACACCAACTCTTCACATCTTCAAATCTTCAAACATAAGTTCTTCATATCTTCAAGTACCACTTCTTCACATCTTCAAATATTCAAACACAAGTCCTTCACATCTTCAAACCCATCTTCATATCTTCAAGAACATCTTCTTCCTAACCTCAAACATACTTTCTTTCTTCAAACATCTAAACCAAAACAAACAACCTTTCCCCTTAAACACCAAAAATTCGAACACCCCCTTTCTCAAGGTAAGAAATTTCACTCCTCAATTCAACTTAAATTCTTACTACTCATCACCTTCTATTTTTAATATAAGTTTGAATTTTGGATTTTGAGGTACTTAGAAGACCACTTGAAGACATGCATGCATAGTGGCCTAATTAGAAGACTTGAAGAATAACTAGTAGAGAAATTTGGACTACAAGGTAAGAATTGGACACTAGAGCCCTTCTTTCTTCTTCTCCCTATTTTTTTCAAATTTTAACACCCCTTTTTCATTTTTGAGAAATAGGGGCTGACCTTAGGTGATTTTGGAGTTGAACCAAAAATTCCAAATTTGAAGCTTCAACTAGTCTCCAATCACCTACTACACAAGGTAAAGTGTAGTCTTTCTCATTTTCTTATCTCCTTCTTTTTTTCTCCTTAATTTTTCTCCCATTTTTTTAACTCCAATTTTTGATATTTCTTGACTTAGGGGCTGACCTAAGTGACCTCATCCAAAGTTGTGAAATTTTTCCTTTTATTTCACAACTTTCCAATTTTAAGGTGGGTGGAAAAACTCTTTCAAACTTCTAGATGCTTTTATTAAAATACATGTAGAATTTTGATCATGAGCCCTTGAGATATATAATCTATGTATTGCATGTCAATTTTATGTATCAAATCATGAAAATTCTCAAGAGTTGCTCAAAATTGCTATTTATTGAATTTTAGGTGCATGCATGTACAGTTTAATGTTCTATTTGATGAATTCTTGTATGAATTGGACATGCATGTGTATGATCTTTGAAATCCATGTTTTGGAGGACTTATAACCTGGACAAGTCGAGCATAATTGATTAAATTTCAATTTTGGACTTAAAAATGCAAAAATGGAAAATTGGTGGACTAAATTGCAAGAAAATGAAAGTTAAAGGACCCCTCTGCAAATTTCGAATTTTGGGACTGCACTCAGGTTCAAAAATGACTTTTGGACATTTTAATAAAGTTTTAAGAGTTTTAAGATAAATAAAATCAAACTTTAAAAGCCCAAGGACTAGATTGTAAAATTTTAAAAGTTTAAGGGCTACTTTGCAAATTTTGAAACTGTACCAGACCTTAATTTTAAAATTTGAAATTTTCACTCTTAAGGTACTGGAAATGACATATTTTAAATGTATTCCAAAAATCCAAGTGTTTAGGGCTTGGAAAGTAATTTTTCTAAAATTGAGGGACTAAAGTGTAAAAGATAAACTTGAGGACCCAAATGAAATTTCCAGGACTTATGCAGCCCATGCACCTGGAAATACTAACTTAACTGTAACATAATTGTATTTTGGACCAAAGGTTCAAATTTCATAACAATTGGACCCTAAAAGCCTTAAAGGCAATTATTTCAAAATGGGACAAAAATGAGATTTTCAAAAGTTAAAGGACCTACACTTATTTATTTTAAAAACTGCTTTTGTCCCAATATCGTTCTCACCTTAGTGACATTTTCCAACTGGAATCACATTAAAAACCCTTCCGGTTTGTGAGTTTCAATTATTTTAAACTAAGGGCCGAAATGACAATTTTTACAAATTTGGGGCCAATGTGAGAATTTTATAAAAACTCGACCTCAAAACTTTAAAAACCTGTTTCTGGACAATTTGGAGAATTTAGAAACTGACCTCATAATTTTTCAAGGTCGGGATATTTATTTATTCAATTTTTAACCCCAAAAGTTTTGGTTTTTACAAAACAGGGCAAAATTGTAATTTTTCTTTTATAAAGGACCTAACTCAAATTATTTTCCTTTTACTAAAATAGCCCTGGACCCTCTGACTTGGATATTTAATTAAAGTATCTTATTTTCTCAAAAACCCTTGACTTATCGGACCGATTCGACCGATTAATACTCGATCGCGGGCGACTTCCTCGTCTTGCGGTTTTGAATCTATAACGGACTTATGTTCCACCTAATCTTTCAAGATATCGAAGATTGCTTATCCTTCCGATAATCATCTTCATCCAAATAACTCCACCAATGCCATATTGCTACTCGTGAATTTTCAAAAGTTTTCTGAATCGCTTCAATCAATAATACTCATTGCATGGTTGATTGCAGTACTTGTATTTACTTTCTGCTGAGTCAACTTGGTGTGTCGAGCTCACGATCAAAATGGATACGTCGGGATGGAACCGGCAGCTCGGCTGCTATTCCACTCTTTCGGCCCCATCGTCCCTAATCCCGCAAATCGAGGGACGGAGTGTCCAAGGGAAGCGGGTCGTAGTACTTGAGGTATAATCATGATTATGACAAATCCGAGCCTTGCAAGCTCCACTTTGTGGATTTTGTCTTTGCCTACGGAGCGATACGGTGACAGTCTTGGACCATCTTGCCGGGGAGTTACAAGGAAGAACAAAGGAATCGTTGTCCGATCCACACGATTCCGGAGTTATCGGACCCATTTGGTTGGCGCTACAAATCCGTACGCAACCGCTACTTGTTTTGCATTGGTTGGCGCTACAAATCTGTACGCAACCATTATTTGTCTTGCATGGGATTGACGTTACATTCCGTACGCAATCCTACCTGTCTTGCCTGAATCACATAGTGCCTGTGTGACCACGAACTATTTTCTTGAACTGTATAAGTATATTACTTAAATATATTTATCACGACGCTTGTGAACTGTGTGTGAATTCATGCATCATACTCACGCGCGTTTTCATATAATCTGTTTTCTCGCATTAACTATATATATCGCCACACTTGCACACGATCACCCCATCCACTGAGATTTCTGTCTCATCCCCACCTGTTTTCTAACCTTAGATGAGGACTTCGTTGAAGATGCTAAACCGACCACGGATTGAGCCCTTGTACCCCGCTTGTCGTATTCACTATATTTTGTTGTTGATGTCGCTGGACTTGTTACTATTATTTGTTGTTGGACTTACTACTTCTTGTTGTTCTTTGTTGGACTTGTTTCTTGGACTTTGTTGTTGGACTTTTTATTTTCTATTCATTCCGTTTGTTGTTGGACTCTTTTATTATCTTTAGATCATTTCGAATATATTGAGGACTGTAAGTTGTAACGTGTTTCTTTATTTCCGCTGCTATTTAGACTCTGTTCCATTGGGTTTTGTTGATATTTGTCTAGACTGTTTGGGTTTACTTGTATTTAAGTTGTGGATCGTCGTCGCGTCCCGTTTGGAGCGTGACAAATATTGTTAAGTTTTCATGGTTTCATAGGCGCCGGATTATTCCTGTAGTTGTTGTTGAAATTCCATTGTCCCAAGAAATTTACCTCTTCTTTAACTACTGTTGGTTCCCTCAGAGTCGCTAAATAGATCATATTTAGTTTCATGCTTAACACATAATTTACTCGGTTAGCATGGCAATTATCCTCATCCTGAACCTCTGTTACTATCCTGACATTAGATCTCTCGGATGGCCACTGATAACTATTATTTTCCATCTCCTCCAACAATTCCAACGCCTCGTCCAGATATTTCCCCAATAAAGCACCTCCGGATGCAACATCTATAATAGTCCTTGTGTTTCCACTGAGACCATTATAGAAATACTGCACTTGTTTGTAGTCTGGATATCCGTGTTGTGGGTACTTACTCAATAGTGGCTCACAATCAAGTCTGTCTAAACTGAAGGATCTCACTTTTCAATTGCAATGTCTTGCTTGGCGGGAAGTATTTTGCTAGAAATTTTTGACTCGGCTCCGTCCAGTTGCCGGCAGGTGGTATTAATGAGGATAACCATCGCTTGACCTTATTGCATAGAGAGAATACAAAAAGACGACAATGAATGGCATCTTCAAAAATGCCGTTCATCTTAATCATATCACAAATTTTTAAGAAATGCGCCAGATGAGCCTTTGGATCTTCCACAACTCTTCCCCAAACTGGTTCTGCGACACCATCTGAATCAATGTCGGTTTCATTTTAAAGTTATTTGCGTTGATCAGCTGGCATGCAACTCCTCCATACTTGATATTAACTTTCGGCTGGAAGTAATCTCTCACAGCTCGTCTCACCAGTCTATCCACATCTAAATTTTGTCCATTATCACTAGTTGGTGGTATCAACGGATGATCCTTATTATTCCCGTTATTCCCGTTTTTCCCATGGTTCACCTCTTCTGGCATTGTCCTTAACTGTCTTCTTTTCTCGCTCCTAAACTGTTCTGCAGTTCTTTCTATTTCCAAGTTGATGGGTACTGGCTCAACTGCTGAGGAATGCCTAATCATACACTATTTGCACTCAATAAGAATAATGTTAAAATAAATAATAATTATTGCTTCAATTAAGATTGAATTACTTATCACTATATTTGTCTTAAATCATTCAATCCCAGACAACGAAGCCAAAGACTTGATCGCTAAAATCTTTTGTCACGCCCCAAACGGGACGCGACGACGATCCACAACTTAAATACAAGTAAACCAAACATTCTAGACGAATATCATCAAAACCCAATGGAACAGAGTCTAAATAGCAGCGGAAATAAAGAAACACATTACAACTTACAGTCCATAATATCCATAATCCAAATTACATCACCGATATGATCTAAAGATAACAACTTAAAAGTCAAAGGGTCCTACGCCCTTCAGTTACAAACCGGAATGAAAAGAAATACAAGAGTCCAACAACAAACACAAGAAAAGAGTCCAACAACAAAAATAAGAAGTAGTAAGTCCAACAACAAATAATAGTAACAAGTCCAGCGACATCAACAACAAAAGATAGTAAATCCAACAAGCGGAGTACAAGGGCTCAATCCGTGGTCAGTTCAGCATCTTCAACGAAGTCCTCATCTAAGGTTAGAAAATAGGTGGGGATGAGACAGAAATCTCAGTGGATGGGGTGATCATGTGTAAGTGTGGCGATATATATAGTTAATGCGAGAAAATAGTTATATGAAACGCGTGAGTATGATGCATGAATTCACACACAGTCCACAAGCGTCGTGATAAAAATATTTAAGTAATATACTTATACAGTTCAAGAAAACAGTTCATGGTCACACAGGCACTATGTGATTCAGTCAAGACAGGTAGGATTGCGTACGGAAATGTAACGCCAATCCCATGCAAGGCAAATAATGGTTGCGTGTGGATTTGTAGCGCCAACCAATGCAAAACAAGTAGCGGTTGCGTACGGATTTGTAGCGCCAACCAAACGGGTCTGATAACTCCGGAATCGTGTGGATCAGACAGCGATTCCTTCGTTCTTCCTCGTAACTCCCGAGGCAAGATAGTCCAAGACCGGTCACCTTATCGCTCCATAGGCAAAGACAAAATCCACAGTGGAGCTTGCAAGCCCCGGATCTGTCATAATCATGATTATACATCAAGTACTACGACCCGCTTCCCTTAGACACTCCGTCCCTCGCCATGATTAGGACGATGGGGCCTAAGAGTGGAATAGCAGCCGAGCTGCCCGGTTTCCGTCCCCGACGTATCCATTCCAACTGTGAGCTCGACACACCAAGTTGACTCAGGCAGGAAAGTAAATACAAGTACAGGCAGTCAACCAGACAGTCGAGTATTATTGATTCAGGGAAGCAGTTCAGGAAAACTTTTGAAAATTCACGAGTAGCAATATGGCGTTAGTGGAGTTATTTGGATGAAGATGATTATCGGAAGGATAAGCAATCTTCGATATCTTGAAAGATTAGGTGGAACATAAGTCCCGTTATAGATTCAAAACCGCAAGACGAGGAAGTCGCCCCGCGATCGGGTATTAATCGGTCGAATCGGTCCGATAAGTCAAGGGTTTTTGAGAAACTAAGATACTTTAATTAAATCTCCAAGTCAGAGGGTCCAGGGTTATTTTAGTAAAAGGGAAAATAATTTGAGTTTGGTCCTTTATAAAAGAAAAATTACAATTTAGCCCCGTTTTGTAAAAACCAAAACTTTTGGGGTTAAAAATTGAATAAATAAATATCCCGACCTTGAAAAATTATGAGGTCAGTTCCTAAATTCTCCAAATTGTCCAGAAATTCAGGTTTTTAAAGTTTTGAGGTCGAGTTTTTATAAAATTCTCACATTGGCCCCAAATTTGTAAAAATTGTCATTTCGGGCCCTTAGTTTAAAATAATTGGAACTCACAAACCGGAAGGGTTTTTAATGTGATTCCAGTTGGAAAATGTCACTAAGGTTAGTAGGATATTGGGACAAAAGCAGTTTTTAAAATAAATAAGTGTAGGTCCTTTAACTTTTGAAAATCTTATTTTTGTCCCATTTTGAAATATTTGCCCTTAAGGCTTTTAGGGGTCCAATTGTTATGAAATTTGAACCTTGGGTCCAAAATATAATTAAGTTATAGTTAAGTTAGTATTTCCAGGTGCATGGGCTGCATAAGTCCTTAAAATTTCATTTGGGTCCTCAAGTTTAGTCCCTCAATTTTAGAAAAATTACTTTCCAAGCCCTAAACACTTGGATTTTTGGAATACATTTAAAATATGTCATTTCCAGTACCTTAAGAGTAAAAATTTCAAATTTTAAAGTTAAGGTCTGGTACAGTTTCAAAATTTGCAAAGTAGTCCTTAAACTTTCAAAATTTTACAATCTAGTCCTTGGGCTTTTAAAGGTTGATTTTATTTATCTTAAAACTCTTAAAACTTTATTAAAATATCCAAAAGTCATTTTTGAACCTGAGTACAGTCCCAAAAATCGAAATTTGCAGAGGGGTCCTTTAACTTTTATTTTCTTGCAATTTAGTCCACCAACTTTCCATTTTTATATTTTTAAGTCCAAAATTGAAATTTAATCAATTATGCTCGACTTTTCCAGGTTATAAGTCATCCAAAACATGGATTTCAAAGATCATACACATGCATGTCCAATTCATACAAGAATTCATCAAATAGAACATTAAAGTGTACATGCATGCACCTAAAATTCAATAAATAGCAATATTGAGCAACTCTTGAGAATTTTCATAATTTGATACATAAAATTGACATGCAATACATAGATTATATATCTCAAGGGCTCATGATCAAAATTCTACATGCATTTTAATAAAAACACCTAGAAGTTGGAAAGTATTTTTCCACCCACCTTAAAATTGGAAAATTGTGAAATAAAAGGATAAAGAAATATCAAAAATTTGGAGTTAGAAAAATGAGAGAAAAATTAAGGAGAAAGAGAAGGAGATAAGGAAATTGGAAAGAATACACTTTACCTTGTGTAGTAGGTGATTTGAAACTAGTTGAAGCTTCAAATTTGGAAATTTTGGTTCAACTCCAAAATCACCTAAGGTCAGCCCTATTTCTCAAAAATGAAAAAGGGGTGTTAAAATTTGAAAAAAATAGGAAGAAGAAGAAAGAAGGGCTCTAGTTTCCAATTCTTACCTTGTAGTCCAATTTTCTCTACTAGTTCTTCTTCAAGTCTTCAAATTTCACCACCATGCATGCATGTCTCCAAGTGGTCTTCTAAGTATCTCAAAATCCAAAATATAACCTTAAGTTAAGAGGAGAAGGTGATGAATAGTAAGAATTTAAGTTGAATTGATGAGTGAAATTTCTTACCTTGAAATAGGGGTGTTCGAAATTTTGGTGTTTAAGTGGTAAGATTGTTTGTTTTGGTTTAGATGTTTGAAGAAAGAAAGTATGTTTGATGTTAGGAAGAAGATGTTCTTGAAGATATGAAGATGGGTTTGAAGATGTGAAAGACTTGTGTTTGAATATTTGAAGATGTGAAGAAGGGGTACTTGAAGATATGAAGAACTTATGTTGAAGATTTGAAGATGTGAGGAGTTGGTGTTTGAAGGTTTGAAGATGTGGATGATTTTGTGTTTGAAGATTTGAAGATGTGAATGAATTTTAGAGAGAGGTTAGAGAGAAGGAGGAGAATTAGTTGGAAGATCAAAATGTGTTGGATGAAATTTTGAACCAAATTTTGTGAAAAAATGGCCTTGTGGCCGTGTGGTAGGGGATAGAGAAGGAGAAAATTTTTGTTCAATTTTGTGTCTTGCAAATTGTCTCTTGCATGGAGACAATTAGACTAGTCAAAGTATGAGCAAGGTATGGAAAGAGAAGGAATGTTGGGAAGACTCCAACATGTTGGGAAAAATAGTATTAAAGAATTGATGTATGAGATGATGTGTATAATGTTTGAATTAATGGTATAATTATACACAAGATGACTAATATAAGGTGTAAGTGTACAAGAGTTGGATGATATTTCTACTCCAAAAATCATCACCATGGCCGTCCACTATAGGGGTACTATGGTAATTCCATAATTTTTTTTTTGTCCCAAATTTGATGATAATAGATGAAATATATCAATCTCCAAAATAATTAGTGATTTCCTTGATCACTTATAAGTCTCATGATCACTTAATCTAAATCAAAATCTTAATTCTATAAGGTAAAAGTCTCTAAAATAAATAGTCTCTTAAAATTCTAAGGTGACTAATAAATACAAAAATAGTAATAATGATCAAACAAGTGATCATAAATGTGAAATAGAAGTAATGATGATCATGATCTTAAGTAATAAATAAAATGAAATAAAATACAATATATATATATATATTAATGATAATTACCCGTCAAAGTGATGCAGTAAAATAGTCGATCAAATACATAGACGACAATAAGAATCAATTATATGTTCGGAAAAATCGGGATTTCACATCTTTTCATTAAACCGCAAGTGTATTGTGTAGTTTATAAATAGTGACAAACAAGGTCGTATTCCATAGGGATTGATTTGAAGCACATATGCTATAGCAAACCTCGTATTCCAATTTTATTGAAGCGATTGTAAACCAAGAAATATATCAAATTAACCCTAAAATTATCAAACTAAAATATCTAAGTATTGTAAATCGTCAAACTTCACAAAATTCAATCAATCACAAAATCAATCCTTGGACTATGATCTTAACATGCTTCATCAATATTAATTCCAATTAATGTTTCACAAAAACCAGTTTTTGTTTATCTATGGGTTTAATTCCTAACGTAGTTTATCCCCTCTCCTGAAACAAACAAACTGTAGATCAATATTGAATTGTTAGTATCCCTATTCAACAATCAATATCAACTCCCAAAGTATAGAGAATTAAAAAAAACCCCATAAACGTCGTAACCCTCCCGACTCTATACACATTTATGTTATGAATCTGTTATATAATGTTAGAGCCTATATCCCGAAATATGAACTACCAAATTAAGCATGTAAATTAATGGCCAGATAATCGACAAGAAACAAACCGAAAAATTCATAAATAGATCACAAGAAATCAATTAATAAGAAACAATCAAGATTTAAAAAATATATATGAAACAATCAAACTAGAATTAACCTGAATCCATAGTCTTGATCACGTCCCAAAATCAAAAGATTTAGCCTAACATAATTGTTTGCAAATCTGTAGGCAAACTTGTAAACAAAGAGTTAAACATGGAATCAAGAACAGAACAAAAGCTCTAAACTATGATGATGAAACCGTCTTGAGTAGATGGATCCGTCTTCACAATCTCAAACTTTCATGCTTTCGTAGATGGTAGAAGTCTCATGTTGTTCTTCATTTAGTCATTTCTTTTCCCTCTAATTTTTATATTTTCTCCCAAGTGTTTTATCTCTGACTTTAGGGTTAAGTCTTCCTTTTATAGTTTCTTTTTGGGATCCCCTTTAGAGTCCTCGCGGAATAAGGAAATAAAATCCACAGTACATAGCAAACCGCACGCCCATGTGGATTTCACATGGTCAGGTCGTGTGAAGCTTCTTCAGTCTCTCTGTAACTTGCACGGTACAATTGACACGGTCCTGTTATTTCACACGACCCAATCGTGTGGTTTGTTCTATGTAATTCGATCTCCAACCATTCACACGGCCGTGTTAAATTACACGAGCTGGTAATGTGAACTGAATTTTCTTGTTTTCTTCGCGTCTTTGTTCGTCCCTTAGCTCTCAACATTCTGGTCCGGGTCGTTCCACTGATTTCCTTCCAAATATAGCTATGTCTCATACAAAAATACACAAGAATATGCAGTATCATGCCCAACAAGAGAAACTAACATAACACACTTAATATCCATGTAAACGTATCAATTACATGTCCAAATATACCTCTAAATGCATGCCTATTTCACAGTTATCAATAAACTATTATAGGGTACAAAGATTTTATCAACTTATCTAGAAATGATAGCATAATATATTGGAAATCACAGATGTTTTCTTATATTTAAAAGGATGTAAGTGCAAACCAATGTAAAACACAAGGAGTGTCCATGGACGTGATCAATTTGAAGATAGGTATTGTTACCTTTGTAATATTAAGAATTGCAAACTATTTTATGAAAATAAAATAAAAAGGAGAAATGGAGTTTGGGAAAAAATATAGATTCGACTTAGGTACATTAATTATTAAAAATATTGAGAACACTGTCTCCAGAATCGACCATTCATTATCAAAGTTTTAGATCAGTTGTGTGTTTCACGTACTCATCTTGAGAACACCTTTTCATATTTTGAAGAACAAAGATGTTAAATATAAATATGAGTTATAAGAAAACTTTTACCAGAATTTCACTATACTAGCTAAAGAAACTCATAAATAGGAATATCTAACTAGTTGGGCTTGAGCTACGGATGAATCAAGCAATATAAGAAACTACTTGAAAAGAAAGGATAAAATGAGGGATAAGTATCTAGGATTCTTTTGGTACAAATAAAATAAAATTTTGAGGACAAAATTTTTATGAGGAGGATGTAATACCCGAGCTTCTCATTACTCAATTGGACAATATAGTTCATATATTACACATTTATATGCTACTTTCATTGGTAGTGACATTAGCATATTTTATTTTATGTGGTACGATTCATAATTTTAAACTCTCATGTGTATTAGTTGTTGGGTTACTAACTTAAGTACTAGATTGTACATTAATATACACAGATTTAGTTGTAAAACAATTTCATGCTATTATGTTACATGTGGGAATACTGGAAATATAGAAATCACTAGGTCACATGTACTAGTGGCCTCATCAAGATGGTAATATTGATGATATAAGATTAAATTAAATTAAAAAAGGTCATAACATATATTTAGGAGAACGATATATTTGTTAAAGAGAAAGTAAGATAATAGTCATACTAATGTTAATAATACAATACAATAGCATAATAATAATAATAATAATAATAATAATAATAATAATAATAATAATAATAATATTGATATGGATAATAATGAAGTCTAACATACAAATACAAATAATATATGCGTAGTGTACCAAATGCAAACAAGTAGTTATTACGCATGTATGACACATAAAAATCTCCCATAACTTATATATATATATATATATATATATATATAACTTATGGTAGGTGGCATGGTTGGTCTTATCCCTATTGCTCGGACAAGGACATGTAACAATAATTCACACGTAAATAATTCTTTGAGTATTTAATTTGTTTTGGTCAATTGCATGATCATGGGTTTAGAATTAGGGACAATATTTTATTATGTTTATGAAGAATAATAATAATTAGGGTACCAATAACTATTATTGCCAAGCTCAGTGAATTGAAGACTCTCTTACTACAGTTTATGAATTAATTGGGGGAACTCTTGATGAAATCTTGTGGAATGGAAGAGCTTCAAATGTGGTTTCCTTAAATTGATCCGTAATCTAGCTACCTAATTGGAGAAGTGAGAGTAAAACAAAAACAAATACAAGTACATGAAATAATTTAATTTTAACTGTGTTTTATAGCAAGTTGAAATTAGAATTGGGATAAGCTCATTAATTGTGTGTGAAATACTATGACAAAAAATAATAATAATAATAATAACCCTCTCCAATTAGTAGCATTTGATCCTTTAAGATACCCCCTTTCAGTTTTTGGAGTGAATAAATAAAGGGTGTAGTGAAAATATCAGTTGATTACTTTTATAGTAGTACATGATGTGTTATAATTGCAATCAGATATCGAAATTAGAAATATGAATTTAATTGTATTTAGAACAATAAGCAAGATTTAAAAGAAAATAGTAGAAAAAGTACTTAATATTTTACGGACTTGATAGACAGGTTTAGTACATCATATTAAGTTATGTTAGAATATATTAAATAAAAAAATAGAAATTTAGGTGCTTGGAGGTTTGATTAGGCTTTTGAATCATATGATTCAGGTTTGATTGATTACTAGTTAAATTTGAAATTCGAGGTCTTTTATGAAATTGGTTATATAAATCTATTAGTAATATTTAAGTTAATACTTTGTATGACCACAGATTGTTCACGCCTAATGAAATAATGAATAGGAGTTACAGTCAACGAATCCGTAAGTAAAAACACACAAAAATGTAAGGTAAGTGAAAATCCATTTGCAACTACAATGCATGAACACAATATTTCATGTTTTACTATACGAAATGTGATCCTTGTACCTTGATGGATATATTATAAGTATTTTTCATGTATATGTTTCTTGAAAGATATTGGAACGTGGTGATTGTTGTTTCTTTGAGCATGTTATTTATTAGCATTGTCACGCAAATGGATAACATATGAGCATTGTTGAGATGAGGCATGCACGACATGATTTTCTATAAAAAGAAAAGATTTTGGTTGGCCACTGCTCGTACACCGAGGCATGAGAGTCATTCTTATATGGTATATTGAGCTCGTGCCATGTGAGACATCACTTCAGGTATGTGAGACATTCGATTGAGGCTCATTGATTATTATTGCCCAGTGCCATGCGAGATATCACTTTGGGTATGTGAGACACTCGGACGAAGCTCATTGATTATTAATGCCCAGTGCAATGTGAGACATTACTTCAGGTATGTGAGACATACAGACTGGACAACTTGATTACTAATAATATGTTGAGCTATTTTCGGTGCATAGAATATGGGCCAAGGACCTAGTGAAAGAAAACGATTTTGAATAAAATGCTTTTGGTCCATAAGCATGGATTCATGGAATAACACATTAGAATGTATCACATTTATATTGCATCATTCTTTTGGCATGTATGGTTTCCGCTTATTGAGTATATTAGCTCACAAAGTTCATACATTGTGGTGACCTATTAATGCTTGAAGAAATGGACTTACTGCGTAGACTGTTTGGGCTCCTATAGGTTTCTGATAATTTTGTACATGGATGACGACCTATTGGGCTGGGAGTTTTGGCTTGTTCCTTCAATTTGTGTCTATTGTGTTCTATTTTGGATTACTACGATATGTCACTTGATATAGCTTGGGAGCTTATATATATTATTATCGTGTTTATGTACATACGGGGTTGGCTACCCCTTAGCTTGTGTACATTGTTTGTCCTTCCCTACTGTGTTAGATGAATAGTGTGTGCAATGTTGATTGTCATTTATAATGTTGCAGGGAGAAAGAAAAAAAAATTGTACACACTAATAGGCTTCATGTTGTTATGTTTTATTATTATTGAATAGTTATTATAGGAGTATGTGTTACACAAACCGTTGTGTAAAACCAACATAACAATAACTAATGAACGATAAACCTTAGGGGAGGAATATACACACAAAGAAATGTGTATGAAGATACTCAGAGCATTACCAGTAGAGTGGGAAATGAAAGTCATGTCAATGAGGCACTCAATTAGGTACCATCACGGTGCGGTTTGGGCAGTTTTTCCATATTTTCAAACTAAATTGATAAGTGCGGTTCGGCTAAAAATTTGATTTTAACTCACGATTTTTTTGAATAAAACAAATTTGCAGTGTTCATTGGCTTTGGGTGGTTTTGCATTTTTAATGTACAATACAAGAATAATATATGGAACAATCAAATGAGCAAAAACAAACTTATCAATTCGAAAACTAAAAATTTAAGGATATGTTGTTATCTCAATTGAATGTTATAAAAACTTCAATAACATATAATAGTGGAATCTAATAGAGTATGGGAATTGGTACAAAGTCTTGCTCAACAACATGTTATTAGAATGAAACGGGTGTTCAGGAATAAGATGAATGAAGAAGGAACAGTGGTTGGGAACAAATCAAGATTGGTAGCCAATGAGTATTTCCAAGAAGAAGGTGTAGATTTTGATAAAACCTTTTCTCTAGCTTAAAAACTTGAAGTAATAAGGATGTTTCTAGCTTATGTTGCTCACAAGAATTTCATAGTCTATCAAATGGATGTGAAAAGTGCATTCTTAATGGATTATTAGAGGAATAAGTTTATGTTGAGCAACCTCCAGGATTTGGGGAGAAGGCTATAGAAGATAAAGTGTACAAGATGAAGAAAGCACTTTATGTATTGAAGTTAGCTCCTAGAGCTTGGTATGGTACATTGTCTCAATTCTTATAGAAAATGGTTTCATAAAAGGAAATGTTGACAAAACCTTATTCATAATTCACGATGAGAGAGCATTCTGCTTGTGTAAATCTATGTGGATGATATTATCTTTGACACATGTACAAGGAGTTATGTGACAAGTTCTCAAAATTCAAGCAAGGAAAGTTTGAGATGAGTATGACCGGAGAATTAACTTTCCTTATAGGACTTCAAGTGAAGCAAATGAAGGATGGAACCTTCATTATACACAAGAGATTTGATGAAGAAGTTTGGCACGGAAGAGAAGTCATCTGTCAAGATACCTATGAACACTTCCACAGTTATTGATCTCGATGTTGAAGGGAAATCAGTAGATCAAACAAGATATAGAGCACTCACTAGTTCATTGTTGTATTTGACTGCTAACAAACCTGACACCAACTTTAAAGTAGGTGTATGTGCAAGATTTCAATATGCTCCAACGGAAAGTCACGTGACAGCTGCAAAGAATATTCTGAGATATTTGAAAGGAAGCCAAGAAGTTGGATTATGGTATCCTAAGGAAGGAGACGTCAATCTTATGGGCTACTCAGATTCAGATTACGATGGATGTAAAGTTGACAGGAAGAGTACATCTGGTACATGTCAACTACTTGGGAATAGGTAAGTTTCTTGGATCAACAAGAAATAGAATTCGATAGCTAAATCTACAGTTGAGGCAGAGTATATAGCTGCAGGAAGCTATTGTGCACAAGTTTTGTGGATGAGACAACAACTAATGGATTATGATATTGAAGAAAATGAGATCACAATCATGTGTGATAATGCAAGTGCAAAATCTATCACTTAAAATCCAGTATGGCACTCAAGAACCAGGCACATTAATGTCATATAATATTTCATAAGAGATCATGTTGAAAAGAAATACATCAAGTTGGAATATGGCCAACTGAGAAGCAGTTCGCTGACTTATTCACAAAGCCCCTATGTGAATCAAGGATTAAAGAGCTAAAGAATGAATTTGGCTTGATTTAGGTAAGTTAATTTCACCAGAAGAGTCGATCGAAATAGTAGAAAAATTGTGAAGAATGCTATTTCAGAAGAGTTTTACTCCATCAGTTGAATAAAATTAGCAGAATCGGTCGCTCGAGCCACACATATGATTCTTAATCAACAAGGTTAAAATGTAGAGTAAAGTCATCTAAACAACCGAGTTAAGTGTTAGTTGACTACTTATCAGAAGAGTCTATATTAGCCAAGAGACGTGAGCAAACATATTAAAGGGCTAATGGACAAAAAGATGTCGCATTCAATTCGGGAATATTTTTCAACATTACATCATCATCATTTGATGCTCCATAATTATCCAAAATTAAAGGTGAACGTCTATAATACAAGATTACCCAGGATTGGCCATAAATGTTGCTAGACATTTAATGCACTCATAAAGTGGTTTTCTAGATTAAATCTCGATCGTCGATCAAAATTCAATTTTTTATTGTTTAAATCATGTCTTTTCAACTCCCATATAAACCTATCACTCTCATTTATGTCTTCTCACGCACAAAAATCAACTCTCAGAAATCTTAAAGAATTCTCTCTGCAAAATTCTTAAATTTTCTCTCTAAATCCCTCGATTTGAAATGGCACCTAAGAAATCTTTTGCTGCTGCTGCTACCTCAAGCCCTAGACTTGGCCAAGATGTCTGAAACGGTATAGTCAGGAGCTCTTATCAATGTCGATGGCTTGGTCAAGCAGCCGAGTGACCAACCTAGGGCTCAGAAGATTGTCTTGTGTTAGGAGAAGTCAAAGTTGCTGGAGTTCTTGACCCTAGATGTGCCACAAACATACTTCGACAAAATGGCAATGTTCTACGTGAGTGATGTTGTTCCAGATTACGACATTCATTCATCTGTTAATGGCAAGTCAGTAGTGATATCAGCTGAAGATGCAGGTAAGCTGCGGAAGTTTCCTAGCTGAGAGGTGAGTGAGATGAAGGACTATGAATTTGACCTTAAGAAGACATGGGTAGATATAGTTGTCGATGATGTGAAGGACAACTACAATCCCTCTGCAACTAAGTCATGGTGAATGAGGAGTACCACAAGCTAACGAATATGGTGTCAAAGTGTGTTGACATCAAGTTTGGCTCATACACTCAGTTGTATTCTGCCAAATTGATGGTGATGTATACCATTCTGGAGGAGTTAGAAGTGAGTTAGGCTGAATCAATTTTTGACAAGTTGTGTCAAAACTTGCTAAACTAGAGAGTGGTAGATGGGAAGTTCAAAGAACACCATGGAATATGGGTTAATTTTTGGTCATTTGATGGAGAAGAAGGGATGGCTTATGAGGAAAACGAATCCATTCCATCTCAATAAAAGGTTCTTTCGACGCAACCTCTCAGTTGCATAGAATTAGGCCCATGCAAAGAAGGACACTTTTAAAGAGGAAATGGCTGAAAGTCATACTGTTGCAGTTGCATAACTGATAATGAAAAGGAGGAAAACTTCTCCTCACAAGCCAACTGCCTCAAAAAAGTAGAAGACTCTCACATAGAGTCAGCTGAGGGATGAACCTGATGAGTCAGCTGCGACAGTTGACTCAAAGACAATTGATACCTCTCATATCCTTCAGGAGGTTAGATTAAATGTTGTTGAGGACATGCCTTTCGTGCTAACTGCAAGAGCTTTAGCACAAAAAGCTGTTGAGAAAAGTGTTGAGGTAGCTACTACTAATGTCGAAAAAATAGCTGTTGAAACTATTGGTGAGTCAGCTATCGAGGCAAGGCCTGAAGGAGATGAAGGCCAAGCTGCTTTGGATGTGGAGGCAGTACCAGCTAACTCCACTGATGTATCTAATGATGACTCCCCTTTGTGTCCCCAAGAGATGAAGAGGATTGCTCGGGGTGGCATATGTGGAAACTCAAAAAGAGTATGCTCGAATTTGAACGACCAAAGATGATTGAAGAAGAAAAGTGCGTGTTCGCCTTTCTCAATGAATCCTCCATGGTGCAGGATCTTGACAACCACTATGTATATCAAAGGTTGTACAAGAGGAGAAGAGACGAGAAAAAGAATGAGTTGGAGAAAGGAAAAGAGTCAGTTGGGTCCCATGAATGTCTGTTTTTGATAGCTGCTGCTCATCTTTCTAAAGTAGAGGATGAGGAGTTAGAAACAGTAGAAGAAGATCAATTTCAAAAAGCCCTCCCTAAATCAAGGGAGATGGTTGAGCAAGGACAATTTCATGGGCAAGGAACCTTCATCCCCTACCCAGATTATTGGGAATATGGTGAGACACACAACTGCACTCTCATCACCAGCTGATTCCCAATCACCTCAACTTGAACATGCTAGAGGTGAAACCACAGTTGAGACTGTGGAAGTTGAGTTGGAATCTCATGTTGGTAGAAACTTTGCTGAGGCCACTCGAGAAGGAGATGCAGATGTTTCTATTGTGGATGTCGAAGATCATGAAGAGGAAGTGGTTGCTGATGGAGGAGAAATCACTTACCTCAAATCCTCCAGAAGTTGAAGCTTGAGTTACAACAGAAAGTTGTTGGATCAAATGAGAAGGATACAATTGAATTAGCTGAGCTGACCGAGAAGACTACTGTTTAGGCAACATAGATTGAAGCAAGTGATATATCTGCAGTAGCTAACCCCGCTGAAAGAATTGAAGAAAACAACTATTTAGGCAGCTGCAACGGGGACAAATAATCAGAGTACCGTGAATGAGCCTACAACTGAGACTAGCAAAAGAAGTAAATGTTGGGGAATGAACTAGTTTAACCTGCAATTGACTCAATGCACGTTGATCAGACAAAAACAATTAAGCCAATCGAACATTCGAAGAAGAGTCTGGCATATGTAACTTGAATGAAGATGGGTAAGAGCTGCTAAAGACACAACTACTGGATGGAATTGATAACGCAGTTGAGTTAGGATAATGCTGAAGAAATCCTTACCAATCAATTAGTAGGGTTGAACTACACAAAGTATAGGTTTGTGCTAGTTGACCCTCCCTTAGCGATTGCACTTTCTAATGCAAGTGATGTTGTTGAGACAACTAATGCAAAAGAAAATAAAAATGAAGAAGCAGAATCTGTTGCTTCCAATGAAGCTGTTAACACATCGGAGGCACTACTAGATAAGCAGGCTAACACAACCGCTCGTGCCGATGAAGCTAACCCAGCTGAGGCACAAATAGGCTTTCTTTCTTTCCTGTCTTCTCTCTCTGTAAACTTTTTTATCCTCTTTAGTTTTGTATTTATTGTTATCCTCTTTATTTCTGCATTTATTTTTATCCTCTTTATTTACTCGTATTTATTGGTCAGGTGGATAAGGGCATCAACCGCAAAAGTGACTTGGTTGTCTAGCAATTCCAAAGCCACGAGATCTTTAGCTTTCTTCTCGATTCTTTAGGGGGTTCTCTCATGCTTTCCTTTGGAGGGAGCTGAGTGCCTTCTGGAGGATTTTCCTGTGTTCCTCTTGTAGTTCTTGTTGAAAAATTTGTTAAACCTCTTGACCATCAGGGAAATCTCCTCTTTGTCAATGGTATCCTTGGATTCAGTTGACTTGGATTCTCCAGCCAATAGAGCAGTTGTGTTCGGTATGGCTATCTCACCTGCTCTTTCCTCTTGAGCTCAAGTTCATATGCTTTTATATCAGATAATAGCTCATTGTTGGATATCTTGGTCAAATCCATGGAATGTCTAAGAGCCATCACTTTCATTTCTCACTCAGCTGGGAATGCTCTTAGAATTTTTGTACACATTTCCTTTTGTGTATACTCCTTGCCTAAGGCAGGCAATTCATTGGAAATATCGGTGAATCTAGCATCCAACTGACCCAGTGACTCTCCAGTCATCATCTCAAAATTTTCAAACTTTTGCACTGTGACTGTAAGCTTGTTCTCCTTTATCTGCTCTGAGCCTTCATAGATAAGAGTCAGCTTCTCCCAAATTTCTTTGGCAGTCCTGCAAGATTTAACTTTATTAAACATGGCTTTATCTAAAGTTTTATATAAGATATCTTTGGCCATATTAACCAAATTGTATCTGCGTCTATCCTCATTCGTCCATTCGCATTTGGGTTTGCCCACTTTGGCATGTCTTTCAACATCATCTCCTGTTGTTCTAACAATTGTGTTCACTGTTGTGATTCTAATGTGTCCGTCTTCAATAACAAAACCATATCTCATCATGTAGTACAGAGAGATATTTTTTTAATTACAACTCCAAAAACTTTAAAGTAGCAAGTAATTGCAAAATATCAAAAGATAAATTACAATACCAAAAGAAAAAAAAAAGCAAGAAAATTGGACTTGATAAATGCCCGAAATATTCTTACTCCCATGTACTTTTACAACTTGTAGATGATAAGAAAGCACGGCAACAACGCGCGTGTGTCAAACACGAGCAATTCCCCGTTCTCCCCACCCACCGAGTCGTACCCGGTTCGCAACGAGTCAAACTCGAGCTGCTTACAAACCCGACCCGCTACGACCCGACAAACCAGTATGGCCCTCCGCCCTCTCCCACCGCCCGCGCTCTCATGAGCTACCCCACTCCCCGGAAAAGTACACACACCCACCGCCCTCTTACCGCTGTGAAAACCCCACGCGCCGCCACCACTCTCGTACGCGCCGCCTGTATCCCCGAGGTAATAAAACCTCATGACCTCGTTCCCATCCGCAACGCACCACGCGTGGTCCTCACCGCCGTCCCCTGCGGCTGCACACGAACTCGCCCGGTATTTAACCGATTCGCGGTACTCCTCGAACCGGTTCGAGTGGTACGGTCGAGTTAATATCTTGAGCACCATTTCGACCGACCGAGAAATTCTTCTCCCCCCAGCTTGTTTGGAAGATTATCTCCACCACATTTCTTGAGGGGTGGCCATTGGGAAGCTCGGTGAGCAAGGAAAAGTACGAGCCCGCGCCGACGGACCGGGTTTGGACCGCGGGATGGGGGTCTGAACTGGGTTCGAATTTCCTTGAAACGGGTCGTTTAAACGACGGCGTTTGGGGTGGTTTTGGTTTTTTTGGTTTGGGTTTTTTGGTGATTTCAACAATGTCTTTGAGACTCTGAACACTATTTGTAGTACAGAGAGATATGCCTGCATGCGAATTCCAGTCATCAAATTCCTCAATAGTAAACATAAGAATACATGATAGATTTGCTTTCTATGATAATAACTTTGAAAAACTTTTGAAATCTCAAGTGTTGATGTTTTGAAAAGAAATGAGATCTAGTTCAGTAACCAGTGCAGCCAGTTCTTTGAACGAACCGCTCTGATACCACTTGTAGGTCCCAAGAGGTGTGAGTAAAGTCTAGAAGGGAGGGAGGGGGTTTGAATAGACCTTAACAAATTTTCAATTTTAAACACAATTAGAGTTTTTAAAAGAAAATAACTAAGTCACTTGAGAGAGAGCAAATTCTTCAAACTTAGCAAGAGTTAACCACTCAACATACTCACGAGAGAGTTGTTGTGAGAATAACTAACTCAATGAGAATGAAGTTAACTTTAATAATTCAGTTTTCTTAATTTTTACAGCGGAAATCTTTATACCCTTTCCAAAGTTTGTTTATCAACACTTATATATTAGGTTTGTTATTATCAGTTGGATAGTAAATATAATGCAAGTAAGTAAATGTGGGGAATTTAAATCCAGACATTAAATGAAACAATATATTATAATAGTTCAAGGATGGGGAAATTCCTCTACTCCACTCTTTTCCTACACCTGGAAGAATCCACTAAAGTATCGGTGACTTTGTTACAATAGTACAACATTCCGAGTTAGCCTTGATCACACAACTGGCTATACTCCTGAGACTCGGCTCTTCGCAAGGTACCTGCCTCACTACTTTAGCTCTTCAAATCTTCAGGACTTGATCACCAAACCCTCATTTGGATTTTAAACAGGTTCAAACTAGGACCTCACTATATCTCCTCCACTTCTTGGAAATATTGACCCATTTTGTCTTTAAACAAATATTTCCTTTTCAACTTGAAGAACAACTTCTATCTTCTACAAGGATGTGTTGGATAAAGTATCTTCGAATGTAGGCCTGAGGATGTATAAATTTTCTTTACTTGTGAGAGTATTTGCAGATTGCTTGAATGTTTGGATATTTGCTCTCTTGTGTCACGTGTATTACTCTATGAAAATTCCTTAGCCTTTTATAGTGAGAGTTTGAAATTTGTCCATTTAAGAGATAGATAAATTCAAACTCACACTTTTGTTCGTTGGCTTGTCTTGTTTCTGCAACATCTGATGTTGACTCAACCTTTTAACTTAGTACTTGCAGGCGCCTGAAATGATTCAGGGTTTTGCAAGCATTCCATAAGTTCTAGCTTCTTGTACTATTTCAGCAAGACAACTTTAAGGTTGGAGGTCTATCTCCTTACCAAAACGGGTAAGTCTTTGACTTTCTTCACAACAAAATTCTTCTGCTTTCTTTAAGTCTTTTAGCTGCTTTACCCCATAAGTTGAGTCTTCTCCTTCATTTCTTGGATAACTCTTTTGTAAGTCTTCAAAAGACACAATCAAGTACTTGATCAAGCTCTTCGATCCACTCGATTGCGACTAACCGATTCTTCTTCTCGCATTGTTCAACATGTCTTATGTATCTTCAATTTAGTTGCTTATTGATTGACTAATTTCCTAACTATTAAAAAGTTGAAATTACATACAGAAATTGGGGTGCCAACTTTCTAATACTAAGTTTTCTAAGCATAATCAAAATCTATACAATGAATTTCCTTACACTTAAGATATGTCGAAGTGGTTTTTAATCTACCAAGGGGCGTGTCAAGGTAAAGTCTTGAGAGAGGGGGTTAAATAGACTTTACGGTTTTAAAATTTTTCACAATCAGAGTTAAGAAGATAGTCGAGTCATTATGGACAGTTGAGATGAATTCAGCATGAGAGTAAACCACTCAACAATTCTCTTAAAATAGTTGTTGATAGATTAACTCAACTGAATGAATTACTACCTTTATAGATTCATTTTTGTTTTGAATACAACAGAAATATTACATCCTTTTGAGTATTAGCAAATAACACTTAGAGTTTTAGGGAGTTATTATGCAAGCAAGTAGACAAAATAAATGACCCGAATGTAAAGAGAAGAAATATAAATGACACGAGAATTTATAATGGTTCAAGGGTAAGGTAATCCTTCTAATCCACTCTTCTCCTATTCCAGGAGGAATCCACTGAGTATCAGATCACTTTAGCTTTGATTATACAACCTTCTGCCTAGACTCAACTCTTCCCTAGACTTCCTCTAGCTACTTCAACTCACTTTCGATGCAAGACTTGATCACGATAGCCCTCTTGCAATCTTTAGTTTTTTGTTCAACAAGAACATTACCAGAATCCCTCACTTCAAGGATATGTAGATACCGTGTTTTATTTTCACGAATTTCCTCTTCAACTATTAAATAACAACTATAATATTCACAATGTGTGTAGGATAATGCGTCTTTGAATGAGGCTTAGGATTTTCAGTTTAGCTTTGAGAGAGTATTTTGATTTTTAGATTTACGCTTGCTTTTGCTTGTCTTGTGTGCTTGCTCTTGTTGGTATCCGCTTCTCCCAAGAAATCTTGGTTTTTACAGTAAAATTTTGAATTTTGTCCATCAAACAAATAGAAAATTTAAATTCCACCATTGGGAAGTTGGCACATCCTCTCTTTGTAGCTTGATATTGACCTTTCTTTGTCTTGTTTTGTCTCTTGCACATTTAAAACCGCATCCTGCAGTGTTCTTACATTGGTTGAATCTCGTTTGCCTTCATTAAATTGCAAACTTCTTTATGGTCAAACACTCACTTGTCTTGAGTACTTTAATGAAAATATTCATTCAACTTAGTACAATGAAACTTATCTAGTTGAATTAAGTGTTCAAATTTCTTTACCTCATTTGATTGATTCTTGAGTCTTCGAGTTGTAAGTCTTCCAAAGGTCTTCCGCTCCAACTCACCGTTTGTCGGTCTTACTTTTGACTTAGTTGGCATTACTCGAGAGAGTCCTTCGAAACTTGATACTCAGTTGAGAGTCTGCTAAATCTTCATTAGTCAGTTGCGAGTCTTCTGAAATGCCTTCAGCAAGTCTTCTAAACATTTAATTGGATATTTTGAGTCAACCTAAGTCCTATCTATTACATAAGCATAAATAATATAAAATTTGGGTGCTGATTTCCTAATTCATAGTTTTCTAAGCATCATTAAATTCTATACAGAAAAATTTCTTAAAAATTTCCACCTTTTTGATAATGCCAAAATTATACAACATTTGTGAACTTTGAAAGTAAATAATTGATTGAAAGAATCAGTTTTATTGATTACTTTTAGTAACTTACATGTATTCTTTACAGTATACATTTACAATTCAAAGTATACAAAAATGTACATCAAACATGTTTTCCCTAACATGTTCCTCCTATACCTCTGATTCTTTCATATTCATTTTACGATCCTAACCAATAGGAAACTGTTGTTCGATTGGGGTCAACTGGGAATCTTCCTCCTCCACAACCTCTTCCTAGGGGAGAACCTCTTCTTGCAGGAGGATTACTAGCTCTGCCTCTCCCACTGGAAGATTCACTTCCCTTTTCTTTTTCACTCACTTGGTTACTCCCACCTCTGACTTGGCTACCACCTACTTTATGTTGGGTGATGGATGTAATTTGTTGCCTTTTACTTGGTTGATTTGAAAGTAACGGAATACCCTGCAAGCCTTTCTCCCAATACATATTCCACGCTTGTTCCAAGGTCATCCCCTTGTAAAATCCTTCAGCACGAGTATGTCAAATACTTCATCACTCATTTTCTTTGGAAGCCAACTAGTGGTCCTCCGAATTTCTGCCTTAGAAGGCTGATTCTTGCTTCCTATTTTTAGTCTATGGTAGCCATCTCATCTCTTGCTTTTTGCATAGCAGCTTCTACCCTTTCGTCAATAGAGATCGATGGTGGAATTGGAGGTGCCGGAGTGCCAGATGTTGAGGGTCCTACTTCCCCTTTTTTGGCAACATCACCTGATAAAGGTTGGAAGTTTCGAAGGATGAAGTCCAACTTCATCTTCACAATAAAGTCTGATGCAGAGTGGCTGGCACAGAGCTCAATCATTTGATTCTGAATAGAATCAATCTTCCTATTTAAAGAAGATTCTAAGTGCTCGAACTTGTTTTCAATTTTCATCTCGAGTAGATTCGTATAATTTTTCCTGCTCGTATTTATCCTATTAAAATTATCTTTGTGGCGATTCTGAAAAGCAATTTCATCAAAGCCCCAGATGAGCAGCTTATTGTACAGTTGTTGGATTCTTTTTTTGTTTATTCCAGAGAGTTTGGGTTTGGGCAGTCCATTCATTTACTCTATGCAGTAAGGCATAGAGATCACTGCTAATATTTTCACTATGAGGATCAATTCTCAGAGATAGATCAAAGAATCCAGTTTCCATCGAATTCATTTTCCCAATGTTAGGAAATTTATTGATAGATTTTGATGATAATTAGGAAACTATATATTAGGAAGTTGATTTCAATATAATTTATGCATATGTAATAAATAGAACTTAGGTTGACTCAAAACCAGCTACGTGGAGTCTCAGAAGACTTCCTAAAGAAATATAAGAAGACTAGTAGCTAAATGGTGAAACTTCAGCTGAATCATAGATGAGTACTTAATTAGAAGACTCTTAGTAGAGTAATGCCAGCCAAGTCCAGCAGAGTAAGACAGAAGACTCAAGAATCAGTCACAAAGGGGTAAAACAACTGAAACTAAGGCAACTGAAGAAATCCATTGCACTTTGTCCAATGAGTATATTCATTAATGTCATCAAAGGACAATGTTTGACCATAAAAATGCAAAACATTTATGAAGGCATGGAGGTTCAACCCATCAAAAAGCACCTGCAGACTGCCATCTTTAGAAGGCTGCAGAAGGCATAAGAATACAAGAAAAGGTCAACATCAAAGCTGTAAGAAAGGACACGCCAATTGTCCAACGGTGGGATTTGAATTTGTCTATCTCTTCAATGGACAAAATTTAAATCTTCACTATAAAAGCTAAGGATTGTTTAGAGAGAAACAAAAATAGAGAGACAAACACAAGAGAACGAGCAAGAATCCGAAAATTTTAAAATCTCTCTCGAGCCATATTTGCAATCCTCAAGCTTCATCAAGAACATTTCATTCAACACTCTTACTGAAAGATTGAAGTTGTTTAATCAGCTAAAGAGGAAAATCCATGAAAACAAATTGGGGTCTACATTGCCTTGTATTGAAGTGGTGTAGTAAGGTTCCTGACGAACCAAAGGACTGGTCTGTGGGAGGAAATCCTGATCAAACCCTTCACTAATAGTGAGATGAATTAACTAGAAGTTGTCTAGTGAAGAGTTGAGTTCCATTAGTAGTTGGTTGTGTGATCAAGACTACTAGGACTATTGTACTATTGTAACAAAAGTCACCTGTTAGTTAGTAGATTCCTCCTGGATAAGGAGAAGAGCGGTTGAGAGGAATTGCCCCATCCTCGAATCACTATAAATATTGTGTCTTTATTTTTGTAATTTACATTAATGCACTCTACTTTCATTAATATTTATTGCTATCCAATATGCATAATAACTCTCTAAAACACTAAGTGTTGATTGACAAAACTCGCAAGGGTGCAAGCTTCTGCTGACTTAAAAGAAAACTTATTTTCTAAAGTGGTTTTATTTTTCAGCAGAGTTACTCTATCAATAATTCTATCAAGGAACTTTTGATTGGTTAACTCTTCTGCTAAATATCAACCCAACTGTCTAAAAGGACTTAGCAGTTTTATTTAAAACTTTGATTTACAAAATCTAATAATTGTAAAGTCTACTCAACCCACCCTCTCTAGACTTTACCTGACACCCCTTACGACCTACACCCGAACATGTGTCAAATGGCCCTTCTCAACACACTGGTCAGTCAACTGTCATCACCAGGGGCACAAAGTGGTACTTTGGAAACTATCCCCTTGGATCTATGGGATAACTCTATTCTAACTTGGCTCCGCAGGTTTTTTAGTGATGAAACAATCATTGGAACTGGATGCACTTGCAACTCTCTCTTCATCAGGGATCTCCTCATTCTGAGGGTTGGAGGTCCCTTCACCAAAATTTCCATGGGGGTTGAAGAAGGTCCCTTTCCATCTCCAATGGGATTCCTTGATTCTCCCCCCTGAGTTACAACCCTTTTTTGCCTCGCTGGGGTTAGCTTCATTGGCATGAGAAGTCATGTTAGCCTACTTAGTTGGTTGTGTCTCAGCTATCTCAACAGATTTCTGGCCATCGGCAGAATTTGCTCATTGTTTCCATCACTTCTTTTTGCATCTGATGTATCAACAGCATCATCTACATTAGAAAGCACAACCATTGGAGGAGGATCAACTAGCACAAACCCATATTGTGCATAGCTTGACTCTATTGCTTGATTGGTTGAAATCTCCTCTTCTTGATTTGTCTCAACGTCTTCATTAATTTCTATTTTAGCAGTTGTGTCTCTTTCAACTCTCTCTGATTCAGTTGCCTCTAACCTTCCTGCATTCAGTTCAGCTACACTTGATTTAGCTATATGGTCTGTCAGCTCAACTATTTCATTCAGTTCATTTTGCATGGGGTCAGTGGGAGGTTCAACTGTTTGAGTTCTTAACTTTTGTTCTTCTTCAGACATCACTAATTCAATTGCATTTTCCAGAGTTGTCTCCTTATCTACTGTCTCAACAACAGTTTCTTCATTTACATCAGTTGGGTTTAAGTTAGTTGTTTTATTTGTAGCAGTTGTTTCTGTCTCTACTGTCTCAATAGAAGTCTCTGTAATATGCTCAGTCGGCTCAGCTGTCTCATTTTCAGTTATCTCAACAACTATCTAATGAGTTTTCTTTTCAGTTTCAACAAATGTCGTAGCTTCTAGCAAGCTGACTTCTACATCCATGAGGTTTGAGGAAAGATTGTTATCTCCCACTTCATCAGTATCTTCTTTCTAATAATCACCCCCAAGATCAACAATGCATATATTTCCAGCTTTTTATCCTGTCGCCTCAGCTAAATTTGTTCCAACATGAGTTTCCAACTTAACCTCCATAGTCTCAACTGTGGTTTCACCTTAAGGATGTTCAATTTTAGGTGAATGAAATTAGCCGGTGATGAGAGCGCAGTTGTGTCTCTCATCACATTCCCAATTATTTGGGTAGGAAATGAAGGTTCCCCATGCCCATGAAATCTTCTTATGCAACAATCTCCTTTGATTCCCTGAGGGGTGCTTCAAATTGCTCTTCATCGATCCTTTATAACTCCTCATCTTAAGCCAAATGAGCAATTGTCCCAAATAGGCAATCACGGGACCCAGCCGGAGTTTTTCCCTTGTACAACTCCCTCACCTTCTCATCTCTTATCCTTTTCTACATAGTTGAATAAACATAGTTGCTATTAAAGGACTGCAATATGGAGTGGCCATTGAGAAATCCAAACACCCATTCTTCTTCTTCAATCATCTTTGGGCGTTGGAATTGGAGTCTGCTCTTGCTGAGTTTCCACATATTCCACACAACTATCCTCTAAATTTCCTCAGGACATAGAGAGAGTTATCTTCAAAACAGTAGTGGAGTCAGCTTTCACTACTTCATTTAAGCTAATCTGGCCATCTCCACCTTCTTACCTTTGCCTCTATAGTTGTCTCACCTATAGCTTCAAGAGATGTTTCCTCAGAATTTGAAGCAGCTGCTTCAACGCTTTTCTCAGCAGCTGACTATGCCAAAGCTCTGGCGGTCAACACAAAAGGTTTTTCCTCCACAACCATCAATCGAACTTCTCGAAGAGTAGGAGAGGTATCAGTCATCTCCGAGTCTACTTCCATAATAGACTCATCAGGTTCATCCCTCAGCTAACTCTGGATGATAGTCTTCTACTTCTTTGGAGCATCTGTCTTGCGAGGAGTAGTTGTCCTCATCTTTTTCGGGACTGGGGCAACTTCAGTAGGTTGACTTCCAGTTGTTTCTCCCTCAAAAGTACCATTTTATCTTTGCATGGGCCTTCTTATGAGCAGTTGAGATGTTGGCTCTGAACAACCTCTTGTTGATGTGAAATGTCTTCCTTTAACTCAAGGGCAAGCCATTCTTCTCCAGCAAAAATCCAAGAACCAGTCCATTGCCCAAGGTAATCTTAAATTTTCCATCAACCACCTCACAATTCAATATATTATGATAAATTTTGTCAAAAATGAACTCACCCTAGTTCATCTCCATCTCATCTAGAATTGCAGATATCACCAGGAGTTTGGCTTTTGACAGCTGATTGTAGGATCCAAACTTGATGTTCACAAACTTCGATACAATATTCATAAGTTTATGGTACTCCTCCTTCACCACAACCTTGGTAGCAGAGGGGTTGTATTGTCCTTATCTTCTTTGACAGTTATCTCACCTCAAGTCTTCTAAAGGTTAAACTTATAGTCCTTCATCCCACTTAGCCCCGAGCTAGGCAATTTCAGCAACTCACTCAAGTCTTCAATTGAGATGACCATAGACTTTCCATTCATAGATGAGTGAATGACATCATCCTCAATGACAACATTCACATAAAACATCTTCCAAGTAGGTATGTGGCATCTCCAGAGTTAAAAAACTCTAGCAACTTTAACTTCTCCAGTCAAGAGATAACTCTTTGAACCCTAACTTTATCACTTGACTACTTGACTAAGCCATTAACATCGATCAAGGCTCCGAAACAAACCTTCTTGGATATTTTTGCGAAGTCAATGCATAGGGTGCAGTGAAAGTAGAAGACTTCTTGGGTGCCATACCAAATTTTTGAGATCGATATAAAAACTCTGAATGCTTTTGCGGAGAGAATTTTGGAGATTTCTGAGAATAGTTTATGCGTGTAAGGACCACTTGTATGCGAGTTAAAAAGACGTGACCAAAACAGTAGGAATTTGAATTTTGATCGATGGTAATGATTTAATCTTTAAATCCACTTTATGAGGGCATTGATTTAATCTTTAAATCCACTTTATGAGGGCATTGATTTAATCTTTAAATCCACTTTATGAGGGCATTAAATGACCAACTACATTTATGGCCAATCATACACAACATTGATGTGATTCATAGCAAATAACATGCATACGACCCAAACAACAATATGTTGTTAACCCAAGATCTTTCTTAGTTTGGTTAAACCTGGTGAAAACCTTGAACCATTGCTTAGCGAAGCAAGAATCTCGGCATGCATAGACACCACAAACAAATGCAAACGTTTGTTTGATAAGCCATAATGCACAACAACATGAGCAATCTTGAAGCTTTTAGAAAAACCAAACGGTTGGAGAGAAAATCTCTAATCAATTTTCAATATCAAAGTTGTCAATGAAAAATAAACAATGTGTTTGCACGAATGCACATACGGAGGTGCGAATGCACAATGGTCGTGGTAAGCAGTCCGCACATGAACGTGCGAGTGTGCATGCCCTGGTCGTGTGACCAACTCTCTATTTTTCCAGCTCCAGGCATACACGAGGGTGTTTGCACCAACACGACCTGGTCATTTGGCCCAAACGTGCAAATTAGCTCGTGTGTTCCACGAAAGTTGTAGCCATATATCTTTGCTTTTCAAAACAACTTGAATCATCTCAATATAAATTTTGAAGAGAATGTTATGGCCCAAATACTAAACCCTTCCAGTGCTGAAAATTGTTGATGCATTTGAACTTTTTGAAAGCAATCCCCTGTTGTTAGATCATCAATGCTACTTTTCGACACATGATTAACTACCATGACTCTAGACTCAATATACTTGGCCCTTAACATGAATTTGTCCACTCAAATGACTTAAGACAACAAAAATAAACCAACTCTAAGATAGACAAATACAAGATATATATTGAATAACTCGAATACAAAGTCTTCCAGAACTTAATATAACTTCATTTGGTGTTGTCCAGATCCTTCTTAGATGGATTTGCATCATTCCCCTACTCTTGAAAGTGATTTGTCCTCATATCCAAATATTGGACCCCAAGAGATTGAATTCTCATATCAATCCACCCGGATCAAATGTTAAACGATACACATACACCTGTTTCTACATACTCATGTGACAAAAAAACAATGAAACTAGGAAAAACAAAGACAAATGTGTTAGCATTTAAAAACTCGTGCCTAGTAGCTCTATTCTCTTTAGCAGCCATGACTATAATGTTTCCCTTGAATTTTACCTCAATAGCCATTACCCCCGTGTTTCCGCCCACTCATAATTAGTACTCATTTTTTTCTCAGCCATCACTCTAAACTCATTTCTACCTTTTGTTGGACTCTTTATCAATCTTCTTCACATTTTAGTTTTACTCAAACTCTCATCTTCCTCGACTTTATACTTTTTTTCTTTCTCACCAGCCGAATTCTCCATCACCTCTACCCCACCAACTTCAGTTTCTATTGAATCATCAAATTCAATTGTTGGATCGGTAATCAATACCTCATATATAGTTAACGACAACATATCCCCTTTCTTTGGCTCAACAACTTCTAGAATTCCCTCTGACTCTGGCTTGATAGCCTCCAATCCCAGCTTGACAACCTCCACTGATGGGTTCTCCATGGTTTTAAAAATTGATGCAAAATTTGGATCATTAACAACAGATTCCCAAACATCGATACTAGTATATGGAGTTTGCCCTATGAAACCTCTTGTATTGTTCTCGAGCCCACAATTTCAATTCCTCCAATAATTAAAATCACCGTCATTCATTTCCCTAATAATCTGATATCTTCTCTTAAGCATTCATGCCCTACACCCCTCATGCACATAAATTAAAATATTGCTCATCGTCTTCGGAAGTCTTTTCCTATGCGACTTGTTGAATAAATCAAATGGTTGCATGTTTTCCTCCATCATGATATTTTGAATTTCGGATTTTTTTCTCTTTTTTTGTACCCTTGAAACTAGGGTTTATGGAAAACAAAGAAAATCTGGTAAACAAGGATAAAAGAAAACAAGGATAGATTTAACCTTGCTACATGGCTCTGATTACCAACTGATGTGAACCATAGCAACCCGTGCATATGACCCTTTAACAATATGTTGAATAACCCAAGATCTTCACTAGTTCAGTTAAAGATGATGAAAACCTCGACCGTTGTTTAGTGAAGCAAGAACAACCTTGAAGCTCTTGGAAAAACCCAAAAGGTTGGAGAGAAAAATCTCTAATCAATATTCAATATCAAAGTTGTGAATGAAAAATAAAAAATGTGTTTGCCTTATATAGGCGGCTCAAAACAAACTCTAAAATGCTTGGTTTAAATAACTCACTTCATCAATTTTGTTCGGATCCGCCTTTTCTTCCGGAAAAAACGAAATCCCCATCAATGGCATTTTCTCAGAGAAATAGTATTTTTGCTTATATCGATGATCCTTGATATAGAAGACAGAGTTTGGGCATCGGGTGCTACATCATAGGCGCATTGGCTATTTCCGGGTTGGGTTAGGGGAACAACCGAGTGATTGCCTTCACAGATCTCTTCTCAAAATCTCACTCAAAAGGTACTGAGTTGGAATCCCATTCTAACTAAGAATTCTTGTGATTCCGGAAAAGAAAAGAAGTTTGAACCAAAAAGAAAACTCAAAAATAGACCCAAAGAACAAAAACACGCAGATGCTGGCACGAGCTCATGGCTAGTCCGTGCACATGCGCAAGGGTCGTACGAGTAAGTCTGCACATGGGCATACATGTGCACACGCCCTGGTTGTGTGACCAGCTCTGTATTTTTCCAATTGTAGACCTGCACATGGGCATGTGCACCAACACGGCCTGGTTGTGTGGCCCAAACTTGCAAATTAGCTCCTGGGGTCTTCATGAAAGTTGTACCCTTATCTCTTACCTTCCATAGTAACTTGAATCAGCTCAAGATAAATTTTCTAGAAAACGTTTATGGCCCAAATACTAAACCCTATCAGTGTTAAAAATTGCAGACGCGTTTGGATATTTTTGGAAGCAGTCCTTTGTTGTTCGATCGTCAATTCTTATTTTCGACACATGATTAACTACATGACTCTAGACTCAATATACTTGGCCTCTAAAATGAATTCGGCCACTCAAAAGACTTAAAACAATGGATAAACCTACTCTAATATACACAAATACAAGAAACTAAATAACTCGAATACGATGTCTTCACGAACTCAATTTAACTTCTGTTTGGTGTTGCCTGGATCCTCAGTAGATGGATTGGCATCAAACATGGTATTGTATTTAATTTATGATAGTTGCAGAGAATTATATGTTGCTGACATAATGTTGAAAAGCATTCCCGCTTAATTAAATGCGACATCATTTTATCTGTTAGCCATTTAATATGTCCATGATGATGAATCTTGGCTGAAAGAGACTCTTCTGATAAATACTCAACAGATGCATAACTCAGTTGTTCCGATGACTTCACTCTGCTGATCAAACAAATTTGCTATTTTTTACTCAACTAATAGAGAGAAACTCTTCTGAAACCAACTTTTTCACATTTTTTGACTCTTCTAATAACATTAACTTAGCTCTATTAAGACAAGTTCATTCTTTATTATTCAAATCTCGATTCACATAGGGGCTTTGAGAATATATCAGCTAATTACTTCTCAGTTGACATATATTCCAACTTGATGTCTTTCTTTTCAATATGATTTCATATGAAATGATATCTTACATCAATATGCTTGGTTCTTGAGTGCAATGCTGGATTTTAAGTGATATCTATTGCACTTGTGTTATCACACATAATTGGAATCTCATTTTCTTCAATATCATAATACCTTAGTTGTTGTTTAATCCCCAAGACTTGTGAACACTAGCTTCCTGCAGCTATGTACTCTGCCTCAACTGTAGATGTAGCTATTGATTTCTATTTCTTGCTGAAACAAGAAACTCATCTATTTTCAAGTAGTTGACATGTACGTGATGTACTCTTCCCGTCAACTCTGCATCCATCAAATCTGAATTTGAGTAGCCCGTAAGCTTGAAACCACCTTCCTTTGGATACCATAATCCAACTTCTTGGCTTCCTTTCAGAAATCTCATAATCTTCTTAGCAGCTGTCATGTAACTTTCCTTTAGTGCGGACTAAAAGCTTTCGTAAACACATACTACAAAGGTGATGTCAGGTCTGCTAGCTGTCAAATAGAGAAATGAACCAATGAGAGTTTTGTTCTTTCTTTCAGCCATTCCATTTTGTTGTGGAGTTCTTGTAGCTGATAACTTATGAGATATTCCATTTTCTACACAATACTAAGCTATAATCTCATTGACAAACTCAATTCCACTATCTGATCTTATTTTGATAATTGATTGTTCTTCTCACTTTGAACTATTTTCATTAATTCTGGTAACCTCTGCTAGGTTTGATTCTTCTTACACATAGATATAGTCCATGATTATCTTGAGTAGTCATCTGCAACTACCAGAGTGTACTTCTTTCAACTTATACTTATTGGCTCTACTAGTCCAAACAAGTCCATGTGCAGCAAATACAGAATCCTTGTTGATGAAGGATTTGACCTTTCATTGAATGATGATTTGATCTACTTTCCCTTCTGAAATGCATCACATAAGCTCTTTCTTGTAGATGGAGTCTGGTAATCCTTCAACCATATGACATCTTGCTAGCTTATTAATTGTCCTGATATTGAGATGACTCAGCCTCTTTTGCCACAACTAACTTGCTTTGTGCTTTTGGCTAGTAGACATGTTCTTAGAGTGGTAGTAAACCAATATACCACATACATATTCTTCTTTTTGATCCCTGAAAGAACCACCTCATTGGTTTTTGTGTGCTTGATTTGACATTTTCCCATATTGAAACCAACACTATAGCATTTGTCACAGTGTTGGTTGATACTCAACAGATTGAAGTTTAGTCATTCCACAGGCAACATCATTAATCTCCAGTCCTTTTGTATTTATTGATCTAGTGCTTTTGATTTCTTCTGGAGCTTCATTTCCTCCAAATATGATTTTAGCTCCTTTTTATTCTTTGAAATTTGATCGGTAGCTTTTATCTCCAGTCATATGCCTAGAACAGCTACTTCCATATACTAGGTTCATTGGCACTCAGTTGTCCTACGAACCTCCATCAAAGAAATCAAGCTTTAGCCATCCCTGTGTGGGTCCTGAAGGGTTAGTACTACATGTTGATACAACCAACCTATAACCAAAAGGTGTGACTCTAAGAGGTTGCCACCTTTTAGTTCCATAATCATAATGAATGCTTGCAAATTGTTTAGGAGTTTTAGCAAAATACAAATGTCTCTTATGTCAGAATGTAATTGTTCATGTGCGCATTTGGATTCTTGTGATAGTGGTGGGACTGTGCTTTGTATATAGTTGCATCTTACCTTTGTTAATTATATCTGGGTGCATATGTGTGTTGATTTTCATACCTAGGGAATGACCTGAATTGGTCTTTAGTCCTTTATCATTGTGGTTTTTTTCCCTTAAGAATTTGCTAATATTTCATGGGAGGATTCCAATTGAATTGTATATGATAGTTTCTACCACTCCCTTCATTTGATTTCTTTCTTTAAAAGTTTTAAGGTTTTTGCTAGTTTTGTTAGGTTTTCAAAGAATACTTTCTGTTAGGAGTCTGTTGGTTGACTCTTCTGAATTGATTTTCAGTATTCTTACCAGTGAACTCTACTAGATTCTTTTCTTTGTTTTTATATCATAGAACATCATGTGTGTGATCTTTGTAGTGTGTGGGTGAAATATATGGTGTCTTAGTTTTCCCGGTATCCTCATTTATTGTGGAGTCTTTTTCTAAGATCACTCTAGGAACTTGTGCATTTACAAAGGAGTTAAAGTCGAATCCAGCTTTGTCTTCTATTTCCTTTTATATCATCATCAATTCATCCAATGTTTTAAATGTTGTTGAGTGATGCATAGCATTTTCAGCTCCTGCCATGTCTTTTCTCTAGCAGTGCACTCAACTTTCATAAGCTCATTTCCAGCCTTCAACTTTTGTTCTCATCAACTATGTGACTTAGAGAACTCAGCTCTTCAATCAGCTGTGAGTTTTTGCTTTTGAGTAGATTGTTTTCCTCATTTAAGAGTGTGTGGGAGGGTTTGATGTGCTCAAAGTCTTTAATCATTTTACCCAATGAATCATAAATATTTGTGGGTGTATGTTTGTGTCATTATCACTTTCATCAGAATCTGAATTAGATAAGTTAGAAAGTACCTCATCTTCTTGCTTCTTAGCCATAAGACAGATAAAAGCATTTCCCTAGTGTCAGATAAGTAGTCAGCTTCAATGTTGTCTGACTCTTCTATTTCTTTGCCTTTATTAGTTAATGTTTAAGCATCCATAGATTTCTTTCTTTCTTTTCTTTTTGTCCTAAAGATTTAGGCCTTGTATGTTTATGTTTCTAAGGCCCCATTTCCAATTTCTAACTATTCATAGAAATGGAATCATGTTTGTTTCTAAAATTTCCAATGGAAATCATCATTTCCACTTTCCACTTTTCACATAAAACATCATCTCAAACCTACAATTTCAATTATCAACCCTATACACTACCCTACATCACTTATCAATCACTATTCTTATTTTTTAATCACATTATATATGTGGGACCCTCCATTACATACTTTATCTACTTAAAATACTACTATATATATCTAATGGGACCCATTAGCCTACAATCTTACAAATATAATATTATATATTCAATTAAAATATTCAACCACTATCAACTTTTCAAATTATTATATACATAAAATACAATTTCAAAACTACTTAACCAAACATAATCTCATTTCCAAACCTACATAAAATTCATTCTCATTCACTCATCCAAACATAATTCCAGTTTTCACACGAAAACCAATAAATTCTGAAAATTCATTTTCCAACACTAGAAACTAGAAATAGTCCATGGAAACATAACCATACAAGGCCTTAGTTTTCCTATTCATTTCTATGTTTGTTGATTGGTGGATAAGGGCAGACAACTACAAATTGACCTGGTTGTCAACAATTCTAGCATAAGTCTTCATCTCTCTTCTCATCTTTCTTGGGAGTTCTCTCCTCTTTTCCTTTTAAGGGAGCTGAATGTCTTCTTGAAGTTTCTTCCTTCTTTTTGAAGAACTTGTTGAATCTTTTGACCATTAGGGCAATTTCCTCCTTGTCAATGATATCCTTGGACTCTTCTAAAAAAATGATATCCTTGGACTCTGTTGTTTTTAACCCACCTACTACCAAAGTAGCAGTCTTGGGTGTATCAGTCTCATCCAGTTCTTTCTGTGATGATACCTAATTGAGTGCCTATTTCCATGACCTTTAACTCCCACTCAGCTGGTAAAGCTCTGAGAATTTTCATACAGGTTTCCCTATGTGTATATTCCTTTTCTAATGATGATTACGCCAGCAATATGCATCTGGGTATGAAACAGGAGGAGAAGAAGAAAGCACTGGAGAAGGGAAAGAGTGTTGAACCCCATAAGTATCCCTTCACTAATGCAAACATTCTGAATGTATACAGCAATGATGAGGAAGAAGTTGAAGGAGCTGATGCAATAGATGTTGCACAGCTAAGACAGGCTCTAAAAGAATCCCGTGAGATGGCTGAGCGAGGTCAGTTATCTGGGGTTGGGGAACCATCTTCCCCCACCCTTATTATTAAATGAGTGGTGAGAGACACCGTTGCTCTCTCATCACCAGCTTACTCTGTTAGAAAAATTTTTTGTATAGATTTTTATGATGTATAGAAAACTTAGATTAGAAAGTTAGCACCCCATTTTCTGTATGTATTTCAACTATGTAATAGTTAGGAAATTAGCTGAGTTATAAAGCAGCAGAATTGAAGATGCAAAAGACTGACTGAAGAAATGCAGAAAAGATTCAGTTGTGTCGCAGCTAAGTATTGAAGAAGACTTTCAGTCAAGTAAAGAAGTTGTGTCTTTTAGTAGACTCACAGCCGGGTCATCCAAGAATCAAGGAGAAGACATAATAAAGGGGTAAAGCAGTTGAAGCACTCAAAGAAAGCTGAAGAAGTTTGTTGCAAAGAAAAGACAAAGACTTATCCAAAATGGTAAGGGACATACCTGCAACCTTAAAAGTTGTCTTGTTGAAAGAGTGCAAGAAGTTGGAAAAAATAGGATGTGTGCAGGAACCTGGTTCGATTCAAAATGTCAATGTTGGGTCAACATCAAACGTTGCACAGCAAGACAAGCCAACGAACAAGACGTGAAGTTTGAAAATTGTCTATGTCTTCAACGGACACTTTTTCAAACTATCACTATAAAAGGCTGAGGAAAATTTTGAGAGAAGTACGAGATACAAGAGACACAAGAGAAATCTGATCAAGTAAGAAATTGTAAATATTCTCTCAAGCTATACATTTAAAATCCTTAAGCCTAAATACTCAAAGTGGTTCTAACCAACACATTTAGTGAAGGAAGGAAGAAAACTTCAACCTGTTGAAGAGGAAAACTTGTTTTTCAAGAACAAGGGGTTTACACTTTCACGTGGTGAAAGACGTGCAGTAAGGTTCAAGTTAGAGCATGTTTCATATCCAACGGGGGGTTGTGTGATCTAGTCCAAAGGATTTGAAGAGCTGAAGTAGTGAGGCAGATGCCTTACGAAGAAGGTGAATCTCAGAAGGGAAGCTAGCTGTGTGATCAGGGCTTAATCGGATTGTATTATCCTTATTGTAACAAGTTGTTGCATTAGTGGATTACCTCTAGGAGTCAGAGAAGAGTGGAGTAGAGGAGTTACCCTATCCTCGAACCATTATGAAAATTCTCTCTGTCATTTACTTTCAGCATTTATTTTCTGTATATTTATCACTACTGATTTACACTTGCTTACTTAACTAATAATAACTTAATCTAAAACAAGTGTTGAAAACCATATTCTTAAAAATGGTGTAACACTCCCGTTGCAAAAACTAGCAAAAAATAAACTGATTTTTTAAAAGAACTCACTTCACTCAGCTGAGTTACTCTATGAATAGCTCTCTTAAGTCTGTTGAGTGGTTAACTCTCCTGTTGAGGTTAGACTCAGTTGTTTCCCAAGGGACCTAGTTGTTTACTTGTATAAACACTGATTTAATTTGAAATCGAAAAATTGGGTAAGTCTATTCAACCCCCCTCCCCTTCTAGACTTAACCAACACCCTTTGGGACCTACAAGTGGTATCAGAGTGGTTGGTTCAAGGAACCTTCTGCACTGGTTACTAAAGTAGATCTCAATCTTTTCAAAAGATCAACACTTGAAAGTTTTTCAAAGTTTCTTCCAAAAAGTTATTATCATGGAAGCAAATATATTTCGCATTCCCATGTTTAGCGTAGAAGAGATTGATGACTGGAAAATTCACATGCTAGCACATCTCTCAGCTTTACATCATAAAATGTGGTTTGTCATGGAAGATGGACCCATCAAAATCACCAAGGTTAATACAGCTGCAAGAGTTACTGCCTGCCATTGTTGAAAAGCTTCGAAGTGAATGGACCAATGAAAACAGAAAAAGATACAACTTGGACAATGTGGCCAAGGATATTTTGTATAAAACTCTTGATAAAGTAATGTTTAACAAAGTTAAATTCATTTATTATACGACAAGCCTTTCAATTATACATCCTAATAATTTGAATCATAATTCTATATGTAACTTTGGAGGTTACTTGCATGTTCAACTTAGGGGTAGCAAAAATCATTTTGAGGCCTCTTTCGAGCCATAAGATTGCGTACTAGGATTAGTAAAAACTAATTAGATTACCAAAATAAAGGGTTTACCTATGAGATTTAACAACTTACATATTAGAAAAGTCATCTCTCTTTCTTCTCTTTTCTCTTTTCTTCTTCTCTTTCTCTCTCCCTCTGACCATTTTCTCTCCCCTTTACTGCCATGTTTCTGTGTTTTCTCCAAGTGAGATTTTACGTGTATTATATATATGTTTTAACCTACTCCTAATTGGACTAGGTTTAGGGTACATGGGTCTTTTATGGGTTTGTTTTAATACTCTATAATAAATAGAAGCCGAAAGTATTTTTATAAAATAAAAAAAAATGAATTCATAATTCTTCCTTATAACACCTTATACCATAGAACCTTGAGCCCTTAGAATAATTTAATAAACATAATTTAAATTATCATTAAGGAATAAATAAATTTGGGTCATTACATTTTAGTGGTACTCACATTCTTAGAACTTTGTACTTAGCCTGGAGGTCTTAGGTTTGAGTGTAGAGAAAGCAATGAAACCGAAAGTCTATGAGTGCGAACCAGATGGAAAGCCTAAAGGAAAAGCCCAGAAAAAAACCCATTTGGGATAGGCCTTGTTCTTTACAAAAGTCATCACGTCCATCCCACAAGAAGGCCAAGATCATTCCTGACATTCCTAAAAGTCGTTCAAACATGTATGATCCAATGGGCCTTTATCCATCACCTTTGGTTCAAGAGTTTGAGAAGTGGTAGGAAGATAATAAGGATAACAAGGACGTGGTGGTTGGTTGCTTGGTTGAGGAAGGCCATTCACTTTGTACATCATTATTCAACAGTATCTGCTATACCAAAGGCTGGTTTGATGATCTGGTATTGAAACTAAACCTTCTCAAAATATGGATTTATTATTTTGTTAATGTTTTATAAACCCGTAAGAAAAATATGTTAACTTCTTTTCGTATGGCTTCATTTCTGACATGGTTTACTTGTGCAAAGTATTTTAACGGTGAAATGGGTGAGAGCTTAGACAAAAGCAAGAAAAGTAAGGTTAAATGGTCTTGGTGGATTGTTGATATAGCTTTAGGGAGTACTTGGCGAGCAGTCTTCCACTAGGAGGCATGATATAATCATGACAATGTCTATGTCATAACACATGTGGCTGTAAACTATTGGGTGTTATACGAGTTGAATACCCATGATCAGTCTATTATCGTATATGACTTGATGTCCGAGTCCAGATTATTTGGGACTTATGATGGTTGATAAGGGTGAAATATACATGCATTTAAAGGTTTATTTGGATATATATTTGATACATTTGCATGATTATTTAGTGTGTTTAGGTTAGTGTCCTTTGTTGGGCGTGATACTGCATATTCTTATATACTTTTGCAGGAAACAGAGCTTTATATGAAAAAATATCCGTAGAATGACCCAGACCAGAATGCCGAAAACCAAGGGATGATCAAATATGTGAATGCAACAAAGAAGTACAAACCACATGACCAGACTGTGTCATTTGACATGGTCGTGTGATGTGTCTGTATGACAGGTCACGAGCATGCAAAGTGTACCGAGATGAATTTTCAGAGAACAAACCACACGGTCCACCCGTGTGAATTCACATAGTCGTGGGTTTTTCTTTGAGCCAAAATAGAGAGTTGTGACACATTACATGGTCTGACCATGTGCTTTGCACATGACCATGCACTTTGTACCTCGGGCAGAAGGTTCGAGATTGTGAAGACGGATCCATCTACTCAGGAGGGTTTCATCATCATAGTCTTACAATAGTCCCATAGGATTCATATTGTTGCAAAAATAGTCCCAAAATCCTAAATTTTGCATATTTGGTCCCATAATTCTCAATGTTTGCACTTTTGGTCCCCGATTTTTCATTTTTATATTACACTCAATTTGCCTTTGACTGTTGACTGCAAATGGTATCAGAGCCTAGGTTTATTAAGAACTTTAAGTTATATTTATTATATTATGTAATTAATATTTGGTGAGGAGAATTTTCTCCAAGAAAATGGATCTGGACGAATGTCCAAGATGTATACCTAACAGGAGATATCGTCAAATTTTGTCGATGCATGCACAAGAACACCAGGATAAGATAACATATTGGAATAATCAATATGTTGAAAAGGAACTCGCAGGAGCCGATAGGGAAACCTTGAGAAAATGTTATAAACAAGCAGCATATTATCTGAGTTTCCTTACGGTAAATCAGATATTATATGTCGATCTGATGAATCGTTAGGAAGCAGCCCATCAAAATCATGAATCCTGATGGGATAGCAGAATGGAACGAGATACTTCCAGACACCTCTAAGGTCTCAAAAGATCTTAGAGAAGTCCAAAAGACGGTGCAGAATTATGGCAACCGCCAATCATATACCAACACAGATACATCAGATCCAAAACCAGATGGAAAAGATGGTGAAATATCAGAAGGAGACTCTTGAAATCCTTCATGATATTCAGATATGAGTAAAAAATCTGGAGGACAGACCAAGTTCATCTAGAGGGAACAAACGTATTAATTTTGGAACAGTACCCTATTTACACCAAAATGGGAAACCAACCGAAGTTGTATGACGCATGACAGAGATGAAAAGCTTCTTGCTATCATCAAAGGAAAATCCGTCATAAACTAAAAAGTGACGGATATGGAGAAGATTAATCTTAAAGATCTACATGACCTTGCAGAATCCTTTGCAGGATTAGGAATTGTAGATTTAAAGATGAACACATGAGATGAATTAGCTTTGGTTACTCATGACCAACATCAAAGACCACCTCCACCACTACCATTTGATCCAAATGTTGCAGAAAGTACAGGTTCACATCATGGACATGAACCAATGCCGCACGTTGGTGATTTTACTATAAGAGGAGATCTTATTGTTTCAAGAACTCGACAACATTCCAAAAGGCCAAATATGTATAATACGTCTTATGGAAGATCACAACTCGATCATATACATCCATATGGATTGATGTTAAATCTGGATATTCCAGATTTTAAAAATCGAGAAGTCCTTATTGATGATTGGGCATCGGCTATGAGGATTGCAGCAGGTACCCTCGATCTTACAAAGGACGAATTCAATTTACTCCTTGAAATGAGTCTTGAAGGATTTGTAAAGATTTCATGGGATATGACAGGATCAGAAATGAAAAGCAGCATCACAGCTGGAGAGTCATTGAAAGAAATTGTTGATAATATGGCAAAATTATTCAAAATCTGTTTTATCGGCACAGGCTATTTTGAGGGACTGGAAGAAGAAAAAAGAAAAAGATACAAACAAGCTCTCTACTAGGAAATTTAATGAAGAAATTTGGTATGGAAGAGAAGTCATCTGTGAAGATTCCCATGAATACATCAGTCAAGATGGATATGAATGTAGATGGCAAAGTTGTTGATCAAACCAGATATAGAGCCCTTATTGGATCTTTGCTCTATCTAACAGCAAGTAGGCCAGACATCACCTTTGTTGTAGGTGTATATACCAAATTTCAATCTGCACCAAAGGAAAGTCACATGACTGTAGCCAAGAGAATCCTAAATGATTCTGAAGGGATGCCAAGAAGTTGGCTTATAGTATCCAAAAGATATAGGATTCAAGCTAGTTGGCTACTAAGACTCAGACTATGTTGAATGTAGAGTGGACATGAAAAGTACATCAGGTACTTGTCAAATGCTTGGAAATAGATTGGTTTCTTGGTTCAGCAAGAAACAAAATTCAATAGCTACATCCACAGTTGAAGCAGAGTACATAGATGCAGGTAGTTGTTGTGCCCAAGTCTTATGGATGAGGCAACAGCTGAGAGACTATGATACAGAAGAAAAGAAAATTCCAATTATGTGTGATAACACAAGTGCCACTGCAATTACTCAAAATCTAGTATTGTATTCAAGAACCAAGCACCTTGATGTCAGATATCATTTTATAAGAGATCATGTTGAAAAGAAAGACATCACTTTGGAATACATATCAACTGATAAAGAGTTAGTTGATATATGTAAGTCCAAGCGGCTACGATAATCTAGAGGGGGGTGAATAGATTATCTCCATCTTTTCAATTTCGCCCTCTTTTTACAATCGAATGCTCAAACACAATGATAAAGGTGCGGAATGTAAACAACACACGTCGATTTAAAGAGGTTCAACCCACCTAGGGTCTAAACCTCTACCACCCCAGTATATCCGGGATGGATTTCAAAAAGAAAAAGAATTTTATTAATTACCAAAATTAATACAAATTCAACTTACAACACCTTGAAGAGCACCACACTCTTCTTCAACACCACCTTTGGAGATTACCACAATCTCCCTTCAACGGCACCTTGTGAAGATTACCACAATCTTCAACCTTGAAGAATACCAAATTCTTCAACACCTCAATAAGAAGATCACCACAATCTTCTTCACCTATCACCTAGATCATCCAAGTGTGTTCTTACCACAAGAACACTCACAAGGATATCTTGTGTTTGAATGATAACCAAAAATCAAGATTACAACTCAATAATGAATAATACAATTTGAGTGCAAGGTGTAATCAAGAATAGCCTAGACCTCAAGGATGTGAAAGTGATAAGCTAGGCAAATTACAACAAGAATAATAACAATGAAAGACCAAGTATATGCTTGAAGTGTATCTTGTTGTGTTGTATCTCAATTGTTGTGTTGGTTGCTCCAAAACTTCCTCTATTTATAGGAGATGATTGATCAAGCATAGGCTCCTCTTGGGGATTGAAAATCTACAGAAAAATACAATTAAAATCAAGAATATAGCTGTTAGAAAACAATCCCACAATTTAAGGAAATGTGTCTGCTGTCAAACGGTCATATTTTTGCTGTCAATACACAGGGCGACCGGTCGCACAGAAATAAGAGCACTTTGAAAATTACAACAGGGCGACCGGTCGACGTAGGCTTCGACCGGTCGACCCCTGTCTCAACCGGTTCCCCCAAGTGTAAAAATGGAGAAAAGAAGTTCTGTTTCAATTGCAAACTTGCAGTGCACGGTCGATCATTGGCGGCCGACGGCCGGGACTGATCGACGCCCGAAGCGGCCGTCGACCGGCTTGTTTTTTACTTCCGTCTCATTTTCTGTTTCTAAAAACATCTTTAGGTACGGGTTGCCCTATAGGGCGACCGGTCGACCACGAGACAGAAATGTTGTCCAATTTTTGTCGAAAATAAAACACAAGAAATACTCCGAAAATTTAGTAAAAACATTTTAAACCGATCGAGAGTATTTAGACAACATTTAGGAACCTGTTATAGGAGTAAAAACTCATTGATATAAAATCAATAAAAGTGTTGTCCATTATTAACAAAAATAAACTTGAGGAAATATTCCGGAAAATATTAAAACCATTTTAAATCATTTAGGAGTATTTGGACAACCTTTAAAAACATTGTTTTGGTGATAAAATAAAATCATAAAAATTAAGATAAAAACATGTATCAAACAATCTCCCCCTTTTTGATGATTACAAACCAAAACAATTTTTACACAAACTAAGAGAGCAATTTTACAAATGATTTTCCGGTAAAAACATTTGACCGTTTGGAAGCAACCAAAATTTCCAAAAATATTAAAGCAACCAAGTAGGGAGTAAATATTTTCAATAATAAGCACAAGCTCCCCCTATCAACAAGCATATCAAGAATAATGTAAAAGCAATTTTCCATAAGCTAAAAGCTTTAGCTTTTACAATTTGTTCAAGAGCTTATAAGCTCCCCCTGTCACAAAACATCATTAAGCAATTATATAAGTCCATCAAGCAACAATTGGACTAAAAACAAATCACAACTTATGGCTTTTATGAGTCATAGCTTATAGCTTTTATGACAAGCTTTTATTAGCTTCTTTGAGCTAATGAGCCAATATCATGTTTCTCCCCCTTTGGAATCATCAAAAAGAATGTGAGGATGATAAAAACATCATACAAATATATCAAAGTGCGCAAACGAGACGGTTTATCAACCATCGAGCAAATTATACATAAAGTCCAAGGAAAATGGGAGAATTGTAACATAGGAGATCCATAAGCTCATTAGTTAGCTAAAAACATGATTTCAAAAAGATTTTAAGACATTTTGAAGCAAGAGAATCATGTAGAAGTTGAAAGTTTCATTGCGACATTTCATCGAACACCTTGTGCGCGTGAGAAAATAAAAGAGGTTGTATATAACCTTTGTAAATGGTTCAAGCCAAAAATTTTCATATCATCAATCAACCTCATTCCAAAGCTCAAAAAGATCATATGCAACATATGCAACATTTGTTCATCAAATAAGAAGCTCAAAGTAGATTCTCAAGGGTTCAACCCAATTGAGATAAGCTAAGAATGATCAAGGCATTACAAATGCCAAAAATTAGAACATCTGCCAAGTCATGCCTTACACAATACATGTATCAAATGTCAAAAGTTCCAACATATCCAACTAAGCATAAAAGATCAAAGTATTAAGAGAAGCACTTTTACCATCAAGTACTTCATACCAATATTCAAACCAAGCTATATAAGAGTATTTTTACCATCAAACACTCCATCAAAATCATGATCATCCACAAGTCATTATCAACTTGCAATATTAACCCCTTTTAAGAAAGACAAGCAAATATCATTAGTACAAATGAGTTTTACAAAAGTTTATCAAAATACAAAGCAACATTAATGAATATGCTAGAAAGTAAAGGAGGTGGGGATATCAATCTTCGTCCGAAGAGAAGCAAGTTCCGGGAATGAGGTCCTTGATGAATTTCTTCAATTTGCCAATTGACTTTTTCAAACTAGAATTTTCCTTTTTCACAACCCGAAGCTCTTTTCTAAGAGAGGCCACATCTCTAAATGTTTCTCTTTCCACTTTGGCCATTCTCTCTTTGAGATTTAGATCTTCAACATCCAACTCGTCTTCATCTCCTTCCTCATTTTCTTCCTCCCTAATTTCTTGTTCATTTCCCACATTTTCTTCTTCATTTCCCACATCATCTCCTTGTTCGTCAAACTCACCTCTTCCAATATTTTCAACCTCATTGTCATTAAAGAAATCATCACGAGGTTGTTGTTGATGTCGCACGTCCCTAGCGGCTTTGGTAGGAACCCGTGGTAAATGTCGTCGCATTCTTACCATTTGTAGAATGTTGGCATTATCAAAATCATTGTGATGAATTTCGGTATTCATTTCATTTTCCGGGTATCCCGATAAGTATAAGAGTCGGCAAATCAAATTACCCAAGGTATATTTTTTCTTGGTAAGCTTTCTAGATTCCAACAAGCAATATACAAAAATTGCCCCATAATTTACTCTTTCTCCTCGAACAATCTTATAGGTGAGAAATAGTTCGAGATTACTTGGAAGTTTTACTTCCTTTCCACAAACACAATAGGAGCAAATGATAGATATAATCCGATAATTTGGCGGCATTGCCGAATATGTCACTTCGGGATATACTCCTAAAAAGGTTTTCACATCATCTAGTGAAACACCTAAAATGTTATCATCCCAATGAGCGCAATCCATATTGACCACTCCATCATTTGGCACGTTAAAGTGATTACAAATATCGGCCAATGTCCGTGAAAAATGCCTACCATTAACAAAAGTGTGAAGTTCCAACGGATTATCTACCGTAGCATCAACAATCCACATATTTGCATAAAAAAGTTTTATAAGCTCGTCATCATAATGCAAACACGGATTATCCCAAAATGAAACCCATCTTTGAATTTCAAAATAAGCTCTAATATCCGGAAATTCATCATGAAATGCTTGAAAACGAACCATACGAGTACACGCAATTTTCTTATCATTCAATCCAATATTCTCATAATGTTCCTCCGCAAGTTTATTTAAAAATCGAAATCTATTAGCTCTAGAGGGAGGCTCGTAGAATAGTGATAACTTACTAGAGTCCCAATGAATGCTCGATTTTGAAACCCCGACTCTTAATTCGACAATCTCCTCTTCCGTAAGCCGATTATGATGGTCTCTTTGTAGAATATCATCTTGTTGGGGATTTGAAGAAGATTTTCCCCTTTGCCTCCTTCTCCTCTTTTGAGGATTTCGTTCGGTAGAATTTCTTGGAGGTGCCATATATGTGAAGTTCTTGCAAAAAGAAGTGAATTAGCAAGAAAGATTACAAGGATTGATGAAGAATTGAAGATAGTAGAAGAAAAGGGGGGAATTCGCAGTTAGGGTTTTAAAAAAAATTTCCTGCGTCTGAAATGAATTGAAGGCAGAATGTTTTTAAACTGAGAAATTGCTATGGGCGACCGGTCGAGGTAGGGTGCGACTGGTCGACGTGCGGCGCGGCCGTCGCCCCTTTGACCGTCCCAGTGCAATTTTTCTTTTCCAGAATTTTCAAAAATTCGATTTATCACCCCAAAAGTTTTAAAACTTTGCAAGAAGAGTATTATTGGGTTATATCCAACAAATATGGGTTTTGGGAAAACATATAATCGAGAAAATCGAGACATAACAAGTAGTGCCTTTTTAAGAGAATATTTGCAAAATCATTTAGGGGCACTTAAGGGGTTAAAGTGAAATATCTTAAAAGATATGTGCATAAGCATAATATCGAGTTTAAAGGGAAAATACGAGTAGACATACCTCGATAGTTTAAGAAACTTGATGACGTAATGATTATGAATTATGTATACTACACAATTCTTAGACAACATTTGCATAGAAAATACAAGTGTAGGCAAGTAATATGAGATATCAAAAAGAGCTTATGCAATAAGATTTCATAAGAGATGATAAGCCACATAAGTCTAATTAAAATGCACAAGAGTTTTAAAAACATCATATAAGGTCTTCTTTTTCAAAAAAATTTTAAAAGCACAAATATATATTAAAGACCTTTAAAAATTTTGAAAACTCATTTTGCAATTGAGACACAAATAAAAACAAAAATAAAATGCATATATAAATGGAGAGATAGGGTTTACCAATTGCGCCGTTTTCATGGGTTGTGTCTTTCCCATTCTTGATGATATCTTCCCATTGAGAAGTCACTTTGTTGATGATGACTTCTTTGATTACTCCATTTCCAAGGTTGGTTACCTTCCCATTGTTGATGGTTTCTTCTTCTTTGAAAATCATCTTGTTGATGATGTCTTTGCCATTTCCAAGGATTGTGTTCTTCCCATTTTTGATTATACGCTCTTCTTGGAAATTGGCTTTGTTGAGAATAGTTTCTCCTTCTTTAATCAAATGAAACGTTCATTTGATGTTTTCTTGGTGGCATGAATTTTCTCCGATTATTGCTTCGTTGGGTACCTAATAACACATTATTTTGTGGTACCCTCATGTGTTTGGGTCCTTTAGGATTAGCTTTGAGACTTTTAGGTCTCCAACAATAATTAGAGCTATTTCTAGCCCGACAAGAATTAGCCGTATGACCCTTTTTGCCACAATAAAAACAAGTAATAATTCTAGGAGCATAATGACCAATATGCATAGTGACTTGATCCTTTTTCATATGATTAACAATATTAGGCTTATGATCAAGTCCTTTATCACAATTATGAATATCAACAATATTGGACATTTTATTGGTACTCAAGTTGGATTTTAATAAATCATTTTTCATGCAATCAATATTCTCAACAAGAGTACTATTTTCTTTTTCAAGGTTTCTAACCTTGTCAAGAGTGGTGGTGTGAGCACATGATAGTGATTCATAGGAAATAAATAAGCTATCCTTATCATTTTTCAAAATATTGAATTCCTTTTTCAAATTTTTGTATTTAACAAGTAAGCTTTGGAATTCATTTTGAAGTTCATCATAATCATTTTGCAAATCACTATAATCATTTTGAATATCATAGGAAGTAGAGGGTTTAAGACATACCTCATTTTCTTCATTTATGCCCATAAAACAATATTCAACTTCTTCATAATTGGAAGTTGTAAGAGGCTTGTTCCTAGGATATGAACTTGTATCCCTTTGAGAAGAGGATGCTTTTGTTTGACTCCTTTCATTTGCAAAAACTCCATAGATGGCTTCTAATTTTTGCCATACTTCATGTGCCGACTTTAATCCTTCAATATGTTCATATTCTAAATTAGTAAATGAACAATACAAAATATTTAAAGCCTTACCGTTTAAGGAGATGATTTTCTTCTCTTCATCATTGAGCTTTTTGAAGCCTTTTGAGGTGTGTGGTGTATCTTTCGTCGGAATGGATTCTCCATTAATGACGGTGTTCCAAATGTCGAACCCGCAACCTTGTAGATAGCATTCCATTCTTTCTTTCCAAAAATTAAAATTTTTGAAATCAAATAGTGGTGGCTTGGTGGTGGAGGTGCCGGATAGATGAGCTTCATTCGTAGCCGACGATCGTTTCTCTTCACTCGCGATTTGAAACGAGCTTGCCAAAGAGTTTGGCTCTGATACCACTTGTAAGTCCAAGCGGCTACGATAATCAAGAGGGGGGTGAATAGATTATCTCCATCTTTTCAATTTCGCCCTCTTTTTACAATCGAATGCTCAAACACAATGATAAAGGTGCGGAATGTAAACAACACACGTCGATTTAAAGAGGTTCAACCCACCTAGGGCCTAATCCTCTACCACCCCAAGATATCCGGGATGGATTTCAAAAGAAAAAGAATTTTATTAATTACCAAAATTAATACAAATTCAACTTACAACACCTTGAAGAGCACCACACTCTTCTTCAACACCACCTTTGGAGATTACCACAATCTCCCTTCAACGGCACCTTGTGAAGATTACCACAATCTTCAACCTTGAAGAATACCAAATTCTTCAACACCTCAATAAGAAGATCACCACAATCTTCTTCACCTATCACCTAGATCATCCAAGTGTGTTCTTACCACAAGAACACTCACAAGGATATCTTGTGTTTGAATGATAACCAAAAATCAAGATTACAACTCAATAATGAATAATACAATTTGAGTGCAAGGTGTAATCAAGAATAGCCTAGACCTCAAGGATGTGAAAGTGATAAGCTAGGCAAATTTACAACAAGAATAATAACAATGAAAGACCAAGTATATGCTTGAAGTGTATCTTGTTGTGTTGTATCTCAATTGTTGTATTGGTTGCTCCAAAACTTCCTCTATTTATAGGAGATGATTGATCAAGCATAGGCTCCTCTTGGGGATTGAAAATCTACAGAAAAATACAATTAAAATCAAGAATATAGCTGTTAGAAAACAATCCCACAATTTAAGGAAATGTGTCTGTTTGTCAAACGGTCATATTTTTGTTTGTCAATACAGCAGGCGGCCAGTCGCATACGTAAATAAGAGCACTTTGAAAATTACAACAGGCGACCGGTCGACGTGGCTTGACCGGTCGACCCTGCCTCAACCGGTTCCCCTAAGTGTAAAAATGGAGAAAAGAAGTTTTGTTTCAATTGCAAACTTGCAGGTACCGGTCGACCGTGGCGGCCAATCGGCCGACGCCCAGAGCGGCCAGTCGACTCTTGTTTTTACTTCCGTCTCATTTTCTGTTTCTAAAAACATCTTGATGCGGGTTGCCTATAGGGCGACAGGTCGACCACGAGACAGAAATGTTGTCCAATTTTTGTCGAAAATAAAACACAAGAAATACTCCGAAAATTTAGTAAAAACATTTTAAACCGATCGAGAGTATTTAGACAACATTTAGGAACCTGTTATAGGAGTAAAAACTCATTGATATAAAATCAATAAAAGTGTTGTCCATTATTAACAAAAATAAACTTGAGGAAATACTCCGGAAAATATTAAAACCATTTTAAATCATTAGGAGTATTTGGACAACCTTTAAAAACATTGTTTTGGTGATAAAATAAAATCATCAAAATTAAGATAAAAACATGTATCAAACAATATATTCACTAAGCCATTATGTGAATCAAGACTTGAAGAGCATAAAAATGAACTTTGATTGATTGAGCTGAGTTTGGAGGCTCAAAAGACTCAATCAACAGAGTCAAAGAAGAGAGTATTGGAAATCAACAAAGTTTCATTTTTCAGCAAAGTGAAACAGTCAAGATGGCTAGCCATTGTATCGAGTTAATGGACAACCAAGTGTTTATTAAGTGAAGAGAGAAGCGAGTCAAGTCACTTATGAAGATAGCTAAGTTGTTTATAAGCTAAGTGACAAAACACACGCTTCATTTTACGCAGCGGGAATATTTTAGGCTTGACGTCGTGATAATTATGGTGTCGGTAAAAAAGACTATACCCGTTTTACCCATGATAGGATATAAATGCTCTTTGTGTAGGTCCCAGGGTGTAAGTGTAAGGTTTAGAAGGGGTTGAATAAACCTTACCAAATTTTTGATTTAGTCCTTTTAAAAGTTCGAGTTGATACTTTACTGCACCGTTGTGTCCTTGATGGACAACCAATTTAGTTAATCAAGAGTTAGTCTCTCAACATGGACTCAACTGAGTGTTGATGGAATAACTCAATTGTTAAGTCTAAATTAACTCAACCGTGGTTTGATTTTAGCGGAAGACTTAACACCCTTAAGTTTGGTTAAGTAGAGATTTAGAGCTTGATTTAGTACTTAGAGATTATCTAATAGATAGCAAATTTATCACATTTTAAACAAATAAGATGCGGGAATTAAAGTCTTTGAAATGTAAATGACACAATAAAGTTTTTATAGAGGTTCGAAGATGGGGTAATTCTTCTACTCTCTCTTCTCCAACTCCTGGAGGAATCCACTAGGTATTGATCGATATACAAAGTGGTAATAGTCCGGATACAAGTCTTGATCACACAAAACTGACTTGATCCTTTGGGACTCGATCAGAGACGCCTTGATCACTCGGTGGCTTCTCGTGCGACTCGGCTTCTTCACAGGGCAATTGCGCTTTTACTCTGACTCACTTGCTCAAGCTCTTTGGATTTGATCACGAAGCCCTCCAAAAGCTCAAGACTTGGTTCGACCTTGAACCTTCCTACAATCCTTCATGGAATGTAGACCCTTGATTTTTCAATATTTTCCTCTTGGTGATTGAAGTTATCTTTCCTTCACAGGTGAGTGTTGGATTGATGTTCTTCGTAGTGTAGGCTTGAGGATTGAGAATATTTCGGGTTTACAGTTCTAATAATTGCTTGAACGTTTGTGGTTCTGGTCTACTTTTCTCAGAGTCATTCCTCAGCCTTTTATAGTGATCTTTCAAAAAATCTGCCCGTTGAAGAGATAAGCTTATTTTTTGAAAGTCACTTGCGATCGTTGGCTTGTCTTGTTGCGATCCTTGGAATTGCCATTTCCTCGTATGAATTGTTCTTCACCTTTTCGAGTTCGACACGGTGTAGTGCTTCCCATTGGTTTATTCCTTTTGCACGCTTCGGGGACGAGCACTTGAGAAAGGTGGTATGGAGATATTACTTGTTTAGGTAATTCTCTTGATTTACGTACAACGGATCTTTTTCGATTATCTCGACTTGACCATTTCCTTGCTTTCCCCAGGTGACTTAGAGTCGACTTCCAATCATGGATGACTCTTACCATCACGTCAACTTGAGACTTGGCTTTTCTTGAGTTGACTTGAGTGATACTCCACTCACATCTCACCGTTCTTCTTGATAGAGTTCCCGTCTACTCTTCTTTACCATACTCGGATGTCTTGCAGGCGGAGGCTTCCTTCTAGTCTCCGATTTGTCCTCTTGCATGTTTGGGCATAGGCGACTTAACTCAAATTGACCCAAATTTTATTTATTACAATGCAATTTACAACAAAAATGGGGTGCCAACTTCCTATACTAAGTTTTACATGGCATTCATCAAAATCTAAACAATAAATTTCCTAACAATTTCCCCCTTTTTGATGATGCCAAAACTTAAACCATTCAAAAATGTAAATAGCAAAGATACATACGAGATAGTGTATTCACATAGAATGTATGCGTAGAATCAATCCTTTTATTGATCATAACATTCTTGTTCTTTTACACAAATTGTTTACAAGGTGTATCGAGCAAACATTTGTCTACACAAAAATAAAGAATTTATAGCTTTATTGCAGAAGACTTACATAGTATGTATTTACATAATAAAATACATGAAGAGGTGGACAGCAACACTTCATCTCATTCGCTGTCTCCATCTTTCATCTTGTTCAACATCTTCTGCTCTTCTTCTCTTTTTCTCATCGTCACCGCTTTCTTCTTCTTCTTTTTTCATATGCCTTCCTAAAAAGCTTCATCTCTTCTTAATCTTTCTTGTCTTTCCTCCCATAGCTGAGTTTGTCTCTTGTTTTGTTCTTCTATTCTTTTCGCATACTCGGCATTACTTTTAGCCACTTGCAAATTTGCTATTTGGTCAAGACACCCCAAATGAGATCCCTCCTTTCTTGCCGGATCTACGTACTCAATGTTTTTGGGCGGAGGCCTGGGTCTCAAACCTCTTCCTCCACCATTGCTTCTTCCTCTACCTGCGGGCGTGTATTGTCTTGGGGTCTTCTTCTTTCCAAATTGAGTGACCCGCGGAGTGTCAGTGAGTGTCCAAAGAGTGATCATTGCTGTCGGCTTCTTCACATAACGTGAGACCCTTTTCCCAAGATACAAGTCCCAAGCTTGAGCCATAGACATATTTGCAAAGTATCCTTCGGATGCGGCGTTTTAAATTCATCAACTGATCATGGCTCTGTCCCGACATCCGAGATGGCATAAGTGTCTCTGTCTATTGGAATGCCTCCATGTTGTTTCAAGATGTTCATAACTCGGGGCATCCATTCTTCCTTCCACTTCCTCCATCCCCGCTTCAATTGTCTTTCTCTTTTCGGCCATAGATATAGCAGTGTTGGAGTGGCGAGTCACGGGAGTTTCTTTGTTGATAATGTCACCGTGACAAGACCTTGTTGGGGGTTTGTGCAATCATCAAGGTCATATCTTTCGATCCTTCCCCCTCAACGGACTTTCCTTTCTTTTGCTTTAACATTTCCTCACTGCCTTTCCTTCGCAGTGCATCCTCTTTTTTTCACCAGGATCTCTTACGTGCTTTAAGGTATTCCTCTTCCCCCTTTTTGGCATCATCAAAGGAGAGAGGAACGCTGAAAACATCTTGGCAAGCGGAAGTCGAGCCTGGCGATAGTCGAGTTCGTCTCGAGTCTGTTTGTGGAGTATGTGGCACGAAATTGGAGCGAGTAGCGTTGGACTCTCTTTGAAATTAGCTTCATTTCAGCCATGAGAAGGCTGAATTTTCATCCATATTTGCTTCCAGACGCGGAGATCACTCTTATTTTGCTCACGTGCGGCTTTATCTCGGCGAGTGTGAGCTTCATGCATGTGCTCAATGTGTTCTCTTAATTTCGTTTTTGCATCGCATTCTCGCTCTCCATACAAGCGCTTTGTTGAACAATGTCCTGAAGTATCTAACTTGTTCCACACGCATTGTTTCTTTCTTTGCCACCATTCCCGATCCCGATCATTATGCCTCTCGGTCGGTAGTAAGATTGGCATCTCTATTGTCGGGGCCGCATGTCCGTAGAGGCCGATGCCTCTCCATCCGTTCAATCTCGGCAAATAATGCTTTGAACACCTCCCAAACTTCAATTTGTTTTTCCGATGCGGTGATGGCCACGCAGTCAAAAGTCATAGTCACCGAACGATGGTACTTTTTGACGAGATGACAGGAGCTGGTCTGTGGAAGCGTGCGATCTCGTTCTCGACTCTTCATGGAGGTCGGTACCTCCCGAGGAGAAAGGAAAAGATTCTATAAAGGAATCATCACGGCCAACCGTGTATTTGTTCAATGATGAGAGGTGCGCGTGAAGTTCCTTTTGGGAGTCGAACCTCTGCAGCTTGGGAAGCTGCGCGATGGACTCTGTTTGGCTTCACCTGTTGTGAAGTGGACCCGACTTGCCGAGCCCTCAATTGTCTCAACAACTTCGTTGGTCTCAAATGGTTTCTCCAATTGAGTGGACCGGTCCTCGGCCTTATCGAGCGTCATCGGACGATGATGAGATTTCCATTGGTGGCTCATTATCAAAATTGAAAGTTTGACGAGTGGTCTTGAGATCGGACTTGCTCGTGCTAGGAACATCCGCACTGAGTCTTTTGGATCTGTCATGGGGATGACTCGGCTTTTCTTCGCGCTTCCGATCCCGGAAAGGTTACATCGGGATTATCCTGGGAATCATGAAGCGCTTATCTCCTTTTCATATGGGTCAATGATAGCGGAGGGATGTTCTCTACTTGACTTCTTTACCCCAAAGTCTCAACCTCCCGTGGGCCTTCATTACCTCCAGCGATCTCGGCTGCAATGAGGGCTGGGCGTCCCTTTTGACGATGTCACCGGTGTCTTAGGGTCTTTCGTGGTGGCATCCATTGGAGTCTCAACCCCATGGATTGCACTTTCATCGCCAGTGTTAACTCTGTACATTCCTTCTGTGCCTCGACGCATCGGCGGCGTCATTAGCCTTCGAGGCGATTGGCACCTCGGTGAGACGATTTCAACTATCCGAGCTTCGTTGATGGCAACTTAACTTTCGTTTTGCGTTTGTACTTTCTCCACTTCGCCTCCTAGATTCATTGTGGAATCATCTGCGGCATTCTCCGACCTTTTTGCAGCGGGTGGAGGAGTTTCCCCCTCCCTCGGTTGCGCACCACCGAGTGACTTGAATGGGGTCACTCGTCTCCAAACTCCCGGCTGTATCTCTTGAGTGTTCGGTTGTTGGGGCGGTGGGTAAGACACCTTCGTTAGGGGTTGGCTCAGTGGGGTCCCCACTTACCCGATTTCATCGCCGATTCCTTAATTCCTTCTTCCGAGTGAGTCGAGGGAAGTGGTGGCGGCAACAACGGTGGCGATTTCTTTGAACCACTCCCATTGGATCGATTTCGATTGAGTTAAGAGGACTCTCCTAGTCCCTCCATCATGCTCTTCTCATGAAGAAGTGCGATTCATACATTGCTTGCTGCATTTGCAACTCTTCTCGTGGGCGGCAGCAGTCCGGATCCTCATCACATCGGATAAGACATCAAGGAGAGGGATGTGTGTGTTCTGTAGTGCGGAGATAGGGCGGAGATCTTTCTCACGTGCTCACGTGCCTCGGCTTACGCGATCGCTCCTTCTCCTTATCCTTGAAGATCTGCGCAGATATCTATGCGATTGTCTTCATCGATCTTTGGGATCACGAGGGTCACCCCAGGAAGTTCAACAGATTCCTCTTCTTCTTCTATAAACTCGGGCCGTTGGAACTGTTCCCTGGATTTACTCAATTTCCACTTCCTCCACTCACGAGGCGATTTTGGATGTCAGGGTAAGGTGGGGATAGGATCATCACATCACTATCGGCTCTATCGCCTTCTTCTTGTGTCTCGATTCCGCGGACTACGGCTATTTCTTGATTTGCCTCTGATCGCCTTGACTTGACTTAGGCTTTCATCAATTACATCACAGGGACTCTACTTTGCTTCAAGTTTACGTATTTGTTCGGTGAGTGGTGACTCGGCCGGTTTCTCAAGCTCGGATCGCTTGATGATTCTTCTTCGTCTCTAGTTTGTACGAGGGATTTCGAGTTGAGACGCTTTTCTTAGTCTTGGCGGCGGGGCGTGTTGGTATCTTCTTCGAGGAGCTGGCCGTCTTGGCTTATCGGATCTCCTCTTTTGACGATCCGAGAAGGTAGTTGAGAGTCCTTCTCGATTCTTTCTTTGTTAGGGGCGGGAGACACGGCTGCGGGCGGTGACTCACCGCGGCGGGCGGGAAGCGGTTTGACTTTCTTTCTGCGGGAAGCGTGATCTTCTTAGCAAATGCGGGCGACTTTCTTCTTTGGTGGAGAGAAAACATTGTATCTTGAGGGTCACTGATTCCCCTCACTCGTGTCGGCTCTCTTGGCGTACGCTCTCTTACGTGCGCCGAGAGGTTTGATCTGAACATCCTCTTGTTTACATGGAACGCCTTTCCATTTCTAAGAGGACTCCTTTTACCTCCATCACCGACCAATCACCAGGCCATATCCTAGGGATCCTCCAAATGTGCCATCTTCCTTGAAGGATTTGTTCCCTACATTCGGCATAGTCGATGTAGACAAACTCCAGCCTTTTATTTTCCTTTCTTCAATGATCGATGTTGCCATCACGATCAACTTTGCTTTTGATTTGGTCAAAGTCGCCAAATTTGATGTTAATACATTTGGCAACTATGTCCAACACTTGTGATAATCCTCCTTCACCTCTTGTTTCTTTGTGTAAATTATTTTATCGATAGTCGGGCTTGGCTATTTCCTTCCAAGCGGCCCAGGTTTACATCGGCCGTTAATTTACGATGCTCCTTCCGTTGGTAGTGAGCGGTGTTCGACCAAATCCTTGGCGAGAGATGGTGAGCTTCTTTCCGTGAATGATGACTTTATCCCTTCATCGTGAATCTCGGCATTCACGTAGAAGCGTGCGACCACCTCCACATAGGTCATCGGATATTCCAAAGATCGTAAACGATTTTAGCCTGGATGTTTCCAATTTCTCAGCAATTTTCTTCACTAGGGTGTCATCGGACCTGCTGTTTCACCATGTCGTCAAATCCATGAGACTCGGTGTGGATTTGTTTTCCTAACTTGACAAAATCATAGGTTGGTGCCATCCTTCAGGATTTTACCGAAGAGAACTTAGAGATTGATTTGAAGATAGATAGGGTTTTGAGAAAATTTTTGCCTTTGCTTCGAGAGAGAGAAATGAACAGTTTTGGTAGTGTGTGAGAGAAAGCGGACGAAAATGGTTTAAGTATGGTTTATGAAAGGGCGTGCGGGTGGTTTTTTGAAATGTGATCGAAATCAACGGCTTAGATTTTGCACGCCGATTTAGCATTTAATGTCTCGTATTTAATGCGGCAGCATTTATATCAATCATAAGCTTGGTGTGCGGCTTTTGCCTGTACACGTCATAATTATCTTTGATGTAATCCTTAAAAACATTCCCGCTTAGTCAAAACGATGCGTTTTTGTCACTTTGCTCATAAATGATTCACTTTTGCCCTCACTGGTTTAGCTCTTCTTCTCACAATCCTCTTTGTGACTCAAATTTGTCGGTGACTTGGTATAGTTGTCTTTCCGTCTGGTGATTTACTTAGGCGATTTGTGAGTTCACTCTTTTTTTCCCTTTTTGTGTTCCATTTCTTTTCTTTGATCTTCTCGAGTGTCGGCTCGGCTTAATTAATCCCGACTCATGCTTAAGTTCTTCAAATCTTGACTCACATAATGGTTTTGTGAAGATGTCGGTAATTATTTATCGATTGAGATATATTCCAAGATGATGTCCTTCTTTTCAACATGATCTCTTATGAAGTGATATCGACATCGATATGCTTTGTTCTTGAGTGCAACACAGATTTTGAGTGATTGCAATTGCACTTGTGTTATCACACATAATTGGAATCTCTTTTTCTTCAACTTCATAGTCTCTCACCGTCTCATCCATAGGACTTGGGCTGCAACAAACGCCCCGCAGCTATGTATTCTCGTCACGTGGAGGTGGCTATTGAATTTTGCTTCTTGCTAAACCAGAAATCACTGTTTCCTAGCATTTGACATGTGCCTGAGTGCTTTTCTGTCCCACTCTGCATCCAAAGATAGTCGAGTCGAATAGCCAATTAGTTTGAATCCACCTTCCTTTGGATACCATAAGCCAACTTCTTGGCATTCTTTCAAGTATCTCGATATTCTTTTAGTTGGCTTTGTCATATGACTCTCTTTTGGAGCGATTGAAATCTAGCACATACACCTACGAAGAAAGGTGATGTCCGGCTCTTCTTGTGAGATAGAGCAATGATCCAATAAGTGCTCTGTATCTTGTTTGATCTACAGGCTTGCCATCTGCATCCATGTCCATTTTGATGATGTATTCATTGGTATTTTTACGAAGACTTCTCCTCCATACCAAATTTCTTCATTAAGTCTCTCGGTGTATTTTGTTTGACTTATGAAGGTTCCATCCTTCAGTTGTTTCACTTGGAGTCAAGGAAGAATGTCGACTCTCCCATCATGCTCATTTCAAATTTACTTTGCATGAGGTTTGAAAATTTTCACCACTCTTTGTTTGTGGATCCAAAAATGATGTCATCCACATATATTTGAACAAGCGAGATACTCTTTTTGTCTTGAATTACAAAAGTGTTCTATCTACTTTTTCTTTTGTGAATCCATTCTCGATTAGGAATTGTGGCGAGTATCATACCATGCTCTGGGTGCCTGTTTCAATCCATACAAGGCTTTCTTGAGTTTGTATACCTTATCTCCAAGAGTCTTCTGCTCAAATCCTGGAGGTTGTTCAACATACACTTCTTCTTCCAATAAGCCATTTAGGAATGCACTTTTTACATCCATTTGATATACAATAAAATTCTTGTGAGTCATAGGCAGAAACATCCTTATAGCTTCCAATCTTGCTCAGAGCAAATGTTTCATCAAAATCTATTCCTTCTTCTTGGCAATATCCTTTGGCTACTAGTCTTGCTTTGTTTCTTACCACGTAACCTTCCTCGTTCATCTTGTTTGAACACCCTTTAGTACCAATAACATTTTGATGTATGGGTCTTTGAACTAATTCCCATACTTTATTTCTTTCAAATTGATTGACTCTTCTTGCATGGCTTGAATCCAATGTGTGTCGTCCAATGCTTGTAACACATCTTTGGGCTCTATTTGCGAGATAAAGCATGTGAACATAGCTTCTTGTTGAGTTAAGATCTTGTTTTGACACCTTCTCTTATGTCTCCAATGACAAGTTAAGTGGATGGTCTCTCGGCCATCTTACATCAGTTGAAGTAAGTTGGTGGATTCAATCGTCTAGCAGGTGTGTTGCTTTGATCGACTCTCTCGTAGTCACTTAGCTGCAAATTTTCCAAATTTGTTTTTGAGATTCAACTATCTCATCTTCTTCGAGTTTACAATTCCAAACTTGACAAAGATAGGACTCTTACGTATGGTTGGATGATTGACTTATCACCGTGACTCTTCAATGTCTTCTCCATTTACATTTGGCTCATCGAATACCACATGAATGGATTCCTCTTGCAACCATAGTCCTCTTGTTGAGTAATCAGTGAGCTTTGCTTTAAATTTGAGTATCCCAAAGAAGACACCTTCATCTGTTTTAGCATCGAAGGCCTTTAGATTGTCTTTGCCATTGTTGTGGATGAAGCATTTACATCCAAATATTCTAAAATACGCAACATTTGGTTTTCTTCCCGGTCCAAATCTCATAGGAGTCTTTGTCACCGTCTGCTTTATCATACATCTGTTTTGAGTGTAGCAAAAGTTTGTGTTTATTGCTTCAACCCAAAATCTTTTTGTAACCTGCTTGACTAACATGGCCCTAACTGCTTTGCCTCTTTGAGAGTTCTGTTCCTTCTTTCTCGTAACTCCATTCCATTCTGGAGTCCTTGCTGGCGATAGTTCATGACCGATACCATTTTCAATACAATCGAGTTATTATTCCGTTGACAAACTCGGTTCCTCTGTCGATCTTATTTTGATAATGGTTTGGCTCTTCTCATTTTGAATCCTCTTCATCACCGTTGTGGTAGTTTTACGTAGAGTTTCTTTCTTCTTACACATGAATGTTGTCCATGTATATCTTGAGTATTCATCTACTACCACCAAGGTGTATTTCTTTCCACTTATGATGGTTGGTTCCACTTTGGGCCAAATAGATCCATATGTAGCGGATGCAATACTCTTGTTGAAGATGGACATGTCTTTTCTTTGAATGAAGATTTGATTTGTTTTCCCTTCTGACATGCATCACATATACTCTCCTTCTTGTATATTGAGTCCGGAAGTCCTTCCACAAGATTACTTCTTGCAAGTTTGTTAATCGTTTTGAAATTCGGGTGACTCGGCTTTTTTGTGCCACACGACTGACTTGATTCAAATTGTGCTCTTTTGCTAATAGACAGTGTTGGGTGTAGCGGTTGACCAATCTACTACATACATGTTCTTTTGTCTGCATCCTTGCAACACAACTTCATTCGATTCAAGATCCTTGATTTGGCATATACCCATGTTGAATCCAACATTATAGCCCTTCACGCAGAGTTGATCGATGCTTAGCAAGTTGAAGTTGAGTCCTTCAACATATGCAACATCTGTGATTTCTAATCCATTCCTCTTGATGGATCCAATGCCTCTTATTTCACCGGAGCTTCATTTCCTCCAAATATGACTTTTGCTCCTTTTACTTCCTTGAATTTTGACAAATTTTTCTTGTTTCTGTCATATATGTCCGGAATGCCACTATCCATATACCAGGTTCCTTGGCACTCACTTTGTTCCTTGAACCTGCAATCAAGAAATTAAGTTTTAGGTACCCATATTTATGCAGGTCTGAGGGGTTAGAATTGTAAGATGATCCAACCAACTTATAGCCAAATGATTTGACTCACAGGGGTTGCCATCTATCGATGCCATAATCATAATTAATCTTGGCAAATTGCTTGGGGATTTTAGGTTCATACAATCTGTCTCTTTTATGTCAGTATGTATGTGTATATGTTTTAGCAATCGCCTTCTTTGGGTAATTGTGGTGTCTCTCGAGTGTAGTGCCTAGGTGCATATGTGTCTTTGATGAAAGCTCTTATACTTTTGGAATGGCCTTTCTTTGAGTTCTGGCCTTTGCCATTTGGGCTTATATTCCATAAGTCTATCTTGATAGTTCACATCATTCCAATCGGCATGGCTTGGATATTTTCTACCATTCCCATCATATGTATTTCTTTTATAGATTTTACTGGGGTTTTTGGTAGCTCTGCTTCTTCTTTCTGAGTATTTTCTCTTTGGAGTTCTTTGAGGAACTCGACAACTTTTTCTCGGTTTGTCCTTTCAGCGCACTCAATCGGTCGCTTTCCTTTTCCTTTATAACCAAGGCCGATTGCTTGTAGTTGTGCTTTGGAGTGAATGTGTGTGCAACATTTAGGGTTTTGGATTTTTAGACTCTTCATTGCTTGAAGATCCTTTTTCCAAAATTACTTTTGGAGTATGACATAGCACGAGAGGAATTAAATCCTAAGCTGTCTTGTCTCCACATTCTCTTTGACTCATAATAAGATCATCCAATGATTTAGATGCCTTAGTGAATGATGCAATCACATTTTTGAGGTCATTCTCCCTCTTTTCTATAGCAACTATTTCTGCTATTAGCTTAGCATTTTCGGCAAATTTTTAAACTTTCATTCTCATCGGCTATTTGACTTAGAGTACTCGGCTCCTTAGTCGGTGAGTTTTGGCTTTTGAGTAGGCTGTTTTCCTCATTTAATAGTGTGTGTGAGGATTTAATGTGTTCAAAATCTTTCATCATTTTGCCTAATGAATCATAAAGATTAGTGAGTGATGAAGTGTGTGTGTCATAGTCACTATCACTAGAATCGAGTTTGATGAGTTGGAGTGTACCTCATCTTCTTGGTCGGAGTTGATCTTGTTCCTTGGCCATTAAGCGGATCGGGCTTCTTCTTCGAGTCACTTGAGTAGTCGGCTTCACTGCTCTCTGAATCATCTCTCTTGACTTGGGTTTGTTTGATCTCTATGCGACCAACATTGCCTTTTTCTTTTCTTGTCTTCTTTCTCTCAAGACCTTTCTTTCTTCTTCATTCCTGTATTTGTTGACTACGGGATATGGGCAATCAATGGCGTAGTGACCTGGTTGTCTGATTCCGGATAGATATTCAACCTTTTGATTAGCTCTTTCCATTCTTGGATTGTCGACCCTTTGATATTGACTTTTTGATGATCTGTTCTCTTGGTTGGCTGATCTTCCCTTGACTTGGAGGGAGCCGAGTGTCTTCTAGAAGATTCGCCTTGCCTCTCTTGTAGTTCTTATTGAAGAACTTGTTGAACCTTTTAACCATCGGGGATATTTCTTCCGGATCAATGACTTCTTTGACCTCGGCTCTCTTTCCATCCTTAACAATTAGAAGCGATTGTTTTGGGTACAACTGTCTCTTCCTCGATCTTTTCTTCTCGGCTCAAACTCGTAGGCTTTGAGGTCCGAGAATAGTTCATGGTTGGATGTCTTTGATAGGTCCATGGAATGTCTTAGTGCCATGACCTTCATTTCCCATTCAAATTGAAGACTTTTTAGGATCTTCATACACATTTCATTCGTGTATATTCCTTTCCAAGTGCGAGATAGCTCGTTGGTGATTTCTGTGAACCAAGCATCCAGTTGATCCAAGTTTTCTCCTGAAATCATTTTGAAGTTCTCAAATTTACTGTACGACCACTTGATAATTTGTTTTCTTTGATTTGCTCACGAGCCTTCACAAATCGGTGTTAGTTTGTCCCATTTCTTTGGCCGTTTTGCATGATTTGACTTTATTGAACATGGCTTTGTCCAAGGTTTTGTAAAGGATGTCCTTGGCTACATTGTCCAGGTTGTATCTTTTTTGTCATCATTTGTCCATTCGATTCTTGGTTTTTCAACCATGGCGTGTCCGGGAGCAACATCCTCTTCACCTCACCGCAACTCTTCTTACAAATTTGTGTTCACCTTTAAGATTTGCGGTGGCCCATCCTCTATCACTATCCACATCTCATCATGTAATCTTTGATAGATGAGCACATCATACGAATTTTCCAATCATCAAATTCTTTAATTGTGAACATAGGGATGCGTGTCAAATTTGCTTCCATGATAATGAATTTTAATGATAAAGAAAGTTTTGAAAGTTTAAGTACTAAAGCGAGACTTTGAAAAGTTTGGAGATCTAGTTCATAACCGGTCACGGAAGGCTCAATGAACCAACCGCTCGATACCACTTGTAGTCCCAAGGGGTGTAAGTGTAAGGTTTAGAAGAGGGGTTGAATAAACCTTACCAAATTTTTGATTTAGTCCTTTTAAAAGTTCGAGTTGATACTACCGCACATGTGTGTCCTTGATGGACAACCAATTTAGTTAATCAAGTAGAGTTAGTCTCTCAACGAGACTCAACTCGAGTACTGATGGAATAACTCAATTTTGTTAAGTCTAAATTAACTCAACGTGGTTTGATTTATTGGAAGACTTAACACCCTTAAGTTTGGTTAAGTAGAGATTTAGAGCTTGATTTAGTACTTAGAGATTATCTAATAGATAGCAAATTTATCGTGATTTAAACAAATAAGATGCGGGAATTAAAGTGTTGAAATGTAAATGACACAATAAAGTTTTTTATAGAGGTTCGAAGATGGGGTAATTCTTCTACTCCTCTCTTCTCCAACTCCTGGAGGAATCCACTAGGTATTGATCGATATACAAAGTGGTAACAGTCCGGATACAAGTCTTGATCACACAAAATTGACTTGATCCTTTGGGACTCGATCAGAGACGCCTTGATCACTCGGTGGCTTCTCATACGACTCGGCTTCTTCACGGGCGGTTGCCTTGCTACTACTGACTCACTTGTTCAAGCTCTTTGGATTTGATCATGAAGCCCTCCAAAAGCTCAAGACTTGGTTCGACCTTGAACCTTCCTACAATCCTTCGTGGAATGTAGACCCCCTTGATTTTTCAAGTATTTTCCTCTTCAACTGATTGAAGTTATCTTTCCTTCACGGTGAGTGTTGGATTGATGTTCTTCGTAGTGTAGGCTTGAGGATTGAGAATATTTCAGGTTTACGATTCTAATAATTGCTTGAACGTTTGTGGTTACGTCTACTCTTCTCGAGTCATTCCTCGGCCTTTTATAGTGATCTTTCAAAAAATCACCCGTTGAAGAGATAGGCTTATTTTTTGAAAGTCACTTGCGATCGTTGGCTTATCTTGTTGCGATCCTTGGAATTGCCATTTCCTCGTATGAATTGTTCTTCACCTTTTCGTAGTTCGACACGGTGTAGTGCTTTCCATTGGTTTATTCCTTTTGCAGCAACTGAGCACTTCGAGAAAGGTGGTATGGAGATATTACTTGTTTAGGTAATTCTCTTGATTTACGTACAACGGATCTTTTTCGATTATCTTGACTTATTTGCATTTCCTTGCTTTCCCCGGTGACTTAGAGTCACTTCCAATCATGGATGACTCTTCTGTCACGTCAACTTGAGACTTGGCTTTTCTTGAGTTGACTTGACTGATACTCCACTCAGTGCATCTCACCTGCTTCTTGATAGAGTTCCGTCTACTCTTCTTTACCATACTCGGATGTCTTGCGGCGGAGGCTTCCTTCTAGTCTCCGATTGTCCTCTTGCATGTTTGGGCATAGGCTGACTTAACTCGGCTTGACCATTTTATTTATTACAATGCAATTTACAACAAAAATGGGGTGCCAACTTCCTATACTAAGTTTTACATGGCATTCATCAAAATCTAAACAATAAATTTCCTAACATACTGCATTTAATGCGGGAAAATTAATGCAGTTTCAAGACACGATCTCAACCATTGATCAAATTTGAACTTTTTGAATTCCAAAAACCGTCCCCTCACATCCCATATATAGAGGAATTTATTTTCTCTATCCTCACACTACTCTCATTTCTCTCAAGCAAGAAGAAGTTTTCTCTCTGCAAACCAAGCAGAGAAACCCTAATCCTTTATATGTTCATATCTCAAGCTCTAATCTCTGAAATGGCTCCGACTTATGATTTCGTGAAGATGGCTGAGAAAATCCACACATGATCCATGGTGGATTTCGATGGCTTAGTCAAGTAGGGGGTTGACAACGCTCTAGCCAAGAAAATAGCTGAGAAAATCGAGAAGTCCGATCTCTAGGAGTTTCATTCAATGGAGTTTTCGCACACTTATTTGGAGGAAGTGGCGATGTTCTATGTGAATGTTGAGTTTCACGATGGTGAGATTCGCTCATCGGTCCATAGCACTGATTTCAAGATAACTGCTGCGGACTTAGCTACAAACTGTCATCTGCCTCCGTCTGGTTTGAAGGAGATAACAGAAAAGGACATAAACCTGGTTGTTGCGTGGAAGGGGATTGCAAAAGACAGAGTCTGATGCGAATCCTGTCTACACAACGAAGAAGTCTTTAATCAAGGAGGACTACCACAAGCTAATGGACGTGGTAGCTAAATGCGTGGACATGAAGTTTGGCAGCTTCAATCAACTGTCGAGGATTAACCTGATCGTGATGGATACTATCTTGGAGGAGAATAAGGTGAACTTGGCTGAGTTCATCTTTGGCAAGTTGTGCTAGAATGTGATGAACAAGACCATCAATGACACTAGATTGTTTGTTCGCTGGGATAAGGCATGGTGATAGGTCATTTGATGGAGGTGAAGAGCATTCCTCTTAGGAATGGGAAACTTTTCCACATGAACAAAAAGATTTTTAGGGCCAATATATCAGCTGCCCAACGACAAGCCCATGCTCAGAAAGCTGATACGAGCGAAAGGGAATCAGTTAACCCTGTCCTTGAGGACACAGCGGTGACTGCTAAGGCTCCATCTTCCAAGCATGTGCAGAAGAAGGCTCATACCCTTGCAGCAAAGTCAGCACCTGCCCCTGCAACCGTGGAAGACCCTGCACCTGCCCCGTGGCCAAGTAGAAATCTACTGCACCTTCTCCAATTATAAAGAAGAAGCGCTCAGCTGTGCCGCAAAAGCCAGTTGTAGCCAAGAAGCTGAACATGGGAAAAACGGCTTTCACAGCTAAAGAATCTGAGGATGTGAAACCTGAGGTTCCATTGGTCAAGGCCAAAAGAAGAACACTTGTGAGGAAGTTCGCTTTAGCTAAGCCAGCTGAGTCTGGCACAACTGTTGAGAAGGAGATTGTTGAGGAAGAACAACAATCTGTGAAGGAGTCGAGTGGTGTGGAAGCCGATATGGAAAAGGAGACTACTATTGGCGAACAACAGAGTTTGGAAGAGACTACTGTAGATGCACAACAGAGTCCGAAGGAGACAACTGTCAAGGAGACAGCTGCAGAAACAGAAGTCAAGACAGCTGACCAAAGAGATAAGTTAGTTGTACGCTCCCATCAGACCGATGCTAAGACAGCTGAGGAGGAGAGGGCTCCCCTTGAGCCCATGCAGGAGGAGGACAATGACTTAGTGATGTTGTCTCCTGCATACCCCGACATCCAAGAGAGGCTTAAAGTTTGGAGGTCCTGGGAAGTTGAGCTTAGCCAAATACCAATTCAAAAGCCCTTAGTTTATCGAGGAGGAAGAATACCTCCTGGAGTTTTTGGGGAACATTGGTGTACGCACGACTCTGGATGAAGACAGCTGCACCAACATTTTTTTTGATAGGAAAGAAGATGAAAGGCTCAAAGCAATTAAAATGGCCAAGGTTGTTGATTCAGAAAAGCCTCACTATTGTGCCTTTATAGACGCCCATAAACATGCCTTACAGCCAGCTTCCAACAGTGATAGTGACGTAGAAGAATTGAACCCTGCTGATCAGGTAGAGAGGGCTGAGCTAAGGTAAGCACTTAAAGAATCCAAAGAGCTGCATGAGAAAAATTTATTGATGGGCCCAGGAGAGTCATCTACTATTCTAATCTCTCCTAGCCCTGACATTATGGAGATGGTGAGGATGATCGATGCAACTACCTCACCAGTGCACTCTGAGGACAAGATACCAGGAGGACTGGCGATAAAGCTAAGGATGGCAAAGAAGAGGGAACCTTAGCCAAGCCCGCCCCTGAAGAAGGTGTTGAGACACTTTCCCTATCAGCTAAACACTCACTTGGAAAAAGAAGTCGAGTCTCAGGTTCCCAGTGACCCCGTTATTCGAGACTCAGCTGGTGCGCCAACTGAGGGGGAAACTAAAACCACCACAGCCGGGTCAGAGGAGGCTGCGGGAGACACCACTCAAATGAAGTTTGGAGGAAAAGTGAGAACATCAATGTACAACAGAGTGGGGTTGATGATGCTCGGGGCAGTTGGCATGTCTCGGTGAAATCCCACCGCATTGCGGTAGATGGATCTGGGATGCAGCCAAGGCACAAGATGGATAGGAAGCCACGGTAGTTGAGACTCTTGGCTCTGAAAATGCATTCCGAGAGGTTGAGAACTCAAAGGAAGCCACCGAAGACCCTAAAGAAGCTCAGTCTATTGAAGGGATTACTGAAGACCCTATTGTGGTTAAGACTGCAGAAGGGAACATACAAGGCCCATCAGTGGTTGAGACTGCTAAAGGTAATGAAGGCCCAGTGGAGGTTGAGACCTCCATGGGTAAGAAAGGTGAAGAGGATGTGTATGCCCCTCAAGAAGAGTATGCTGAGAACGAAGAAATAAGGGCCTTACAAGACACTCAGGAACATGTCTCCGTGGAATTTTTGGATACGGATAACGAAGTTGAGTCTGTCCCTAAAGATAAAACTGAAGAGGACCCATCTGTTGAGGAGGCCTTGGCATAGCAAAGGAAGGCCAGTGACAAAGTTGCCTTCACAAAATTCACATTGGTTGATGGTCCACCTCCTATGGTGCCATCACCATCCCATGACGCTCAGAAACCAGCTAAGGAACATACAACTCATGTGGAAGAAACAACTAATGTCAATGATGCTGTTAAGATAACCGAGGGTCGATCATTTCACCAAAGAGCTAACACAAATGCGAGAAAATGCCGAGACGCTGAAACAACTGAGGCACACAGAGTTGAAGAACATTTAAAGAGAAAGGTAAAGCTCCTGAAGCAGAAGGGGGAGAAATTCTCATATTCCCTGAAGATCTTTTTGCAGAGTAATTTCCATTTGTGGCAGAAGTATCTTTGGAGACAGAGTCTACTGCTGAGAGTGCAAGATACACTGTCCACATCCCTGCTGAAGAGATTGGAACTCCAGATGATCATACCATTATGCCGTTTGGATTTGACTTCAATGTTGTATGGCTCGAGGAGCAGTCCACTGATGCAGTCGACTTTAGGAAAGCTTTCAAGGGCATCTGTGCTGAGATTGAAAACATGGAAAGAGGATTTGCAACATTAAACCAACGGTTGGACAACAGAGATGCAACGATCACGGGAGATATCCGAGGAACAGTATTGAGGATTTGGGAAGGAAAAACCAAAACAAAAGCACTCAAGCATGAGCAAGTCACATATTTCATGTCTCTATTTTCCAAGATGGTAATTTGGAGTGCAGAAAACGCCAAGTTTCAGCAGAGATAGAGCGATCACATCTTCAGGATAGACCAGTTGCACAAAACCGATATGGAGTTGCTGAAGGCACAACATAAGGTAGACCTTCTCAAAACAGAAGTGACCATGCGTACAGAAATAATGGTGCTACAGACAGAAATGAAGCTGATGGCAGCTGAGATGAAGGCTCTGCAATCAGAGTTTAGAAAAGCACACTCTGCAGGTCATGACAAGATGGACTTGACTAACAAGAAATTCTTATCCTGGGAGTATCGTCTCAGCCGATTCTCTCTCCTGGTGATGATGCCAAAAATGGGGATGATAAAAAGGGGGAAGATATTAGTAAGGGGGAAGGTAGTGGAAGTGAGATGAAGAAACTACCCCTGAAGATTATGATTGCAAAAACCCCCAACTTGGCTCAGTCACCACCTCACTCCTAAGTCATCTGCCACAAGATCTATCAGTCGAAGAGAAAGTTGCATTGGCTTTCAAGAAATCACGAGAAGCTATTGAGGCTGATTTCGCCAAGGTGAGTGAAAAGCAGCATGAAAAGATTAAAAGTTTAAAGGAAAAGTTCGATAGTCCCCCAGCTGGATTATTGAAGGACTCCCCAGCAGTGAAGCCCTCTCGGGAGTTAGCTATCCCTGATGCAGGATCTGAGCCAAGATCTTTAGAGGAATTTCAAACGCTTACATCAGAAGGATTTTTCAGAGAAATGACTCTACCTCAGGCTTGGGACTTGTACTGGGAGAAGGGTTTGGAGCTCTGTCAAACAGCTGAGAAGCATCAGACTTCGAGTATTCAGCAGACCTCAAAGGCACAACTCGTGAAGTACACTCCCAGAGGAGGAGCAGACTTTGGAAGGGGAAGATGAAGATTGGTGAAAATGGAAGAGGCAAATGAACTCTACCACCAAGTCCTAACGACATTCAATATGTCGACCCCCAGAAGAAAGGACTGATTTACTGGGTCGGGCTGGATGAACTGTTAAACATAGAGGTGGAAAGGAAGAATGATGAGGCAAGGAGAAAGCAAGAAGAAGAGAACATAAGGCTCAATCGTGAATGGGAAGAAAGACAGAGAAATGAAGACCTAGCTGCCAAGAGAGCTTATGAAAAGAAGAAGAGAGAGGAGGAAGATATGAAGAGAGTAGAAGAGGTCAGAAGAAGAGCAGAGGAGGATGCTGAGCGAAGAAGGAAGCAACCAAGGGATTGAAGACGATTGAACCCCTTCATGTTGTATTGTATTTAATTGTAAATATACACACTTGTAAGTACTCTGTATACGCTCTGAGATAATTAATGCTCTGATACTTTGTATTTGTGTATACATTGTGAAAGCTCTATAAAGTGCAAAGAATGATATGTTCAATAAAATGACATATTCAAATACAATCATTCTTTATTTTTTGCACTATTTACTTTGCTATTTATTTAAGTTTTGTCATCATCAAAAAAGGGGAAATTGTAGGAAAAATTTATGTATAGATTTTGATGATACAATGTAAAACTTAGATTAGGAAGTTGGCACCCCAATTCAAATGTAATCCAACTTGTAATAGATAAGGTTCTATTAGTTGAGTCGAAGGTAGCCAAGTTGAAGATTACAAGACCCGACTGAAGATTTGAGAAGGAAGACCCAGTTGTGAGGTAGCTGAGTGAAGTGCAAAGAAGTTTCAGTCAAGTTGTTAAAAGGTTGTTCCTGTCAGTTGACAGACAGTTAAGTCATTCCTAAAAGATTGGAGTTGACTCAAGACAAATGGGTAAAGCAATCGTCAAGTCAAGTCGACTGTGATGGATCAGTTGCACAAAAGTCAAGGACATTACTTATTATAGTAATATGTCCATGCTGCCATGTCTGAAAGTGCTTATCCCAGAAGCGTGCAAAAGAAATGAACCAATGTGAAGTTTTCCAGGGAGCGCGTGAGTGAGGACAAAGCGTGCTACAAAAGACTCATGTTGGTTTGTGGGGACAATCGTCAATCCAGTAAAGCGCTTGAGGTCCAACAACTAGTATCAGAGCAGGTCACGGGTTCGAATTGTAGGCCGCACCTCGCGCCTCTTTTAAAGCCCATTGCAGGCAGGATGCTGGACCATAGCCCAACAATCCTCCTCCCCCGGACTGCCAAAGATCTCGGCTCTAGTGTTTGGCAACCTCCGCTACCCGCCAAACTTCTTGATTCTAATGCCAACTTCTTCCGTTCAGCGTCGCGTCACGCCCGACCTCTCGATTCCGCCACCCAAAGAAATCTACACCTTGATTCGATCTGTTTCGGATCCGGCCACCTGACAACCTATCCTTCAATTCTGGTCCGTTTACCTCCGTTGTGCGACATCTCGCCCCCACCGCTCCTGGCAACTTTCACTACAGCGTTCTTCCAATGGAATTCGAACCCGTGACCTACTCTGATACCAGTTGTTGGACCTCAAACGCTTTACTGGATTGACGACTATCCCCACAAACCAACACGAGTCTTTTCTAGCACGCTTTGTCCTCACTCACGCGCTCCCTGGAAAACTTTCCAGGAGGTCACCCATCCCATGTTTACTCCAGGCTGCACACTCTTAACCTTAGAGTTTTTATGTAATGGTCACTAGAAAAGAAGATGCATCTGTTGGTAAGAGTAGTCCAAATCTAATCCTTTAAGCTCTCTTTTAACTGTGCAATCCAACGCTCACGAGTTCGAATCGCGGGCCGTACCTCGCACCTCTTTTAAAGCTCATTGCAGGTAGGATGCTAAACAAAGACCAACATGATACAAGAAGTTCAGTTCAGCTATTCCAAACTAATATTTGACATTTAACATAATCCACTATCGGGCCACTATTTCCATGTTCCGAGAAATATCAATTCCACCATTTTAAGCAACTTTAAACGATAATTGCGGCCTGATGCTCATTCTACACACAATATCTAACTATGTCCATTTAAACCCATTCGAGAAATCATAAAAACTTGGGTAATTTACCATTTGAAAAAAATACAAACTCAAGTTAAATTAAATAGATTGTGAAAGAATTATAGCACGGATATTTACCAAAAGTTTTGCAGAGTAAGGATGTGATTGCAGATATGGTCACATTCACAATCACATGCAGCGGAATTTCAAAAACAATAACAAGACACATGAAATAAAAATTGTCTACAAGCCAACAAGCTTGTAGACGTGCCAATATGGCAAAACTTTCCACTAGTAAAAATTGTTTGATTCCGTATACAAAAATACTAAAAATCCAACTAGTAGAAACTCAACAAAAACTCCTATCTAGAGTATATCTATTCTATGTAATTCAACTCATCCAACAATAGACATGTGTGGACTTTGTTAATCACAATACTAAAAACAATGGATGAAAAGCTAACAAACATAATCTGCAGGGCTGAATGTGATCTCAGATGTAGTCACATTCGAGATCGCATCCAGGGCAGTTCAGACTCCTTGTGCTTGAATGGCTCTTAATTCTCTCAAGACTCTTGTATCTCTGGTGTATTTCTTGTGTGTTGATTATGCACGTCCTCTTCCCTTTATATAGCCGTCCAAACCCTTCAAGAGACCTAATACACAAGGAAAGAAGATATATACAAATATATGACAAGTAAATAACTTATGTTAGAAAACAAGATAACTATCCAAGAGTTATAATATATCAATATCATATCAATATGATTTCTTTCCAAATCTAAAAAGTCTTAAACATACCATAAGTCTCATAAGTCTAGAAAGACAAAACAAATCAAAATCCAATCTTTATAATTTTGAAATTATTTTAGGCGATAAAAATCGCCCTAACAGTTTCCCCCTTTTTGCCTTTCTAGACAAAACACTTATCAAGCATAGAATAAAACAGACTCCCCTAAACATAACAACTCCCCCGAATATTATGCTGAGTAAAGAAATACTGAAGCAGATGTAATCACATTTTAAGTCACATTCATGACTGCAGCAAAAATATCGTAAGAGAGTTTTAGCAAGTTATCAACAGCCAAAAGCAAATAAACCTAGCTAGAGAATATTGTTTAGTACATCCCAGAATCAAAGATTATAAAGTTCATCAGTGGACACATTTGCATCCATCTGTCCTTCAAAGTCAAATTCAAGACCCTCATCGCCTTCTCCCTGTCCAGCCAATGGTGTAGCAGCAGCAACATCTTGGGCTGCAGCATCTTCAGGAATTGGAGCATCAGCTCCGGGCGTCTCAGTCCGCATAACTCCCCCTTGAGCAGTGCTTGGTCCAGCTGTAGTCTCTCCCCTTTTTGGCCGGATATAGAGCCAAGGATATGTTGCAATTGAGACCGGAGAGCAATGAAGTGAGCAATCATTGCTCAAAGCAAAAGCCACCAACTCGTAAGAAAGCAATAGAAACAAGTACAGAGGGAATGTTAGAGAAAATAGGAGCGGGAATGTGGCCAACATCCGGAACCACATCTGGGGCCACATTCTGTACAGACCCTGGGATAGGGGTATCAACATCTAGAGAAGCAGTAGAGATCGGAGTCGTAGGAGCAAGTGGAGCATCTCATGGATAGACGAGGGGCAGATCAACAATGCGATTTTGAGAACTAAGCAGGGGTCGGGACACGTGAAAGACCCCATGCTGATTTGTAAAGTGATCACCCTTCTTTGGCTCAAATCCTTGTGAAACCAAGATTTTATAGATAAGACTGGGGAATGGCAGGGACCAGCTTTTAGATTCATGGGTGGCAAAGAATGTGACCTCCTGGAACGCCAATTTACCAAAGTTAAAAGGCAGCCCTTTCCCAATTTGGTATAATACTCGTTCGTGCGTCCTTGTGACAATGGAATTATTCTTCGAAGGAGACCAATTTGCACAACATATCTTGTGCAAAAACCCATAGAAGGACGTAAGGCGGGAGGAGACGAGTTTTTGGGGATGGGCACCAATCTTGCATACGTCCACCAGTGAGAAAACGAGCTATTTCATTGTAATCAGAGGGCACCTCACTTTCCTCAAAATCAGGCATGTCAAAGAAATGATTAATGATTGAGGGACTGAACTCATATATCTTATTGCGAACAAAAACTTTACCAAACATAGGAGAACGGCGGACAACAATTCTTGTAGACATGTTGGCATAAAACTCACAAACCATAGAGTCAATATAAGGGAGGGCAGTATCAATCGTGGTTAACAAATTGTGTTCTTCAAAAAATCGATTTAGGTTATACTTTTCAAAGTGCTCATAATATCTGCATTTTTCATCAATAAAAGAACGGGAAAGTAAAGCATGAAATCTGGAAGCTGCAGCAGCTGTGTAAAATTGCTCAGAGTGACCTCTCTCAATATCGAACTCAGAGTCAGATGTGTCATCGGATGACATCACATCCTCCTCTACATCTGCAGCAGCAGCCTCCTTCCGTTCTTCATCCATCAATTCATCACCTACTTCATCCACCATAGCCTCATAATCAATCTCAGTGTCCGGTTTACCTTGGAGGCATCAAAATCCTCGTCACTCGAGTCATCGAACTCATAACTCGACTCAGCTGCAGTTGGTGTAGGCTGTGATGTGATCATATCCTTGGCCACACCCTTGCCCTTCTTGTCTTTCTGAACCATCTGTGCCAAAGGAACATCATCATCACTATCCTTGGGCTCATTCTGTAGATTTTCTCTTGGCTGAACAACAAATTGGTTCACATTATCGTCGGAATCACTGAAAGACACGTGCGGAATAGGCAAATCATCTCCCTTTCTTCGAAGTACCCTCTAAACCAGTCTTGTGTTTCTTAGGTGAAAATTCAGGGGTAGAATCAGAATCTTCGAAATCCTCTGGAGAGTGTCCACGAAGCCTTTTTGAACGTCGCACATTGGGGTTTCCCAAAAGCCCATAAACAGTTCGAATTACCTCAAAATCCAGAGGATTGTCGACGTCTATTTCATTATCTTTCTCCCCAGGAAGAATAGAGACAAGGGCCTCGTCTTGAAAAGAAACTGGGATGATAGATGTGGGTATGGAACTTGGAGAAGATGGTTGTTGTAGAGGAGTGGACTCCATACCTGGTTCCTTGGTTTGGTCTGTGGGAGATGAAGTCCCAGATGCAAGGACATCTTCAACGAACTCGGGTGCAGGGTTTTTCGTTGATGGAGGAGTAGTGGTGTCTACGGCGACCTCAGTAGGAGTGGAGGAAGGAGTAGCTATGGCCTCTGGTGGTATCGAACTCTCCTCAATCGTAGAAGAAGATGGATTCTGGGCAGAAGGAGATGCAGTGTCAGATGGGGTTCCATCTCTCGACAAAGATTCGAACGATTTTCTTCCATGGACTTGTCAGACTTCGGGCTTTCGGAATTGTGTGAGGAGGATGATGATTTGTTGGGGCTGCCAAAGAGATTTTTGATGGAGGAAACAAATCTTACCATGGAGAGAGAGAGAGGTCTGATCCTGCAAATAAGTTTCAAACTAAAAAAAAAAATTCGAAACACGTGAGAGATAAGGTAAGATGATGGGCACTTGATTGCCAGCAAATAAATAGGAATTCAACCACAGTCATAATCAGACACGAAGATCAAGGTATAAAAGGAAGAGTTTTATTTAGGAAATAATACCTCATGGTAAAAATCTAAAAATAAGGAAAGAATCAGGAGCCCAATTAATCTTAAACTCTAGTTCACAAAGTGTCCAAATTATGTCAACTTGTGATAAGATCAAAAATAAGATTTACCCTGATCCTCCAAATCAGTTCAACCCACAAAATATATCCATCAAGATTTTTGTGATTTTGGGAAGAGAAAAATATCACTCTCAGATTATATATGGAAACCAAATCTCAACAAAGAATCCAAAATCACCAGGACATGCAAAACCTAATATGCCTAATGCAGCAAAAATAAAAATAAAACCACACAAGAGGTGAAAAGTGCTGCAACAATGGATATAGGTTCATATGTCGTCCCATTTTGAGTCACACCTGTACTAACTGATTCAATGAATCGCAATCCGAAATCCCAACTTATCAATGTTTTCGAGTTTTTTTCAATTTTTCTGAGTCTCATGAGGGAGTTAACCAACAGGGAGCTTTCACTCAAATGGCAAAGGTAGCTCTTTTTCACATGATCATGCCTTTTTAGACAGCAATACGCTTAAAGAAATCGGTCACAAGGAATAGCTTCACACAATGGGTTGGTAGCTTTTTCCTAGAAGGCCTCCAAACATGATCAAGACTTTATTCACAACTCAGCTACTGGGAAAATATCATCATTTTTTTGAATTGGAGAGATCAACTCACACCAGTTTTCCAAGGGAGATAATATATGTGACTAGTTCGAACCATCAATCCACTTTTTGCAGATATGCATGAAAGCTTACAATGCAGGGATGTCTAAAAAAACAAAAAGGAATAGAGGAGAAGAGAAGAGATGCAGAGTTTGGATGTCACATCGTATGTGATGTGCAATGTTGTGACATCTCGTGTAACATTTCAGAGAACACACAAACCGAGAGACTACCTTAGATTGGAGAATCTCTCAAACTCCAAAGCCTTGGTGAAGATGTCTGCAAGCTGATTTTCAGTAGCAATATACTCAATTTGAATTATATTTTTCTCAACTAAATCTCGAATAAAGTGATGTTTAATATCTATGTGTTTAGTACGAGAGTGTTGGACAGGATTTTTTGAAATATTAATCGCACTCATATTATCACAATAGACAATCAGTGTTTCACTTTGCAAACCATATTCCTCAATCATTTGGTTCATCCATAAAAGTTGTGTGCAACAACTCCCAACTGCTACATATTTTGATTCAGCAGTCGAAAGAGATACACAATTTTGCTTTTTGCTATACTATGAGACCAAATTATTCCGCAAATAAAAACATCCACCTGTTGTACTTTTTCGATCAACAACATCTCCAGCCCAATCAGAATCACTAAATCCCACAAGATTAGTGTTAGTGTCTTTTGTGTACCAAATTCCCAAATCAGTTGTGCCTCCTACGTATCGAATAATACGTTTTAAGGCCTTTAAATGAGTAACATTGGGATCAGATTGATAACGAGCACACACACAAACACTGAACATAATATCAGGACGATTGGCAGTCAAGTACAACAAACTTCCTATCATGCTTCTATACAAGGTGTGGTCAACACTTTCAGCCACATCTTCTTTGCTCAACTTTTGACTCGACCCCATGGGAGTCTTCAAGTGAGAGGCATTTTCCATATCAAACTTTTTCACAAGATTTTTGGCATACTTGCTTTGTGAGATAAAAATTTCTTTCTTTAATTGTTTAATTTGCAAGCCCAGGAAGTAAATTAACTCACCTATCATACTCATTTCAAAAGTGGAGGACATGCAAGCAATGAATTCCTTTAACAGTTTATCAGAGGAGGAACCAAAAATAATGTCATCGACATAGATTTGAACAATCATGATGTCGTGGTTTTTCTTTTGAATGAACAAGGTTTTATCAACTTCACTACGTTTAAAACCAATTTGAAGAAGATACTCAGTTAGCCTACCGTACCAAGCTCTAGGGGTTTGTTTAAGACCATAGAGAGCCTTTTTAAGCTTATGCATGTGGTTAGGCTTAAAAGGGTCCTCAAAGCCTTTAGGCTGTTCAACAAAAGCTTCTTCATCAAGGAATCCATTTAAGAAAGCACTTTTTACATCCATTTGGTGAAGATTTAATCCCAAGTAACATGCAATAGCTAGCAACAAACGTATGGACTCAATACGGGCTACAGGAGCGAAGGTTTCATCGAAATCCACCCCCTCAACCTGTGTGTACCCTTGAGCAACTAATCGAGCTTTGTTGCGAACAATTTTGCCAAATTCATCTATTTTATTTTTGAAAATCTATTTTGTTCCAATGACATTAACATCCTCTGGCCTAGGGACTAAAAACCACACATCATTTTTGACAAATTGGTCTAGTTCCTCTTGCATAGCATGTATCCAAAATTCATCTTTAAGAGCTTCAACAACATTCTTAGGTTCAAAATTGGACACAAAACAACATGTTCTCACATTGATACAATCAATAGACAAGCAGACCATTCTTACCATATCACGATAGTTCGCTCTACCTTTCCTTCTTGTCTTAATACCATCAGTAGTGTTACCAATGATCTAAGACGTACGATGATTTTTCTGAATCCTTGTAGGTATGTCACTGCCACGATCCACGATTGGATTATTAGTTATAATAGGTTCATTGTCAGAGTCAGATTTTGACTAAGCTGCAGCAGACACGGATGTGGGCTCAGATGTCGTCACATTTAGTTCTACATTTGAGATAGCTGTGGATGGGGCTTCAGTCACATTCTCCATTACATCTGTGCATACATCATTCGTTGGGGCAGTCTCAACAAACTCGAGCAGATCCATATTATCTTCTTCACTCTTTCCTGCAATATCTGAGAGATCATCGAAGACAACATTTACAGATTCCATGATCGTCTTAGTACGAAGATTATAAACTCGATAGGCATGACTATTCGAAGTGTAGCCTAGAAAAAGACATTTGTCACTCTTGGAGTCAAATTTACCAAGATTATCACGATCATTAAGAACATAGCACACACACCCAAAGACATGAAAATATTTGAGGTTAGGTTTCTTTCCCATAAGAATTTCATAAGGGGTCATCGAACATCCAAGCCTCAAATACACACGATTTGCTATATGACAAGCAGTATTCAGAGCTTCGGCCCAAAACCTTTTTGAAAGTTTTTTAGAACTAAGCATGACTCGAGCTATCTCTTGTAATGTACGATTTTTCCTTTCTGCCACTCCATTTTGTTGTGGAGTTTTAGCTGCGAAAAATTCATGAGAAATCCCCTTTCTATCACAGAAAGACGAGAAAAAAAGTTCTCAAATTCTTTACCATGGTCCGATCTAATTCTGGCAACAGTTAAATTATACAAGTTACAAACCTTTTTATGCCAGCTTCTAAAGAAATCAAAACTTTCAGATTTCTCACTTAGAAAATAAGTCCACGTATAACGTGAAAATCATCGACAATCACATAAGAGTACTTTCTACCACCCACACTTTCAATCTCAATAGGACCCATGAGATCCATATGAACTAACTCCAGACATCTAGTGGTGTGGAAATGTGATGTCATTTGATGCGACACTCTCTTTTATTTACCCTTTTGACAACTTTCACACACACTGACACTTTTCATAGACAATTTAGGCAAACCAATTGCAGCTTCAAATTTCACAAGTTTCATTAGCTTTTATGGCTAACATGGCCTAATTTTTGATGCCATAGATCAGTGTCATTCGTGTGTGCCTTGTGACAGAGTTGCTCGTTACAGTACTGATAACAGTTGTCAGAAGACCTCAAGCCAGTAAGGATACAAGTGTCAGACTCATCGAACACTTCACAAGAATTTTTGTTGAACTTTACATAGAGATCATCATCACATAGCTGACTTATGCTAATGAGATTAGCATTAAGACCAACTACATGAAGCATATTACGTAGCTTGGGTAGTCCTTCAACGTTCAACGTCCCTTTCCCAACTATCTTCCCTTTAGCTCCACCTCCATAGGTAACGTTGCCACCATTGTAAACTTCATAGTTAGTTAAATACTCCAAGGTACCTATCATATGTCGTGAGCATCCACTATCGAAGTACCAAGATCCTGCAACGTTAGATCTTAAGGAAGTATAGATAACATGACATTTAACATCAAATTTTTTAACCCAGACAGATTTTGAAGAATGTTTACGAGGATGTCGTAACATCTGTGTTGACATCTAACGTCCAGACCTTAAATCCGATTTCAGTTTATAACAGAATGGTTTAATGTGTCCAGGAGCATGGCAATAGTGACAAATAAAGTGGCGCTTCCGTGGTTTAGACTTTTGAGAAAAATTCCTTTTATTGTTGGAGGAATCTGAGGATTCTCCTTGTTCTTTTGCTTTAACAAAAACCGGAGTTTTATAACCAAGGCCAGCTTTATCATCACTACCCATGGAAAAAATCTCATCCAGTTTTGCTTTCCCAGAATTAAACTTTTTCATGTTTTCAAGAGACTCTTCAAGTTTAGAATTTACCTTTTCGAACTCCAGTTCTTTCTTGGTAAGAGAAACTTCTAACCTGGTAATCACTTCCCTTTGTTCATCATTCTCCTTCTTGAGTTGATCATTCTCCTTTTTCATCATTTCATTCTTTTTAATCCTCTTCAGCCAATCCTTATACAGGTTCGCATACTTGTCTTCCAGACTTTCACCATCAGATTCATCATCCTGTTCAACATCATCAGGAGCAGAGATAGAATTGAAACAAAAAGGTTAGAGACAGATAGAGATCCGATTCTTGAATGTGACCTCAGATGTGATCAGATAAGGTGTGATCATATCTCGGGCCACACCTTTGGAGACACCTGAAGGATTTATTTGGAGAGACTTTTGATCTTTCACTAAGGTGGTCAGAACCTTGGGTTCTTCCTGTTCATTCTTCTCACTGTCAGATTCATTATCACTCAAAGTCACACTCAGGCTCATTCCCTTTTTCATAAGAGTATTAGCACATTGGGCAGCATAATGACCATACCCAGTACATGCCCTACACCTAATGGAGTCAAGAGTTTTTGTGTCAGACTTGTTAGTTTTATCACCAGAAAAACGTTCTTGATTCTTGTCAGAGGTGTTCTTTTGAGGAAACTTGCTTGATTCAGACTTAAAAGGCTTTGTGAAATTTTGAAACTTTTTCTGACTTTTGAGTTTAAGGATCCTATCAAACTTTTTCGAGTACATGACCATAGAATCATCTCCTAGATCAGATTTTTCAATCTCATTGGTAAGATCAACAAAATCATTGGTAACTTTGGACTCAAGTTGAAAAGGAGACTCAATTTGAAAAGCAACTTTTTGACCCATACTCTCTATCTGTTGAGCCATATTCATCTCATAGGTTTGAAGAATGCCAGCAAGTCTTTCGAGACTTAAGGATGACAGATTGTGGGCTTCTTCTATGGATGAAATTTTGATGTTATGCCTAATGGGAAGAGATCTCATCATTTTGCTCACAAGATTATCATTGGAGATAGGTTCACCTAGGGCTTGAGCTTCACTGGCAGTATCACATAGTTTGGCATTGTAGGTGGCTATATTCTCATCTCACGCATTCTAAGGTTTTCAAACTTATTGGTAAGCAACATAAGTTTGATTTTTCGCACACTAGCAGATCCCACACAATGACTTTGCAGAGTATCCCAAGCATCTTTGGCAATAGTAAAATTTGCTATATTTTTGAACATATTTTGATCCACAATACCAAAGATTGCCATCAATGCCTTCGAGCTATAATTGGACAAAATTAATTCATCATTAGTCCAATCAATTTCTCCTTTGTCCTTGTAGTCACCTTCAATATCAATGAGTTTCGGAGGTGACCACCTGGTAAGGATTGTACGCCAGGCCCTTTCATCAATTGATTTGATGTAGGCCCGAACTTTGACCTTCCAAATAGAATAATTGGAGCCATCAAGAATGGAGGGACGAAAAGTGGGGTTATTTTGAGTATGCATGCTAACAAACACTCAGAATTAACACTTAGTGTCATCAAGTGTAGACTCTAGATGCCAATTGAAAGAATTATAACACGAATATTTACCAAAAGTTTTGCAGAGTAAGGATGATTGCAGATGTGGTCACATTCACAATCACATGCAGCGGAATTTCGAAAACAATAACAAGACACACGAAATAAAAATTGTCTACAAGCCAACAAGCTTGTAGACGTGCCAATATAGCAAAACTTTCCACTAGTAAAAATTGTTTGATTCCGTATACAAAAATACTAAAATCCAACTAGTAGAAACTCAACGAAAAACTCCTATATAGAGTATATCTGATCTATGTAATTCAACTCATCCAACAATAGACATGGGTGGACTTTGTTAATCACAATACTAAAAACAATGGATGAAAAGCTAACAAACACAATCTGCAGGGCTGAATATGATCTCAAATGTAGTCACATTCGAGATCGCATCCAGGGCAGTTCAGACTCCTTGTGCTTGAATGACTCTTAATTCTCTCAAGACTCTTGTATCTCTGGTGTATTTCTTGTGTGCTGATTATGCACGTCCTCTTCCCTTTATATAGCCGTCCAAACCCTTCAAGAGACCTAATACACAAGGAAAGAAGATATATACAAATATATGACAAGTAAATCACTTATGTTAGAAAACAAGATAACTATCCAAGAGTTATAATATATCAATATCATATCAATATGATTTCTTTCCAAATCTAAAAAGTCTTAAACATACCATAAGTCTCATAAGTCTATAAAGACAGAACAAATCAAAATCCAATCTTTATAGTTTTAGAAATTATTTTAGGCCATAAAAATCGCCCTAACAGATTGAAAGAACCAAGAAAACTAACCTTTATCTATAGTTTGAGGCAACAAGTAATATATTTTCAATCGAGCACAAGGCCTTTCGAAGCTCTGTAATTTCTTCCCCAGGCTAATTTTCTTTAATACCCCCAATTTGAGGGGTATTTTCTCAGGTTTCCCAAGATTGGAAGCGTTTCAACCTTCATCTGCTCTGTAATATCTCCCCTTCGAGTCACTCGCATAATATTCCCTTCAAGATCAGGCTGAGGGCTCGTCTGAAAAATCATGGTGAAAACCGTAATTGGAGATGAAACTCAACTCAAATTGGCTGAAAATCGCCTCACTCGCTCCGCCCTGCAATCTCAGGTCCGCCAGCTTATGATTTATTGCTACGTAGATCAATCATCCCACCATTTCCTTTTAATCTATAGAAACTAATTTTCATTTCTTATTTTATATTTATCCAAAAATATTGTGTTTCAATTTAATTGGGCAGGTAGGACTTGTGATTGGGAAACTGAGTTCGAAGTTAGATAGAGGATTCATTTATGATTTGGTGCCGACACCACCGAATGACGCCGCAGAGCCGCCGTGTTCGATAATCGCCGGCCCTGGAGAATCTAACACTAGTAAGAAGAAGAATTCATCCAAAGCTAAATCTCAGTCTGAGTCTTCAGCTCTTTGTATTGATACGGACTGGGTATCCGAGCATGCGCGACAGGTCCAAATTTGTGATTTTGAAATCATATACTGACTTCTTATTTCTGCTGTTTAATGTTGTCTTTCTCCATGTTTCTGCTGCCGATTGATATCCATATAAGTTTGTTCCTAGTGAGTTTGATTTTAGTCATTGACTGTGTTTGATCATTGAATCAAAATTTGGTTTAGTGGTGCTACTGTATTGATTAGTTTTTTTACGGGAATAATTGCTTGGAAAGACTGAGAATTAGGGGCCCCAATCTGGATACTAATGGATTGGTTTATTTAAATCCATGCTCTATGTAATACAGCAAAAGCATAGGAAGAACCAGAAAAGCTTATACACGCTTCAAAATTGAGGATCACAAGCCTCACGAAACCTCACCGTTTGGACAAGAACAGCGCTGTTTCATTTCAAGCTGGATGATTAGGGTTAATTGTAAATGTGTAACAAACCAATAAATCATGATTAATAAAAGCCAACTTAATTAGTTAGGGTGTTAGAGATTAGTTCTTGGCGCTTGTCTAAATAAACTAAAGGGAGCAACTGTACATCGTTTCTGACAATTCAAGTAAAATTTTCTCTCTGATTCTTCCCTTTCCTCTCTTCTATCTTCAAATTTTCTTCTCAATTCTTCTGTAACATTGATCTATTTGTGTGTTTTCTGCCGTTGTTGTTAAGTGAAATCCATTGAAAACACTCTTGACTGAATTGGTTTTGGTTAAGTTTGGGTATTTCTAATAATCGGCCTAGCAATCGATCTTGAGTTTACACACTCTGATGAGTTCATGACAAAGAACAACTTATGAATGGATATCAGAAGAGCAGGTATACGAGTTGAGGAAAGGTCCAAAGGAGATAAAAGCAAGATTAGAGGATTCAATGGATGCGAGGTTTGAAGAAGTGCTTGTACTATAGGGAAAGATCCTAGTTGCCCCATGACCATTCAAGTCCAACACTCCAACCACAAGCTTCTAGAAATAGACTGGACAAGGATGTTCTAGTGCCTTCACTGAACTATAGAGCATGTACATACAGACACACAATGCAAAATTTGAGTTTCCACAATTTAATAGGGGAAGATTGAAGAATTAAAAGCTTTTTGCTTGGCATGAATAGGACTCGTTGATGAAATAAAAGAAGAAGTGAGCCAAATCATTGAGATTTTAATTCAGTTACTCTATCCCAAGTAGTTCACTTGGTTAGAAAACAAGAGAATCTACTGGAAACATTGTACAACTGGAAAACTCGCTTTATGCTTTGTAAGTTAAAGCACTAGGACTTCCACGAAGTGAAAACGGGTGGCCTTGTCGCATGCTCCACTTTTGTTGCGCTAGTGTATATTATGGAGAAATCATCCTAGCGTGTCACGCCCCAAAATGGGTGCCACGACACAGACAATCTAACTCATACTGGTTTACTAAGCCTGCCCTTTTATCCATCATCGTAAAACCAATAATATGATAATAATGATAACCCTCAACATGCATTGATATCATAAGTATCAAAATCAGAGTACGGTTTGCAGCAGAAATAACAGAAATACAAATCAACGACAGTAATCAATCTTAAGGCTCCTATGCCTAGCATTTCAAGTCGAAAATGTTTGAAGCGAGACATATCTATTACAAAAAAGTTCACCGGCTGAGCCGATCATGATTACAATAAGAAATTACTCCGTCGCTTGGAAGTTCTCATCACCGGCCCACTCGGGTACGCAGTCTCATCCTTTGGTCGTTAAAAAGCGGAAGTGAGACAAAAATTCTTTGTGGATCGGTGTGGGTGTGCGAATTTGGCTTACAGTTGTGCAGGAAAAATGGTTCTGTGAAAATTAATGCATGAGTCGTGAATGCAAACATTATCATAATTCTAATAATTATTAATTTATTCATGTATTTCAAGTAAGTACATTAGTAAATAGCAAGCAATCAAGCAATAGTGGTTGCGCACGTTTTGTGCGCCACCAACCAAACCAGTCTTATAGAGCGGAGATGTGTGGATCAAACATCGGCCCCTTTAACAGATCACATTATCCCTTCATTGGATAGAGCCACAAATAAAGATCCCGGAGAGGCACGACGCGTCTCCAACAAGAAGGCTTGCAAGGCCCGAAGATCGTCATAATCATGATTATACCCAAACTACGACCCAATCACCCGTCAAACTCTCCTATTCGACTCGAGGTTGAGATTTGGATGATAGAGGTCGGTACGGGATCGCAACCGAGCTATCCCACCCCATGCTCGACCTATCCAGAACAATTCAAAGTTAGAGGTTAACGCATTCAAAAGCTTCAGCGGTTCATAGCAAGTTAGTCCGAAAAACTAGAATGAGCTAGTCACACAGTGTTCGGTATCGAGTTTAATTAAATTAAAATTCGCGGACTAATTATCGGATGGATAATTTAGCCGAGGATGATATTTGGCTCGGTATATTATGCATAGATCCAGAGTTCTAACAACATTGATTTATTTAGGGCGAGGGAGTCGACTCGTTAAACGCGTATTTATTCGGGTAAGGAGGTCCGAATATGGATAAATTAAATAAATAAAAGTTCTCATCGATATTTATTATAAAATATACTTTAATATAATAGAAGTTGAATAAATTTGAAAAGATAGGTTTTCCAGGTCCTTAAGTAATTATAATAAAGAATATATATCCCTTTTTACTAAGAAATATATTTTCTTATCGGGTTTTAAAATTCGATAAGTTCCATTCTCGAACTCGGGAAAAGGTTAGGTCAGTTCCTAAATTTTTAAAAAATTCCAAAAAGTTAGAGTTTTGGAAAGTTGGAGCCAAGTTTTTTAAATTTTATAGTTTGGTCCTTTATTCTCCAAAAACTATGTTTTTTATCCAAATTTTAAAATTATGTATCTCCTAAACCGGGAGGGACTTTTTGATGTGATTCCAAGCCTAAAATTACACTTACAATAGTAGGAATTTGAGGTAAAAGCAGTTTTAGAAAATTCGTAGGTTAGGTCCTCTGTTTTTCGATAACTGCATTTTTAGCCCTAAAATGATTGTCGTTGAGGACACATTTCAAGTTCGATTGTTACGAAACTAGAACCAAGGGTTCATAAGGTCATAAAAATCAGGTTAATAAAGTTTTCGGGCACACGGGCTATACAAGTTCCGGAATTTTCAGACTGGTCCTCCAAATTTTAAAGTTATACGTTTTAGTCCATTTATTAACCACTATTGTATTTCTTAATTCGAAGGGTCTCAAAACTTCACAATCACTTAAAAAGCTAACATTACAGTCCTCTAAATTCCAAATTTTCGAAATTGACCAAAGGTCCTTCACACTATATGTATCTCTCTTATCTATCTTACAACTAGTTCTTATATATAAGTCAATTCCCATATATTAAATCATATCCCAGTTATATAAATAATTATTTCAAGTCTCTATAATTAAGATTCTAATAGAAGCTCTAATGTACAAATTAAGAAAATGCTCAAGTAATTAATCAATAAGTAGCAACTAGTAAATAAATAAATAATTAAATAAATAAATATGTAGTCAAATATTAAGGAAATTTTGAAATTAGCGACACATTTCATTAAAATGAATATTATGTTACATAGGCAAGTAGTACATCATCCGATAATATCACAAAAATCTAATTGTAAGCTTACAAAAATTTGGGGACTCACATCCTCCCCTTTTTAAGAGAATTTAGTCCCCAAATTCCTCCTAAAATAGTTCTGGATACTGTCTTCACATATCCTCTTCTATCTCCCAGGTGGCGTCTTTTTCACGATCATGCGCTTGCCACACTACTTTGACTAACGGGATCTCTCTCCTTAATTGTTGCACTTGCCTGTTGATGGTCACACGGGCTTCTCAATGTACGACATTATTGGAGAAATTTCTTGTGAGATAACATGCTCGGGATTGGGTTGATATTTGTTCAATTTGGAAATGTGGAACGTGTCATGAATTCCAGCAATCGGAGGCAGAAGTTCCAATTGATAAACTAGTTTTCGATTCTCTTGAGTATCTTATACGACCCAATGTATCTCGGGCTTAACTTCCTTCCTTTCTTCGGGTTGATTAGTCCTTTTCGAGGTGAGAGTCTAAGGAATACTTCGGCCCAAACCTCGAACTCTAAAGTCCTTCCTTCTTTTATCTACGTAATTCTTCTGTCGACTTTGAGCTGTTCGTATTCTTTCTTTGTCATTCTGACTTTGTCCATAGTTTCTTGGATTAAGTCAACTTTAGGAAATGGTTGCTTGGATCTCTTTTCTTTTTTCGGGGTCCACTGGTCATCAATCTCCCAATGTAATGGGTATCTACATTTTCGCCCATATAATACCTCATAAGCCGCCATTCCGCTTGTCGCCTGATAGCTGCTGTTGTAGGCGAACTCTGCCAACGGTAAAGAGGAATCCCAACTTCCCTGAAAATCTAGCGTATAAGCTCTTAGCATGTCCTCGAGAGTTTGGATCGTCCTCTCTGACTGTTCGTCAGTTTGTGGATGGGCAGACGTATTAAAACTTAGTGTCATCCCATTTTCTCGTGCAAACACTTCCAGAACCTTTGGACAAACCTCTGTCTGAAACATTGTCGGCTAGTACTCCGTGCAGCCGTACAATCTCTCGGATATAAATCTATTGCCAGTTTCTGTAAACTATCTGTCTTCTTGATCGACAAGGAGTGGGTTATTTTGTGAGTCTAGGCAAGTCCGTTACTAAAGTCCATTGTGATAAATTCCCATTTCCTTTCTGGAATTTGTAACTAGATTTACAACGATCATCGATGGCCGTTGGTGTTCAACTCGACTACGGCAAGTTAGACATCTTGCACATACTCGGTTATCTGATTTTTTCATGTTTACCCACCAAAAATGCTGCTTCAGATCCTTGTGCATCTTATTATCGCCGGGATGTATTGAGTACCTTGAATGTTGTTGTGCTTCTCCTAAAATCTTATTTCTCAACACTTCGTCGTTTGTTGCACACACCTGATTCTTAAACCTCAAGATTTTGTATTCTGCTATAGAAAATTCTTGGCCATCTCCCTTTAGAACTTTTTCCACAAGTCTCCAAATTTTGGGTCTCTCTCCTGTGACGTTTTAACCTCACCTAGCAATTCATGTCTCACCGAGATATTGACACATAAAATTTGAGTGTCCGTTCTCATCGGATTCCATACACTCAACTCCTCTAGGGATTTCCATTCCATAATTATCAGCGTGGCTACACTGGCCTTTCTGCTGAAGGCATGTGCCACTACATTTGCCTTCCTATGGTGGTACTAAATATCGAAGTGATAGTCTTCAATTCGCTCCATCCACCTTCTCTACCTTAAATTGAGATCCTTCTGGGAGAACAAATACTTCAAACTCTTGTGGTCTGTGAAAATAGTAAATGCTGCTCCGTATAAATAGTGTCGCCACTTCTTCAATGCAAACACCATTGCCGCCAACTCTAGGTTATGCGTCAGATAATTTGCCTCATATGGTTTGAGTTTCCGCGAGGCATGAGCGATTACTCTTCCCTCTTGCATAAGTACGGCTCCTAGCCCTTTTTCGAGGCGTCACTATAGACGACAAAGCCTTCACTTCCATTCGGAAGAGCTAGGACGGAGCGCTTGTGAGTCGTTTCTTCACTCTTGAAAACTGGACTCAAACTTATTGCTCCACTCGAATTTGACTTGCTTCTAAGTCAATCAAAAGTGGTCCGATGATCTTGGAGAAATCCTTTATAAATCTTCGGTAATATCCAACCAATCCTAAAAAGCTTCCGACCACTGTTGCTGTTTCTGGTTGTTTCCACTCAACAACTTTCATTACCTTTGATGGGTCCACCGTGATCCCTTTTCCAGACACTCTATGACCTAGAAATGTGACCATCTCCAACCAAAATTCACACTTGCTGAATTTGGCATACAATTTGTCTTGTAGTGACTCAAGTACAAAGTTTTTCCATTAACAGAGAACATAATCTGGATTTTTTTTTTTTTTGACTTATACTCATTTCTGCTGTCATAAAAGTAGAAAGCTGCAGCACTTGTAAATTGTAATGGAATTACATTGGCTGTCGGTTAAAGAGTTAAAGAAGAAATAACATTTATATTCCTAACTTTGATTTTTCTGTTCCCATAAAGATGCCTTTTTCTCACCGAGTTCTCGGCATTGTCCTAGTAGTCTATGATAATCGTTGAACATGTGTAGCCATTATATTAGTGTTAAGCACAATTAAGCTGCAAAGTATCTGTTATGCAAGGAGGGGGAGAGATGAGCTCAGTTCATTGGGTTGGTTAGGTCTTCAACGTGGATTCTAGAAGCTCTTGATCTCAATATCGTGCATTCACGTGGCCCAAACGAGATTATCATTGTTAGCAACATGCTGATTGAATTTTTCCTGCCATTGACATTCCATTAGATTTCTAATGAGTGATATAAGATAAATTGAAGCAATATTTTCTATTGAATTTTTTTATCTTATCATCCAGGAATCCTATTAGCCATTTTTATCTTATGATGGTTTTGGAATTTCATCTCATTTCTCCTTCGTATGAAGGTTGCGTCAGGAAGGGCATCCGGCGTAAAACTTTGCCACTTTGCTTTCTGTGTGAATTTGTAGTGTTAATTAATTTTAGACAATTAATTGACACTATAAACTTCACACCACCGACCCCATAGTGGGATTGCGGATGATGATGATGATGATGATGATGATGATGCTTATGCCTGTACCTTAACAACTCTGAAACTTATTGGGTTGATGGTGATATTGTGGGTCTCATAATTCACTCTTGTTTCATGTGGTAGGAACATATCACAGTTAATCAAGTTAACCAGATTTATTCTTGACTTCCATCTGTTGATGATTTTCGTTGCCCTTAATAATGCCCTCCTGCAAATTTTATATTTAGGTCTCAAGAATGTTATTGGGTGGCATGAAGGTGGTCGGCATCTACATATGGGTTAATGAAAGCTTGTTCAAGAGTTCAACAATAACACTATGCCAGGTGTTGTTACCTTACATTCTTCATTTCCTTTCGAGTATAAGGATCATCAATTCTTTTTTCTATTCTCCATGATATTCTTTATATCAGATGCGAGTCAATAATGATAATTTCATCCTGTCTAGTACATATATATTTTTTTAAGGGTTAATTACAAAAACTACCTCTGAGGTTTAACGTAATAACAAAAAACCCATTTATCTTTTATATACAAATACCCACTTGACATTTGTTTCTATTTTACAAATTGCACCCTCAAGAGGGGTGTATTTGTAAGCTAAATAAAAACCCCAAGGTGGTGTTTGTAGCACTTTTAGGAGGTATATGTAATTTTGAACGATAACTGGAATTTTTTGTTATTAGACTAAACCTAAGGGGTAGTTTTAGTGATTATCTTTTTTAATATGCACTTTATTGTTGCTTGGCAGATGGCTTCTTTGCAAAAATTTCAAAAAAAAAAAAAAAAAAATTTTTTTGCGACCTCACCAACACAATGTTAAATCTGGATGCACTACTTCTCCACCTGCTATATAAGAGACAGGAGGCCACTTTTATTTTCATTTTTCTATTGCTAGCTTTGGTACGAACATTTTTCATATTTTGGAATTAGTAAGTTGTCCTTTATCTTGAGGGAATGACGGGTGGACGAGGCGTCCTTCATGACATTTACCTGATTGAAGTAAAAAGCAATTAAGCATGTTAGATTACAATACAATTGGGAAGGTATTCAAATGTTAACCTTTTAAAACATTTGGTGACTAGATATGGCTTTTGAATACCACTGTCAATATTGCATTCTAGCCATACATCATTGTGGATATCTGCAATTCGTTTTTTTGTGACATTTTTATGTTGCTTACAGACTGTTAAAGGAGTTGCAGAAGCTGCCTCCTTAATGATGACTGATAGTGACAGACTGCTAGTTCATATTAGTCATAGCCCTCTAAGGTACTCTAGAGAGCAAATATTTCAGGATTTAAGTTTCTGAATTCTTAATAAATGGTAAAGTATCTAACCATATACTTCAGGTGGACATGCAAAAATTGCTCGCTAGCAGCAAATATTACTTCGAGTACTCTACGCCCTTGTGATTTCAAAATGGGAAAAGTTTTGGGTTCTCTTCAAACATTCAGATGCACATACAATTTTGATGTAAGGTGATCACTTCTTGCTTTAACTTTCTTTTTTAACCATCTGATTTAGGTTTTTGAATAAGTCAGCTCCCTTCCTCCTATTATGTTATACTGGATGAGGAAGTTTAGAAACTCCTTATTTTATTTGGTTCTGGTTAATTTTGCGTATTTTTTGTTGGAGGGAAGTTGTCTCATCTCCTCTGTTTTCCGTTCATCCGTTCATATCTTTTGTTCTCCTTTTCTTCTCTATGCTTATAATAATGAGACTGCATGCTTTCCACTTCAATACATGAATCACATCATATTTAAGCATTTGGTCATTCATCGTGCTATTTTATCTCTACTAGTTTAGGTGAAATGAGTTACTTGTTTGTTAAATATCAAATCAAATTACGGTTTTGATTTTTAGTGCTTGTATGGTTTTCATCCAATGAAAAATCTCATTTTCCATTCCATTGGGATGAATGATCTTTCTTTTCTTTTTTTCTTTTTTTTTTTTAGTTTGTGTAAAAATGAAAATATGCTTGGTTATAGAAATTCTGATGAAGAATATAGGATGTAAGAAGGGAATATGTTTGGTTTAGTATGATATTTGATTTTTTCCTAGAAAGACATGATAGACTGATGATTTATGTAGATAATATGTAAGTGGTAGGACCTACTTAAATGTTGTTTAAAAAGTAGTTATATATAATTGGAAGAAATTGATAATGGTGAAATCCACATTGAAAATTTAGTTTATGATATTTTATTAGGATAATTTGTATGCAGTAGGTCCTATTGCAACGATTATTGTTTGAAAATAGTGATATATTACGTAGCTATGGGTGGTAGTACTATCTAGTATAACATTGAGTTGGAAATTAAGTTGGTTTAGGAATTGAGAATATTGGGTTGAGAAGTGTTTTTTGTGGAAAATGAGCAAAATGAAAATGAGGATTTCATATGAGATTGAATAAAACGAACATGCCTATATATCTAAAATAGTAAAAAGTGGAAGAACGTCATTCAAGTGAAAACTATATAAGGCCTTACATTTTCCTATCAATATATTACATCTATTGTACTGTGATATGGGAGCAATGCTCTTAACTTTAGGTGTTCCGGTATAACTAGGGGTGTCAATTTCGGACCCGACACGCAAACCCGACACGAACCTAACACGAAATTAATGGGTATGGGTCCAGGCTTCATGGGTCCGGGTCGAACCCCGAATAACCCCCCAATTAAACAAGTCTAACCCGTCTAACCCGTTTATGAAATTTAAAAAAATTAAGTAAATAATTAATTATAAAAAAACAAAAAAAGCCTGACATGTTCTTAAAACTCAGATTCTAAAACCTCATTAATTATATATGTTGCCCTCAAAATATGATAACTATGTTATGTTATTTATGTAATTATGTTATTTCTTTTTGAATGTTGTGAATTGTGATATTTTTTATTGATTGAATAGTGTGTTATAGTGATTGATTTTTAGAAAATTAAATTTATTTAGTCGAAACTATTAAATGTAAATAAAAATAATTTTATTATACGGGTTAAACGGGTCGGGTCCTGGTTACCAGTGAAATAAACAGGCCGGGTTACGGTTCAATGTTCTGACACGAATAATTAAATAGGTCGGGTCCGGGTTGACTGATTGTGACCTGCGAATCCGCGAACCCGGACTCAACCTAAATTGACACCCTTAGGTGTAACCATGCCACAATAACTTATGCTAAAGATGCTTCTTTTCTAGTTTGAACAACATCATGACTTTGGAGTAGTTTAACCTATATTCCTGTTAGAATAGTCAAACTAGTATTCCACCCGTGCGATGCACGGGATGCTAAATAATATGAACAAAAAATAAGTTTTTTTAGTGAGTGCAATGTATAAAAATTAAATAAAAATTAATACCTAAAGATAGATTGATTTTTTCGAAGGAAACTCATTCATTAAATACTTTGATTTTTCATTTCATTTCATAGATACTGATTCTGTATAGTTTTTAACTTTTTACTCCATATATAGAGAACTATCATGTTCAGCCAAACCGAGCATTGATTCTTAATACGTAGGTTGGGGATGTTCAGCCAAACCAAGCACTGATTCTCTATGAATGTTTCATTCAAAAAAAAAAAAAAAACTAAAACATAAATATAAAAAAATAGATTGGACAACATAATAATAAAATAAAAACAAAATAACAGAATAACATTATAATAAATTAGGAAAGATGAAAATTTGCTAAAGTTGTAAAAATTAATTATCCTATTCCAACAATTAAAATCTAAACCTTAAATGGGCCTGAAATTTCTCATGGATAACCCAATTCATAGTTATTGGATGATACAAATTATAATACAAATTCAATTGTATATGAACTTTAGGGGTAGCTTTTGTTACTTTTGTAATTACTACCCTATATATATATTTTCTCATTCCAGGTCCGTTTTAACTTTCGAATTGTTGATTGTACATAAGAAAATTGTTTTAAATGATTAGAAACATTAAGAATTTAAAGTAATTTCCCTAAAGCTTGACTTCACTCACCTTACAAATAAAACACACCAAACATGAAGGTCATTACTTTGGCGGGCGGAGTTGTTGCCCTCTTCAAATCCATTAGTGTACCACATTAGCTACCCCGATTACTGTCACAACTCATGTATGTTTAATAAAGTCGTGTGGGAACTTTTTATTCAAAGTAAATAATGTCTACTTCTTTTTTTTTGAAATTTTCAATGATCTCATAAGTTAGATAGAATACACCCGACTACCCGAGCGAGTATAATACGATGTGAAAAAGAGGGCGAAAAAAAAAAAAAAGATTATAGTTTCATACCTCATCATCATGAAAATTGCACTCTAAATCGGATATAGTTGAGTTGTTCTCCATATGCAGTGCGTTATAATTACGATGCTCAAAGTTTCAATGCCCACCGTTGCATTCCGATGTTTCTAGCTATACTGAATAAAGGGGTCTTTTTGCAGCAATCTGTTTGTGATATTGAAATTGCAGTTGTATCTTGATCTTTTTTCTAATGTTTAGAATGCTTGCGTTTTGAAGGAATGAATGGACCTATTTATATTTGCTTATAACATCATTTTTCAAGGATTATTTTGTGTTGCTCAATACAACTTGCAATATATATGCGATCAACAATACTACTTGTTTAATTTTTTGTTGGTATAAAAAAGTTGAATTTGAAGGTTATTAATTACATTTAGAGTGCCCAATGCTTTAACTTTTATTTGGAACAATTTTCTATATAACAAACAATTACTCTTTCGACGAAATTTGAAGAGTTTTTCCCAAAAAAAAAAATTTAAAAATTAATTGAACCTGCATTTAAGGGAGAACACACATTTTAATTAATGAACACAGTTTTTTATGTAACAAACAATTACTCTTTCAGACAAAACACGAAGATCAAAAGAATTTGAACTCTGCATTTAAATGAAGAGCTAAGGCCCAACTGTATTGTAAATATAGTGCATTGAGGACAGTGATTATTATTTAATGTCAAAAAATACCCAACATTTTACTAATTAATTAATACAAAAAAATGTCAAACATTTTCATATTTAGCAAGTGCATTTTGGCGGGAAATTTCCCAAAATAGCACTATTCTGTTTTTATATATTATATAGATGTGTTCGGGAACTCCGGTCCTGAAAAATTGGGTATATGATTTTTTTTGGGCTAATAACAAAGATTACCCATGAGGTTTGAGTAATTACAAATTACCCAGCGAAGTTTCAAAATTACATAAAACTCGTTGAGGTTTGATTCTGTCTTAAATGTAAGGGGGTAACTGTAAAAATTTTACAAATGTAAAGGGCGTGTTTGAAATGTTTTTGTTTGTGAAAGGGGCAAAGCGTAATATAGAATCAAACCTCAAGGTTTTTTTGTGTATCTTCAAAAACCTCTTAGTATTTTTGTTATTAGCTCAAACCTTCTATCCCTATTTTTTTCGGAAAATTATAAGAGATTGTCACTGTAATCTGTATTCGGGATTGCAGTATGTTATAATCCAATTCTTCTGCATATGTAGCTCTATTTTTACATTTTGGAAATCACTTGCAGTCCTTAGGTGTTGCTCTGATAGAATATGGTTGATTTGGCATGTGTATGATGTTGATATAAAGGTTCTGCTGCTTTGCTGTATGATATTTTCTCTGGGAAGGCTTGTATGATTTTTCTGCAATCAGTACAAATTCTAACTTTGAAATATTAATAAGTTTTATCTTAATGGTTTATGTGCTTAACTGGGACATGTTTACTCCAACTAAATATTCATTTAAATTCATAATATTTGTTATATTTGGTTGTTATTAATTGGTTTTAGCTCCTGCTCCCTCCTTGCAGGTTGCCAATTCCCCGTGAGACTGGATGGGATAAAAGATTCTCTGATGTTCTTCGTGATGAAATCATGGTCCATGCTAAGGAACTTACTGGTGCAAAAGCTTTGATCAATGGCAAATTGGTATGACCACTCTATCTTGTGAATTCATGTGTTGATTATGCATAACTGTATGGTGCAGTGCCAGCTATGGTTGAGAGTTACACTAAATTTTTCTTAAAAAACAAAAAATAAAAGATGAAATTCAGTTGTTTCAGATCCAATGTATTATACCATGTTTACATGGTTTGAAACTCTTGAGAAAGGTGTTATGACAACCTTAAGGCTAATATGCTTTAATGTCTTTGGGTGAAATAAGATCTAGAAATCAGTTAAATCTTGAAATGTGTTTTGGGCTGCTGTAGTAGTGTAATGAATACTACTACCTGGAACACATTTTATGAGATTCATGGAATATTAGAATACTCAAGGTTAGGTTCTGTAAAACGATTGTTTGAACTCCATGATATGCTGCTTGGAACTAGGAGCAGCTATTTTGAAGGTCTGGGTGAGGGTTTAGATAACTCAAAAGTGTAAATTACAAATATTACCCCAAGGTTAGTCTAATTACAAAAATTCCAATTATCTTTCAAAATTAATAATATCCCCTTAAGGTATTACAAACACCTCCAAGGTTTCTATTTGCTTAACAAATACCCTCTTCTTGAGGGTGCAATTTGTAAAATAGAAACAAATGTCGAGGGGATATTTATAATTTTGAAATATAGCTGTTTCTTTTGTAATTAGACATAACCTAAAGGGTATGTTTTATAATTAACCTACTGAAAAAAGATGTAAAGAAAAAAATGTGGAAATAGTGGTAGGAGTTGGGTTTTCTCTGTGATGGAGGCTGGTAATAGAAGCTAAGTTGTGACACCCGAACTACTACATTAACTCAACGATAGAAATAGTGCAACTCGACAGTATGGACCCTATTTTAGTGTATGTGTAAATATTTTTGTTTCCTATAACATTTTAATAAAAGACACAACACCGCATGCACTATCCCTATCACACGGAAGGAAAGGACAAGTCATGTCCACCAACCATGTTATTAAGCAAACCTGACATATATGTGTCCAAATACATAACTCACTACACCAAGCTATTTACAAATAAATAGTATATATGACATCGGGATTTTCAAAAAAGAAGTATGAATACAAAGTCAAAATATTATACAAGGCCAAAAGTACAAAATAACTCATCACATAGCCCAATAGGTCGTCATCCATTTACACTATCCTCAGTAACCTGTAGGAGTTGTAGCAGCTTGTCCAGTAAGCCAAGAAATCAAGCATCACCAGACTCGCTCACCTACAATGCATGAATTATGTGAGCTAACGCTGAGTAAGCGAAAATCATTCATGTTAACGGAATAATGCAATATACATGCCATCCGTTCCAATATGTTATGCCACAAATCTATGCTTATGCACCAAAGCATTTTATCAAAATCACTTTCTTTCACTGGCCCTTGGCCCACCTGCTATGCACGGGAAATAGCTCAATATATTATTAATAATCAAGATGCCACCTGTCTGTATGTCTCACATACCCGAAGTAATGTCTCACATGGCACTGGACATCAATAATCAAGGAGCCCCGTCCGAATATCTCACATACCCAAAGTGATGTCTCACATGACACTGGGCTCAATTTATATACATGACTCTCATGCCTCAGCGCACTAGCAGTAGCCAACCAAAACCTTTTCTTTTCAAAGAAAATCTGGTTGTACATACCTCATCTTAACAATGCTCATATGTTATACATGCACATTCTAATGGTAATGAATACCATGCTCAACGAAACAACAATCACCACATTCCAATATCACTCAATCAACATATAAACGACACCCCGACCGGAGAGCCTCCGAGACAAGGAGGTTTACTTATAATTCATCCATCAAGATACAAGGATCACATTTTTAGTATAGATAAAGCAGAAAATACTACGTTCATGCATTGTAGTTGTAGATGTACTTTCACTTACCTTAACTCCCAAACTTTTAAGTGTCAACAATCTGTAATGGTACAAGAAATTATTTTCAATTAACTAGTTTATTACACCTAGTCTCATAAAAGACCTCGACTTCCAAATTCAAGTAGGTAAAAAATCAAGCCTTGATGTTGATGACTAAACCTAATCAAATCACCTAACCATTTTGATTGTCATTTTAAATCACCTGACATAATTAGACATATCTCCATTTAGATATTTGATTGCAATTATAACTACCACATGTATTACTATGAAAGTAATCTTTTTATCCTTTCACTGGCCCCTTGAACTAGCCCCTTTAGTTTATCTCACCCCAAAACTTAAAAGGTGTATATTTCAGCTATAAAGGAAATAATGCTGCTAACCGTTAAGAGTAGAGTCGCACTGTACTCTTATTACATTACTTTTTTTATGTATTAATACAAATCTTTCATTACTTCATGTATAGTAGTTTTTATCTCATTTATCTTAATGAGCTAATGAAGCAAACTGATTCCCCAACACAAGGAAAAGAGTTATTAAAGTACTCCAAACACCGTTGGAGCCGAGATTTCTTACAGGGGAATCTGGAAAACCTTAAGAGAATTTCTAGAGAATACTTAGGAATTTTATTGCAGAAAACTGATTACAAATGATGAATGTGGACTGATTTTATACTACCTACTGATTAAATGCATATTATAACTTTTCCCCAATTTTCTTGATGATCTTGTATGGACCAGTCTTCTTTTTGCTTAACTTAGAGTAGGACCCAACTGGAAATCTTTCTTTCCGTAGGAAACCCATTACCATGTCTCCTTCTTTGAAATTTTAGCTCGCCTCTTCAAGTCTGCAAGCTTCTTCTATTTCGAATTTGATTAATCAATTTTCAACCTGAGCATGTGAAGGTGAACAATGTGTTCTGCTGTCTGAAGACAGTTGGTTTTGAGCCAAGTGAGGATATCCTCTGGGGGTTGTTGGGTGAAAGTGAAATGGAGTTGACTCTCCATATAGTTTTAGCTTTTGTGCAGTCTCGAAGCACATGGATAATTGATTAATGTAACAAGGGTTTTCAACCTCACTCAACTTGTTCATGTAACTGTTGCATCTTCTGCGCCATTTCTTCTGCCTTGACATGATTCTTCTCCGATCGGTGTATAGAAATCAAGTCATAGAAATGTACTGGTTGTTTGCATAAACAATCTCAAAAGGACTCATTCTCGTAGTTCGATTTTTGGAATAGTTATAAGCAAATTCAGCTTGTGCTATCACAACTTCCCGCTGTTTAGGATTGTCTCCCACCAAGCATCGTAGCAAATTTGCCAAGCTTCGATTGACAACTTTAGTCTGCCCGTCCGTTTAGGGATTATAAGAAGTACTATATTGAAGCTTAGTTCCAAGCTTCTTCCACAATGTCCTCCAAAATGAAAAGGAAACTTAGAATCCCGATCTGAAGTTATTGATTTTGGAATCCCATGCAAACATACAACCTTACGAAAATAGAGAGAAACGACATTTGATGCATTAGTGGTTTTCTTGCAACTAATAAAATGAGCCATCTTTGAAAATCGATCCACAACCACGTTGGCTTCTAGGCAATCCTACCACCAAATCCATGCTTACATCTTCCCAGGGAGCCATTGGCACTGGTAATGGAGTGTACAAACCAGTATTTTATGCTTTTCCTTTTGATTCTTGGCACACGTGACACCTTCTAACGAATTTGTACACGTCCATACTCATCTTGGGCCAAAAGAACTTCTATTCAACCATGGCATATGTCTTATCTTGCCCAAAATGTCCAGCTAAGCCTCCACCATGCATATCTTGAATGATTCTTTCCCTTAAGGAGCAATCTGGTACGCAAAGCTGGTTGCCCTTAAAAAGGAAATCATCGTGTACCAAGTAATCTCCTTGCTGGCCGCTATTAGAATCATTCCAAATAGGACCAAAGAAAGTATCAGTAAGGTACATCTCCGTGAAAGAATCAAACCCTTCAATTGTAGAGCTCATTCGTGTCAATAACATGGTTCTCATGCTTAGTGCGTCTGCTACTTTGTTAGATTTATGCCGAATTACAGAAGTAAACTGTTGTAGAAATTCGACTCAACGTGCATGCCTTTTGTTCAGCTTCTTTTGGTTGTTGATATGCCTCAACGCCTCGTGGTATGAATATAAACAAACTTCCGTTTCACTAAAGTGTGCTGCCAATGCTTAAGAGCTTGAATTATAGCATAGAATTCCTGGTCATAAGTGCTATACCTCCTCCTTGTATCGTTCAATTTCTCAGTTTTTACACTGGCCTTCCTTCTTGCCGAAACACTGCTCCAATCCCGATTCCAGATGCATCACTCTAGTTCAAACATCTTTTCAAAATCTGGTAGAGCTAAAACAGGCGCTGAAATTAGCTTCTTTTTGAACTGTTGTAAACTTTTTTCAGTTTCATTTGTCCACTCAAATCTTCCCTTCTTCAAACATGGGGCAATCATACTGCTGAAATTTTTAATAAAACGCTTGTAAAATGAAGCTAGGCCATGGAAACATCGAACTTTAGCAACAATAGTGGGTGTGGCCGGTTTTCATTGCATCAACTTTGCTCTGATACCCTTGAAGCAAACTAATTCCCCAACACAAGGAAAAGAGTTATTAAAGTACTCCAAACACCGTTGGAGCCGAGATTTCTTAAAGGTAAATCTGGAAAACTTTAAGAGAAAGTTTCTCTTCTCGTAGAACATTAAGGACCTCCGTCAAATGCAACAAATGAGTTCTTTTATCTTGACTGAAATAAACGACAACAAACTTTCCAATGAATGGTTTTAGAACTTGATTCATCAAACGCATAAATGTCTTTAGGAGCGTTTGACAAACCAAACGGCATTGCCATCCATTTGTAGAGTCCATCCTTGGTCTTGAAGGCTGTTTTCCATTCGTCTCCTTTGCGACCGAATTTGATGGTAACCACTTTTTAGGTCAATTTTTGAGAATACTTTTGCAGATCAGTGCAACATATCAAGCATGTCATCAAGCCTTAGAATTGGAAACAAATATTTTACATTAATTTTATTTATAGCTCGACTATCAATACACATTCTCCACGAGCCATCTTTTTTTGGGGTTAAAAGAGCTAGAATCGCACAAAGGACTCATTGATTCCCTAATGAATCCTCTTTGAAGTAAATATTCGACTGTTTTGAAGCTCTTCATGCTCTTTAGGACTCATCCGATAATGTGGCAGATTTGGTAGGCTTGCTCCATGTACAAGATCAATATGATGTTTGATAGTTAGATTAGGAGGTAAGCCAATGGGCAAAGAGATCATCCATATCAATTTACATGAAATGAGATATTTTGCAATCTCAGCAAATCAATTCTAATTTGACTCTGATTCATTCTGTTTCTCGATACTCTCCCGCAAGTTGAACACAGAAATATCTGTTAGAGTTATCAACTTGAAATAGAATGAATGGCTTCTAGAAAATATTGAATCGGACATAATGACACATTGTTGCAATTTTAACATTGAATAAGCCACAACATAATGGCACTGCAACCAAGATAATGCACAGAATGAACATCATGCTACATAGAAGAAGGATTTTGCATGGATGAACATCGTGCTATATAGAAAAAGGATTTTGAGGAATTAACATTTCATGTTACAGGTAGCAACCCTAATGAGATTAAAAGGCTTCAGGATCATTTGGCCAAGGAATTCGAAGTGAAGGATTTGGGAAGTCTTAGGTATTTTTGGGGATTGAGGTTTCTCGGTCCAAACGACTCTTTCTCTCACAACTAAAATACACATTAGATCTCTTAAATGAGACTGGTAACTTCGTTTGTGAACCTATTGATACTCCTATTGAAGTAAATCATGGGTTGCCAATCTATCCCGATCAATTTCCGATAAACAAAGAAAGATATCAAAGACTAGTTGGGAAGTTAATCTATTTTACATATACCGGACCCGACATATCTTATGCGTTAGCATCGTGAGTCAATTCATGCATAACCTGCAACCAACACATGAGTGCATCGTAAAAAATCCTCTCTAGGCAAATTTTATATTCACTAAGAATGGGCATCTTGACATCGAAGGATACTCATACTCTGATTTTAGCAGGATAAAAAATTGGATAGGAAATCTACATTAGGGTATGTGTCATTTGTAGGAGGTAATTTGGTGACTTAGAGGAGCAAGAAACAAAATGTGGTCTCATTGAGTAGTGCAGAAGTTGAATATCGTGCTCTTCATCATGCCATTAGGGAAATCACTTGGTTAAGAATCCTGTTGAGTGAGATACGACTTGGCCCTAAATAGACAATTACTCTTTTGTAATAATGCAACATGAGGTTGCGAACAATCTAGTACAACACGACATAACTAAGCAAATTGAGCCTGATAGTCATAATCAAAGACAACTTGATTCTGGTCAAATAAAGATTCCCTACATCAAGAGTGCGAATAGGTTGCGATATAATGACTCATGGTGTTTTCTAGTGACCCATTTTATTCTCGCATAACCAAGTTGGGAATGAGTGATACTATGCACCATAATTGCACACAATCCCTATAATGGTGCCAATTACAACAAAGTCTTCAACACTCCCCTTCAAGTTGTATCATATATGTCAATCATATCCTGCTTGTCACAAAGTTCTGAAAATCGTTTTGAAAACGCCTTAGTGAAGACATCAACAACTTGGTTGGATGATGATGTGAATGGAGTGGCAATTTTCTTGTTCATTACACACTCACGAGTAAAATGACATTCAACCTCAATATGCTTAGTCTCTCATGAATAACCGGGTTACTTGCAATGTGAATAGCCGTTTGGTTATCACAGGACATAGGCAGTGAGTGGTTCATTGTAGGTGAACCCTAATTCTTCAAGTAGATTCTTCAACCATAATATCTCGATCACAAAATGAGCCGCGGCTCTATACTCACCTCATTGTTCATCTAGCGACGATAGTTTGTTTCTTACCCGCAACGTTCTCGGATTTCCCACCGCATGCATAAGTGCGGTACCCGATGGATTGTCACATCTTTGATCCAACAGAGTCGATCATAATGGCTTCGACCTTTAGATGCCCATTTCTCTTAAAAACTCTTTCCTTGGTGATTTCTTGATGTACCTAAGAATCCTCGATCGCAACATCCTCGAACTTGCGACTTGCTCGCATCGCTATCCCTAAAAATGACCATTCTAAATGCAAAGTAGATGTTAGGTCTCGTTAAGTTAAGGACATGAGTTTCCAACAAGCCGTTTATTTTTGCTTTATCCTCAAAAGAATTCTCCATTGTCATTCCAAACACTTGGATTGATATCCACAGGTGTATCAACGGGCTTCGTTCCCAGCAATCCATTTTCTTTGAGTAAATCTGTTGCATACTTGCATTGGCATAATGAAACTCCATATTTACTGTGAGCAATTTCAATTCCCAAGAAATACTTAGGACGCCCCATATCCTTAATAACTAAGTGTTGCTGTAAATACTTCTTAATCTCGTCAATCCCACGTATATCACCGCCAGATATTAGGATGTCATCAACGTAAACAATAAGAATGATAACCCCATTCGTGCTATGTCGTACAAACACAAAATGGTCAGATTTGCACTGCATGAAGTCAACACCTCAGAAGATATTACTGAATTTATCAAACCAAGCTCTAGGACTTTGTTTAAGACCATAAATAGCCTTCTCAAGTCTACAGACCGTAGTAGCAATCTCCCCCTGAGCAACATGACCAACACACCCTGGAGGTTGCTGCATAAAAATGGTCTCGTGCAAATCGCAATAAAGGAAAGCATTCTTCACATCTAGCTGATACATAGGCAAGATTGATTTACATCTAAGGAAAACAAAACTTGGATAGAATTAAATGCGGCCGATTGGAGAGAACGTCTCAAAGTAGTCGACACCATAAGTTTGTGTAAATCCTTTGGCCATGAGCTTTGTATCAATCAATAGTACCATCAGCTTTATACTTCAAAGTAAACACCCAACGACAGGCAACAATATCAGTCGAAGGTGGTGCAGTCACAAGCTCCTAGGTACCACGAGAGATAAGGGCGGACATTTTCTCATCCATTGCAACCCGCGCGAGTGATGATAAGCACCGAGGAACTTCAGTAGAGGAAATAGAAACAACAAAGGTGCGGAAAAGCGGGACGAAACAATCAAACGAGATATGGTTAGACAAATGATGGGTAGTGCGAAATCCAGTACCTTTACGAAGAGCAATGGGCAGATCAATATCGGAGGGGGGAGCAGCCTCAGGAGCTGCAGGAGGAGGAAGGCGAGGGACACGAACCAAGTTGTGGCCGAGAACGTCTCATATACACCTATATTGGTTTAGGAGGAGGAGCATCTGTAGTGGGAGATATTGATGGTGATTTGGTAAGGAGGAGAGGCTATTGTTTGAGATGGTTGAACTAGATGTGGGGAAAAATATAGTTGTGACTCAAAAACGTAACATAGTACAAATATAAAAACGTTTTGTGAGTGGGTTAAAGCAACGATACCCTTTTTTGTAAGAAAATGTCCAAGCATGATACATTTAAATATTTAATAGAATGAGGAGACAATATATTCAAACCAGGGTAAAAGCTAAGAACAAAACAAACACAACCAAATATGCGGGGAGGCATATGGAAAAGAGGTTTATCGGGATGAAGACACGAGAATGGGATATCCCCATGTAAAAAAAGAGACGACATCCTATTTATGAGGAAACAAGTGTGAGAACAACATCACCCCACAAATACTTAGGGACATGCATATGACAGAAGTGTGTCTGAGCCACATCCAAAATGTGGCGGTGTTTGCGTTCAACAACCCCATTTTGTTGGGAAATGTATGAGCAAGACGTTTGATGAATTATGCCATGATAAGCACAAAATGTAGAAATAGTTTTCTGAGTGAACTCGAATGCATTATCGATGACGAAGAGTGCGCAAGTCAACAGAATATTGGGTTTTCATTTCATGATAAAATGATTTCAGACATCAGAACCTCACTTCTATTTTTTAGTAAATATAACCACGTATGCGGAATAATAATCAACGAAATTTATAAAATACCGAAAAACCCCTCTAGATTCAACTTTACTAGGTCCCAACCATCACAATGAATAAGTTCAAAAGCAAAAGAACCACGTTTATCAACTCTAGAAGGAAATGACGTGCGATGGTGTTTGCTTGAACTCACATGACTCACTGAACCAGTGACTGGACAAGAACCAAACAAATGAGGGAGGAAAGAGAAGGGTGACCAAGTCGACAATGCCATTGATAAGGAGACACATTTGCTTGAGAGGGCACAAGAAGATGCGGGTATAACGGAATCCTATAGGCCATCACGCTCATGTCCTCCACTAATCATCCTCTTCGTCAGCAGGTTCTATAAAATACAATAGGATGGATAAAAGGTCACAGAACAATTGTGAGTTTTTGTGAGTTGGCCTATGGACAGTAAATTAATGGAAATTTAGGTGCCAAGAGAACATTATCAAGAGTGATATTTGTAGTAGGCCGACAACATCGATTTTTCGTGATCGGAGAATAGGTGCCATCGGCTAGACGCGAACAGAGGATAAAGACGAAGAATCATAAGAGAAAGAGAAAACAAACTTGTTACTCGTAATATGGGCAGTAGCACTGGAATCCAATATCCAAAACTTACCATGAGACACGACAAACGCACCTGTTGAGGAAGCAAAAGTGGCAGAGGGATTGTCTGCAGACGAATGAAGCATGTTCTCATACTCGGCACAAGGAACATAAATCATTTCAACATGTGATGGAGTTGTTGGCTCAACTATTGCACTGTTAGCCCATTCTGGCTAACCAATGTTCACCCAACATTTTTCAGAGACATGGTTGGAATGACCACAGTGAATACAAGAACGATCACCCTTGGTGGCATCACGGCCGCGACCACCATTACGTCCCCCGAGAGGACCCCCGACCTCGAGCAAACATAGTGGGAGTGTCGGAAGGTAAGGAATGAGTAGTGTCGATGCCCGTGGTCACGCGAGATAGAGCATTAGATAACGTTGGAATGTCATGACAAGGCAGTAGACTATCACGAATCGAGCGGAGAGTGGGATCCAAGCCTGATAATTCCTCCCATTGACTCTTCGGGTTTGAGCATCACATGATAGAGGATGGTATACCAGAATTTCATCGACAACCCCCTTAAGAGTAGAAATATAGGTATTAACCGACTGGCCATCTTGGCGAAGAGAAGAGTTTCTCATATAATTCGAACACACGAGAGGCATTTTTATCATTGAATACATGTCCTGTAAGGCATCCCACATGGCTTTGGCAGACTCTAAGAACATAATATTAGTGCTCACAGACTCTCCCATAAGGAGCCAAGTCATAAAAGAAAAGTCTGCTTGACTCCAAGCAGTATATTTGGCATCTTTAGAATTAGGAGGATCAGAGAAAATGTGGTCTACTTTATTTTGGGACCCCAAAAACAGTTGAAAAGCATGAGACCACAAGAGATAGTTGGAACCATTTAATTTGATTGTGTTCCTAAAGTGAGTTTATGATTTGAAGATGACATTATAGAATGAATTCATAAACAGAAACCTGGGCAGAAATAATAGTCAAAATGGAGCAGATCGTGGAGTTTCAGAGTAGGATAGTCTGGCAACAACGGTGGACATAATAGTGGAATAGTGCAGTTGATAGCAAAAAAAAAAATTAGGTTAGAGAAGGATTCAACCTGCTCTAATACCATGTAAAAGAGAAAGATATGACATTGCAAGAGAGAAAGAAATGAGATAATATTTGTGTATTTTGATTCACTTATGCTTAGGTATTATATAAAGAAAACCCCATATTATGCCTATAATTATGGTAATACAATCCCTATAATTATGCACACATTATGTCTATAATTATGCTAGTTACAATCCCTATAATAATGCACACATAATGTCTATAATTATGCTAATTACTATCACTATAATTATGCACACAATCCCTATATCTTCAACAATTATATTCTCCTTTCTTAGGTAGATTAGATATATGATTTATCCTTTGATTGGTTCAATTTGATTGTACAGATTGTGTAGTTGACTATTCCAAAATAGTCACATGTATCTTGTCTTTATACCCTTTGGATATATGAAATTAATCATTCAACCAACTTATCAATTTTCCACAACTGGCAAACAAAAGAAGTCATTCATCATTCAAAAAGTGGAAAGTAAGTTGTGTAAAAGGGTGAGATTGGTAAGAAATGCTTCTGCAGCAACTTCGGCAGCAAATTTTATCTCTGTCCTAACCCTGCCCACCCTAACCCTAC